>JADHKR010000002.1:759773-916584 GCA_019925305.1 Sporothrix cf. nigrograna | reverse complement strand
AAAAATATAACAAAAAAAAGAACGTTAAATAAAAAAACGGCAAAAAAACAAAAACGTACAGCAGCGGGTATTCGCTGGTCGTCACCGACCCAACTACTAATCCGCCGATTAAAGGCTTGACTAGGGGAGAGCGGACGGGATCCCGTATTTTCCTTTATCTGTGGCCGTACGTGGAAGTTGAGGATGCCTGTTGCTGTCCATATACCGTGAAGACGAGATGCGGAGAAGAGAAAATGCAGAACCTGCAAATCACGGCCCGAACGATTGGATAGTACGTAGACTCAGTTTCGGATAGTTGTACTCTGAATTCTGAGGCGAAGGTGGGCGAAGTAGGTATAATTATGGATGAAAATAGAAAAAAAAAGGGAAAAAGGAAAAAAAAAGAAAGGATGAAATTGAGCGCACGAGAGCTGTCTTGCTCAGATGGACGCCTTTTGTAACTGCGTAGATGCACCCCCGCCCGTGTTCCCCATCCGTCCTCGCTAAATATCTATCTCTCGGTCAAGACGGGCCACCGGCAGCTTTTGTATTTGGGAGCAAAGAAAAAGATAAAAGAAAAGAGAAAAAAAAGAAACTGAGAGGGCGAGTCTGGCTGTTTCCGTCTCACTGACCGAGCTGCCTTGCTGGCCGAAACCAGACGAAACCAGATGGCCAAGGCCATACCGATGACTGCCGAGCTACCATATTGTCGACAGCGCTCAAGTTCGGGTGAAAAAAGGCGGGCGGAAATGTATCTGAAAGGTTTGATGTAGAGTCGAGAGTCGAGGGCGTGATATTCCGGGAGGCAGGTGCGGTCCGACTAGTGCATAGCCTTATTGCCTCTCTTTCCGTTTTCGTCAATAATAACGCGGCGACGGCCAGAGTTTATCTCAACGACATGCCATAACCAGCTGCGAGGAAGAAGCCAACTGCAGAGAGAACGCAACCTGCCGACATACACAGAACAGCAAGGCACAGCCCATACCGTCTATGCCGGTGCAGGCTGTCCCGGGGCCCGTCCCGTGTGCTTCCCTGGACAGAGGGCCGAGCATACCCAAGCCGCCGTTTGGCCATACACGTAGTGGTCTTTGTTACCGTCCACTTCCCGGGGTTCACAGGCACAGGGAAAAGACTGACGATGCAGCGACAGGCAGAAAAATGGTCCAGCAGGTGAAGTGGTCCCCCGCGTGTCCATGCGGCCTCCCTCTCCCTCCTTGATTGCCTCGCCGCTCCCTTTGTGGCTTGCAATAGAATATAGGACAGAAGCCGCCCTTTCTGAGAGCTAAGGGACAAATCCAAGGCTCAGGGAAACTCCAAACGGAGATACAAAGGCTGCCGTTGGAAGAGTCGTCTCGAAAGGGCCGCATAGAAGCCTGCCGATCGACGAGAACACCGTTTCGACGACTGTAGCTGGAACGCCAGACAGCGGCGAAAGGAGGTAAATTTCGCCGAGCGGTCGAAATACGATCAAGCAATATAATGAAATAAAAGGGACGCCAAGGCCAAAGAGGCGCCTGCAAGCCTGGTCGTGCAATGCAGCCAGCGCAGCAAGAAACGAGCCTCTGCTCGCCAACACACAAAGAAGAGGAGCCGAAGCAGACAAAAATAGACTCACTGAGGGCCTCTTGCAGGAGCACAGCACACCGCTGGGTTGGCAGGCTGCCGGCCGGTCTGGTGCACAACGAGCACAAACATGTATACGGAGCAGTCTCTGAGAAGCACCGTCGGCCAGGACGGGGCTGCCGACGCATGCGAGCTCCGTTGGCAGGCCCTTGGCGCTGCATCACATTGCATGTCATGCATTTGAAAGCAGCGCTGAAAAGATAATGGGGACAAGTAAGGCGCTTTTTTAATAACGTTTTATATTTTATCTTTTCATCTTTCTTCCTCTCTTCACCTGTACAGTCTATCTTATTTGGCCCAGACCGACTCTCAGCGTTTGCTTCGGTTCCCACCCTCCCTCACCTCCTAGTCTCTCTGTCTGATGCGTTGGCAACGTTTGTCACCTCGGAGGCGGTCACCTGTGGTCCAGATGACCAGTTTATGGCCTGCTGGCCGCAGCCCAAGCGCTGGAGGCAGCAAACGACAACAGGAACCAAGGCTGGCTCTGCCTGCGTGGCACACCACACACCACCCCTGCATCGTCAGCCCTGTTTGGATGGGCGGTGAACAACGTACAGTTACAACAAAAGGACGAAACGGAATGATGGGTCAAGGTAAGGAATGGCGAATATTGAGATTCTATTTATTATTAATTTTTTAATCTGTTTTTTATCCCTTTTCCAAATAGCCACGTTGGGTTCCGTTTCCTTCAGACCTCCGCCACTCCAGTCTGCTGCCTCACATCAATCCACGAGTAAGAAGAGATGGTGGCCGTTTTGATTTCTGATTTGCAGATTGCCAGTCCACCCCCACCAAGCGCCTCCTTCTCGTTTCTTCTTGTCTTCTCGCTGATTGACTGTCCTCCAGCTGAGGCTGTGCCGGTCCAGACGGGCTGTGGCGACCAAGCCGCCGTCGTCGCTCGAATTCCCGCAGACGTGCGCATTTCTTTTTTTTCTGAGCGGCTTTGTGGCTTCCATCGTCGATGCTGCTGACGCTGCCGCATGTCGAGCAGGCTGCCGGAGAGTTTCAGCTCCGGCTCTTCTTCTTGCCGCCCATGTCTGTCTTGTTTGCCCGGCTGAAGGAAATAGCCCGCTTCTGGCTGTCCAGCTGCAGCTGTCCCCTCGTATTCTTGCCTTGCACGCCCTCCTCGCCTACTTGTACCACCCTCCTGTACACCACTCTGCATCCTCCCATGCAGCTCATGCCACCGTAATACGGGAGGCGGGTGGCACAGCACAAGGGCCAAGAGGGCCAAGAGGGCCAAGGGGCCCAGAGGCTGCTTATCGGACCAAACACGCAGTGCACCAAGCTGGCAAATCGCCGTTGTGCAGAGAGAACGGGAGCCCAGGGCGTGCGAACAAAGACGGTAGGAGGCGAGGCGCTGCCTGTCCGGTCCGGAAACACATGCCAAGACGGACAGTGGCGCTCAACGAACACGGTCCGCGCGACACGACGGGAGACGTTCCTCTGGCTTTGCTCAACTTTTAATTTGGACTTGCTTACAGCCATCCCCGTCCTGAGACCAGACCCCATGCAACCACCTCATGCAACCTATCGCCGCCGAGCCATGCCCTCCCGTCCTTCAGTCCCATCCGTAAAACGTCGTAGAATGTGCGTCCTTGCGTGTCTCAGCACCACCTATCCCGAATGCTCCCAGACCGCCAAGCTTTTGGGTAAGAAATAAACCAGACAACAAAAAACGAAAGCCTCTATCAAACTCCAGAAATGCGCCAGGACAAAAAAAAACCTGGAATCAGGTGCGGCCCAGGAAGCGGAAGCTCTGGCCAATGGAGTTTGCGCTGAACTTGATGCGGCCCTTGTCCCGCGCCGTGAGCTGGGCCTGCTCGTGCCGCCGTTCGACCTTGAGCAGGTTGGCCTTGGCCTTGTCCGTGACACCGGCGAGGCCGAGCGTGTTGCGCGGCGCCGGGCGCGAGGACACGGCGCGTGCTTTTTCGGCATTGGTCCGTCTGACCAGCGCGGACGACGCGGCCGCGTCCTCCTCCTCGTCTGTCTCGAACTCGACGCCGGCCTCAATGGCCAGCTGCAGCTGCTTCTCACGCTCGGCCAGCGACGGGTAGTTGTACAGGTTCTGGCGGTAGTAGCGGTTGAGCGAGCGGTGGCCGACCGAGCGGCCCGACGGCAGGTGCAGCTCGTGCTCGTCGTAGTACACGGCGTGGTTGTGCTTGTGCGCATGCGAGTGCCAGCCGTCCACCTGGTGGTGCGACCGCGGGTCCGTCTGGCTGTGGTGCGGGTGCTTGTCGAGGCGCTCGTACTGGTGGATGTGGTTGTCCGCCGGAACGGCGGTCAGGTCCGCCGAGTCGAGCGACGACGCCGAGCTGTCCGTTTCCCAGCCGTCGTCCTCGCCGTCGCCCGAGACCTCATCGCCGTCCTCCGTCGTCGTCTTGGTCGCGCGCTTGGCCCCGAGCTTGGCGCCGTTGCCCTTTTTCTTCGCGGCGCCGTCCTCGGCCTCGCTGTCGTCGTATTCTTCGTCGTCCTCGTCGTCCGAGTACGTGCCCCGGAAATCATAGAAATCGCCAATGTCAACCTGCTCCTCAATCGTCAGGTACGGGATGCTGCAGTGCGCCTTGTCGCGCATGTGTGTCTGCACCGCAAAGACGTCGCCGCGCACTTTGCCGCACGTGATGCAGGCGTGGTCGTCGCGGACGCGCTTCTCCAGATGCGTCAGCAGGCCCTCGAGGTCGACGAGGTACTGCTTCTCGGGAATAAACATGTTGTGGAAGCGGCCCATGTGCGCAACATTGAGGGCAACCGTGGGCGAGGCGTAGTTGCAAAACAGACACAGGAGGAGATTGTGTGCCGGAACCGCCGACTTGGCGGCCGGCTTCTCCTCCTTCTCCGCCGCCTCGTTCTCGGAACTCTCGGAACTTGCGGGATTCGCAGCGTCCACCGGGTGCTCTCCCTTGCGCTGTGCAGCAGCCGAGAGACGAGGGTTTGCCGGGCGCTTGACGGGCGAGCCGTCCTTGTCCTCGATTGTCGCATTCTTGAGGCCGTTTACGACCTGCGAGAACTCCTCCTCGGCGTCCGAGCCCACGGTCTCCGTGTCGGCGACCGCGGGGGGCGCTTTTTGCGTGGGCTCGCCCAGAGAAAAGGTCGAGCCCATGACCGTGCTGGCATCGTCAGCCACCTTGTCCTTGGGCGGCTTGTTGCTCGCCTTGGCCGCCTTCTGCTTGTGCTTCTGGCTGTTGATGTGGCTCTGGTACGCGTTGACGCTGTAGTAGCTCTTCTGGCAGACCTCGCAGTTGCGCACAGCACTGACACGGCCGGCCTCGGCCTCGGCGCCGGCGCGGCCCTGGAGGGACAGGTCGGCAAAGAGGTCCGACGTAATGGGCGGCAGGTTCACCACGCGGCGCTTGAGGTTGTACCGATGCCACTCGCCCTTCATGTGGCTCCTCTGCAGCTCGGCGTTGCGAAACGCCACCTGGCACGACATGCAGCTGTACTGGTGTGTCGTCGTCGTCGCCGGCTCATCCGCCGGTTTTGTGGCCGGCCGGCCGGTGGCTCTTGTGGCCATGGCGGGTGGACTGCGTGGTGTCGTTTGTTGATTCCGAGCACGCCGATACAGCAAAGGCCTTTCCGGACAGGCCCTTTCCTTTCAACGAGAAACTGTTGACGGAATAACGCCAAAGAAGAGAAACGATACTTTGCGAATTTGTCGCGGATACCGCCAAAGTGGGTGGGTACAGGAACCCCGCGATGTTGATGAAAACAGGTCCGTGTGTTGGGGGTGTCCGCAGAATTGTTGTGCGTGTTTCGGAGACGGCGTGCTTGTGCTGGTGTAAAAGAAAACAAATCGGAAAAAGGCCTAAGCTGCTTGTTTGTAGTTGAGAAGGTCAAGACTCGTTGAGCACAAGCGAGGAAGGCACAAGAAAAAGTCAAAGTCTCTGGCAGGAGCGAATGGACAAAAATTGGATGGAGCGTCATTGAGAATTCTTATCAAGCGTTTTTAGTGGATGGAAGGCTTCTAGAATGTGGGGCCTTTAGGGCCGTTTGGGCTGCCATTATCCCGTCATCGCTATTTGTGAAGCAAGGGTTTGCTCGAGACCTGAGGTAACGACGGCATTCTGCTCCACGAGTGCGAAATTACTGATATATTTTATTTTATTTCATATTTCATATTTTATTTTATATCCTATTCTAATGCACTTCATGTCCCAAATGGACCAATCAGCTTGCCGGGCGTCTCGCGCGTTGCCACGGAAGGCGCAACCCTCCGTGTTGCAGCCAGCCCGGAGGGCAGGTGCGGTCCGTTCTGCTGCTTTTGAATGCTGATAACGCCGTGTTTCTCAGTGCTCGCAGCACGATCCTGCGCTCGTGCCTGCCCAACTTGGCGATCCCATTCGCCTCTGGGCGGGTCTGGTGCCGAATGGTCCGTGCGCCACCGCCTTGCGCTCCTGCGCGCTAATTCTGGGTCTTCTACGAGTAGGTCTTTCTGGGCTGTCTTTCAGGCTGTTGCAGGTGCTGCAGGTGCTGCCGGCGCTGCAGGCTCCAGTGGCTCCGCCTCGCCTGGCCCATCGCTCCTTCTGTTTGCCTCGAGGCTGCGATGCATCGTCCATTTCATCATCACCAACATCAACAAAAGGCCCTACTTTAGCTTCATCTGGTCCTCGCATCATCGTACCCGCGCAGCACACCAGGCCGTGCTCTTCTTTTGCACCCAGAGCATCTGCCGCGGCTGTGCCAGCTCCGGCCATTCCATCCAGTCGCCATCCGCGCCGGCGCCGTCTCGCTGTCGTCTGGTCCGGCGCCCTCTGCAACAGCCTTTGTGTCTCCAGCGGCTCCAGTGCTCTTCTGTACCCCGGAGGGCCTTTCTTTTCGCTGTCTGCCTGGCCAGGTACCGCTCGGTCGACACCCGTCACAGTCCGGCGCGTGGCCTCGCGACCCGCACCTGCATTGGCCGCCCGCTCCCCTCGCCCTCCTCGACATGGTCCAGCCCCTCTTTCTCTCCAGCCTTTGACTCCCGGACGGAAGACATGACAATAGAGACGCCGCCGACTCGCAGCGACGCCGGCGACCGGCTCGTGGCCGGCCTGTGGGAAGAAGCGCCGTTCCCGAGGCTGCCCTGGGACGCGCCGGCCGAGCTCCGGGACCTGGTGGACGAGGTTGAGAACCCGCGCAGGGTCTATGCGGTCCACCAAGCCAGCCGGCGCCACAGCTTTCAGGTGATTGTGCAGATGTGGGTGCCGTTTCCCCCTTTTCTTCTTCCTGCGTGCCTGCTGACGCCGCCCTCTGCAGATACGTCAAGCAGCTCCGTGATGGCTGCGGAACCAACACGTGCAGCACCCCGACCTGCCTCTCGTTCCGGCGACGAGCAGCCGGCAAGGCCCCTCTTCGACGATACAACTCGACCAGTGCGCGCACGCTCGCCATCCACCTTGCCAGCCAGGACAACCCGGAGGCGGGCATCTGCCCGGCGCTGAGGCTCACCAAGTCGCCGCCCGCCGCGCTCAACTCGCTCATCTTCTCGCCAAAGTACGTCTCGCCTGCGCGCGAGGACGGTGCGGCCGGCGGCCACAAGGCGCCGCCCGGGTTCAGCCGCGGCGGCTCCTCCAAGGACCGGTTTTCCAAAGCGCCGACGTCCCCCGGCCCCGACACGAAGACGTACAAAAAGCCGGAAAAGGCAAAAGCAAAAGCCCCCATCCCGGCCCCGGCAAGGCCGGCATCGAGAGGAGGCATCGCCGGCGAGCACGCAGTAGAGCCGGCGTTCAAGATCACCGACAAGCCCGTGAGCAAGGACTACCGCTCCTTTGCGGCCAACATGTTTGGCACCGTGGCCTTCAAGATGGTCGAGTGGCTGTCGCGCCCCGGCGTCGACGAGATGACTGTCAAGGCAGAGAGGCTGCAAGGCGGGTCACGGGCCAGCACAGGCGGCGCGGGGCCCTTGCCTGGCGGAGCGCCACCAGAGCGTGCCTCCGACGCGTCTCGGCCACCAGACGAGGTGGACGGCCGTGAGCGGCAGTCTCGGAGCTCGCGCCAGAACGGCTCTGCCGAGTCTTCCAATCGCGCCCGGGGCCAGCCAGAAACAGCCGACGACCAGCTGCTCCCCAACGGGCCGGCGAGCGCCGCTGGTGCGTTGCGGGGCTCCAGCGCGCGGGTGCTGTCTTCGACGCCGACCAAGCAACCGCAGCCACAGCGCAAGCTGTCCGTGGACGCGTTTGCCCCCGAAGCCGACGACCTTGCTATCCCGGCCATCCGGTCTCCTCTCCTGTCTGGCATCCCGGGCGACGATGTGAACCGCCGAGCGCCCTTGGCCAAAATCCCGCGGCCCATCTCTCAAATCTCGAGTTCTGGCTTCTTTGACGGCGTCTCCTTGGAGAAGATGCCTCCGCTGAAGGCGTCGCTGGACGCAAAAACGAGGGCAAAGCGGGCACAGGCCGACGTCTCCGTCCACAGCGGGAGCGACACGAGCCTGCCGCACTCGCGGCCTTCGTCCTCGCGCTCGCTCTCCTCCGACCGCACCTCTGCAAGCCCGTCTCTGGCTGCCGTGGACACGGACGACGGCGACGGCGACGCTGCTGGCGAGGTCGAGGCCGACGCCCATCTCGACATTCTGCTCCCGCAGACGCTGACGCGGCTCAACGCCGAGATCATTGACTTTCTGTGCGACGTGCTCCAGGACGACAAGACGCAAGAGGCGCACATGCTCGAGCCGCCCTCCATCAGGCCGTTTCACCGGCCGTCCAAGGGCCGCGCAGCACAGCTCAAGCGGAAGCAGCGGCCGCGGGCGCAAAAGAAGGACGCGCGCCTCAGCCAAGCCTGGCGCTTGTTTGTCGAGCAGAGTCTTTTCTATGTTTTGAGCGACCCCCGGGCTCTGCTCCGCTCGTTTAGCAAGCAGGAGCAGCTGTACGACACGCAGACGCTGTGGTACTGCATGCTCCGGCTGACGCGCGTGGCCCCGAGCCTGGTCCTGCACAGCCTCTGGACGGCCTCAAAGGCGCTGCTGGTGCCTTCCAAGACGCTCCTGGCCCAGCGGCAGCTGCTGTCGCGCATCCCGGCGCGGACACAGCAGGGCTTGCTGACCGACGCCGAGGCCGGGATGCTCTTGTCGATCTGCCTGCACGCGCTCGTGGCCGTTGCGCCCGGCATCAAGAATGTCACGCAGCTGTACGACATGTCGCGTATCCGGTCGCAGGGCCTGAGTCTCGGCGTGAGCGGCTACGTGGCCCGGCAGCCCGCCGACCTCTGTCTCAAGTATGACGATGCCTTTTCCAACGACCTGGCCCTGCGCCTGGCCAAGCTGTTGTTCTCTGCCATCTCGGCACAGCGGATGTTTAACGCGTCGGGCGCCGGCGCCGGCCCGCCGGCCACCGTGGATATTCTGGCGCCGCTGTTCTCGCAACTGGATTTCCTCAACATGGACGCCGCGTACATTCTCAACTTTTCGCTCCCCGACCGCACGCTCCACGAAAGCCGGATGCCGACTCTGCTCCTGGACTGGGCCCGGACAGTCATGCTCAACGAGTGGAACGGCTCCCCCGTCGTCCCCGGTGACGGCCATTTTGGCGGTGCCCTTGCCCTCATAGCCGCAATCCGTACGTTTGAATGTGTCTGCGGTTTGTGTTTTGCTGTGCTAACCTGTGCCTTGCAGACGAGAAGCGCACGGCGCTCTTGATTGGCGATGTCCAGTTCCGCTCCGAGTACTTTGCGGAGCGGCTCGATGAGATGGAAATGCCGATTGCGTGGCTCTCGTTCGACTCGACACAAAAGCAGCGGCATCTCCTGGACTACCCGTTCCTGTTCAGCCCAACGGCGCTTGTGACGTATTTCCGGTCGATCAACTTTGCGCGCATGAACCGGTCGTTTGAGGAGTCGAGCTCGCTCCAGAGCCGCATGAACGCCATCATCTCGCCCGGAAGCCTGGTCATCAACCAGCACCACAAAAAGGTGCTGACGGACCTGCTCAAGATGGCGTCGACCAAGTACCTCGTTCTCGACATTGACCGGCAGCACATCCTGCGGGACGCGTTTGACCAGCTGTGGCGGCGCGAGCAGCGCGAGCTTCTGCGTCCGCTCAAGGTGCGCCTGGGCGAGAGCCAGGGCGAGGAAGGCATCGACTCGGGCGGCGTGCAGCAAGAGTTTTTCCGTCTGGCGATCACCGAGGCGCTGGACCCCGCCTACGGCGCGTTCACGGTCGACAGCCGCACGCACATGGCGTGGTTCAACCCGACGTCGCTGGAGGCGGACTGGAAGTTTGAGCTCATCGGGCTGCTCGTGTCTCTGGCGCTGTTCAACGGCGTGTCGCTGCCGGTGACCTTTCCGATGGCGCTCTACCGCAAGCTGCTGGGCGAGCCCGTGACGGAGCTGTACCACATTGCCGACGGATGGCCGGACCTGGCCAGCGGCCTGACGGCGCTGCTCGAGTGGAACGAGCAGGACGGGGCGGTGGAGGACGTGTTTGTGCGGACGTACGAGTTTTCCGTGGACATGTTTGGCCAGCCGGTGTCGCGCGAGATGGGCGACGCGGGCGTGCCCTGGCCAAGCATCCGCGACAGCGTGCTGCATGACATTGAGATGCACGCGTCGCGGGCGTCGCGGGCGTCGCATGCGTCGCGGCCGCACGGCCCGTCGCTGACTGCGGGCAACCCGGGCGAGGACGTGCCGATGGTGACGGCGGCGAACCGCAACGCATACGTGGGCGACTACGTGCGGTACCTCACAGACGTGTCGGTGCGGGCGCAGTACGAGGCGTTTGCGCGCGGCTTCCGCCGGTGTCTGCACGCCAAGTCGCTGACGCTGCTGACGCCGGCGATCCTGCAGACGCTGCTGGAGGGCGAGCAGACGATTGACATTGACGAGCTGGAGCTGTACACGCGGTACGTGGGGTGGGAGCCGAGCCACCGGACGGTGCGCGACTTTTGGTCGATTGTGCGCGAGTACGACGACCGCATGAAGCAGAAGCTGCTCGAGTTTGTGACGGCGAGCGACCGCATGCCGGTGGGCGGGCCCAAGACGATGCAGTTTGTGCTGCAGCGCAACGGCGAGGAGGGCGCCGTGGGCGGGCATCTGCCGACGGCATACACGTGCTACGGGATCATGCTGCTGCCCGAGTACCCCAGCCGCGAGGTGCTCGGCGAGCGGCTGGCCATGGCTCTGGAGAACGCCAAGGGCTTTGGATTCTCGTAGGGGTGAGAACGAGAGCGGTGAAAGAGAAGAAAGAAAAAAAGACAAAAAGACAAAAAGACAAAAAGACAAAAAGACAAAGATAGATGGCAAAAAGACTTGTAAAAATAAGAGGCGCCGACGGATATCATTCGCATTGTCTGCGTTGGATGGCATGCAGACCAGGGCATTTACGCATTGTTGCAGCGGGGCACAAACAAAAAAACATTGTATTTTCCTATTCGAAACATGCTCCCTTTTTCCGGATTGAGTCCTTGCGCCTAAAAGTCGTCCTCGCCGGTGCCGCTGATAATGACATTGTTGACCTTGAGCACCATGCGGCACAGCTGGGTGGCCAGCATCAGCTGCTGCTTCTTGCCAATGAGCGGGTCGATGACAAAGGCCTCCTTCATGTCGTTGGAGCCGCGGCCCATGCAGTCGACGCCGAGGCGGCCGCGGGCGGCGGCGCCCTGGGCCTTGATCTGCTGGCTCTTGACCTCGGCGAGGGTGGCGATGGGGTTGAGGCCCGAGTTCTCGGCCAGGGCCATGGGGATGGCGTCGAGGGCCTCGGCAAAGGCGCGCATGGCGTACTGCTCGAGGCCGGGCGTCTGCACGGCGGCGTCCTCGACGGCGAGGGAGCAGGCGATCTCGGCGGCGCCGCCGCCGTAGACGACGCGGTTGTCGCGCACGAGGTTGCGCACGACGCACAGGGCGTCGTGCAGCGAGCGCTTGGCCTCGTCGATGATCATCTTGTTGCTGCCGCGGACAAAGACAGTGACGGCGCGGGTGTTGGCGCACTCCTCGATGACGAGCATCTTCTCGCGCGTGGTGCCAAAGGTCATCTCGCGGACGATGCCGGCGGAGCCGAGCTTCTGGGGCGTCAGGTCCTCGAAGCGCGGCACGATGCGGCCGTTTGTGGCAATGGCAATCAGCTCGATCTCGGGCCCGCCGACCCAGCGCACGGCGGGCAGCCCGTTCTGCAGCAGCAGGTGGTTGGCCTCGTCGTCAAAGCCCCACTGGCAGATGACGAGGTTGGCGCCGGTGGCCTTGATCTGCTGGATCATCTCGACAAACTTGTCGTGCTCGTAGGTCTGCAGCTTGCGGAACTCGTCGACGGACGTGATGTCGAGCTTGTGCTTGGTCTTGGGCTTGGGCGGCTCAAACGCGCACGTCAGGATGGCCATGCGGGCGTCGCGCACCTCGGCGGGCATCTGCGGGTGCGAAAAGTCCTTGTCGACAATGACGCCCTTGACGAGCAGCGAGTCCTCGAGCGCGCCGCCGACCTTGCCGTCGACCTTGATGAGCTCAAAGTCGACGTCGCGGCGCGCCAGGTCCGCCACGGACATGACGGCGTCGACGGCGATCTGCGCAAACTGGTCGTGCGCCTTGGACACGATCTTGCTGCCGAGGCTGGTGCGCGCGACCTTTGTCAGGTTGGACACGTCGTCGGGCCCAAAGGGCAGCACGTCGGCGATGCGGTCGAGCTCGGCCACGGCAATGTCGCAGGCCTGGTCGTAGCCGTCGGCGATGCGGATCGGGTGGATGCCCTTGTCGATCAGCTCGGCCGCCTGCTCCAGCAGCGCGCCGGCCAGCACCACCACGCCCGTCGTGCCGTCGCCGATCTCGTCGTCCTGCGACTTGGACAGCTCGACCAGCAGCTTGGCCACGTGGTTGGTGATCTCCATCTGCTGCAGGATCGTCGCGCCGTCGTTGGTCACCGTGATGTCGCCGTCGGGCGAGATCAGGATCTTGTCGAGCCCGCGCGGGCCCAGCGACGACTTGACAATGTTGGCCACCGTGCGCGCCGCCAGGATGTGCGATTTGACCGCCTCGTTGCCAAACTGCCGCCGCTTCTTGCCCTGGCTGGGGGGGTCAGTCGCGTTTGCCGAGGGCGGGGGAAAAGAGAGAAGAGAAAGAAGAAGAGACTCACTCTCGGACCACGATAAACGGGCGGCCCTGCTCGTCCTGGATCACCGACGCTGTGAAGCTGTTAGCACGTCGTTTGAGCTCCGCCGCCATGCAGCAGGGGCTGTGTCCCGCGGGCATGCATACCGTTGGAGAGGTCGAGATCTGTTCGGGGCGCGAGTCAGCTATGTCATGGCAAGCAGAATAGGGGCGGCTCCGGCACCGGGCCGGGGGAAGCAACGCATTGCACGCACTCATTGCCATGGTGGAGAAGCGCAGTCTCTGCGCGACGGGAGGACGGGTCGAGGTCTGTATGCTGCGAGAGGCGGCGGTGTGCTGCGAGCCGCGGTGTCGAGGTCGAAAAGCGCAGCTGCGTGGGCGTGGAAGCTCTCGCGGCGTCGATGCCCTTCCAGGCACTTCCAGTGGTGAATTATTTTTGCCTTGCCCCTCGCTCCTTCCTCGTGCTGCGTGCACTAAAGCCAACTGACCGCCTCACGTGCCCCTTATCGCTATCAAGCGCCTTTGTAAGCGGAGCTGTTTTCCCCACGGTAGCGCCTTCCCTCACCACTGTACATGTACGAGTACACTACACTACGTCGTACAGCATCGCATCGCGAGAATCTCCGGCTGCGTCGACCCTTTTCGCAACGCCGCCGCCCGCCCGCACACCCACGCCCGCGCACCCTCCCGCACGCACCGGCACGTCTGCAAAACGGCCTGTGCAGCTCCGGGACGCTTTTTTTGCCGCTGCCGGCCGACCCGCCCGCCCCGCCGCCACGACAAGTCTCTCGATTTCGGCTGCGTCCGAATTGCCTCCTCCGCGGCAGCGTCCTCCGTGCTGCGTGCCGCGACAGACGCCAGCCCGGCGATGGCGGCCAGTCCCCTGCGGACCCGGCCCACCTCTCCACGCGACCGCTCGGCGCCGGCGAGCTAATCGTCGATCTGCTTTTTGTGGTCTTCTTTTGTGGTCTTCTTTTGTCTTCTTGTCGTCCTTTCTTTCCTCTTCTTGCCGCCTCCTCCAGACGGCCGGCTGGGAATGGACCGCGACATGGACGTGGGCGAATACGACACCAACACGTTGGCGATTGTACGTCTCCCGCCCTCGCCTCCTCGCTTACCGCACACTGACCGCCCCCAGAGCAACATTGTGTCTGTCGCCTACCGCGTGTACCGGCCCGTCGTGTCTGCCTCGGCCGCGCTCTTTGCCTTTTCGCCGGCCGACGTCGAAAAGGCCCTGCGCCGCGATGGCCATCTCGTGTTTGCCGACGCGCGCCGCCAGGGCATCTGGTGCTTCCGGCTGCTGCGCAAGGACGGCGCGGCCGCAGCGCCGGAGCTGCACGCCACCATCGACGTGGGTCCGTACACGCTGGCCGCCGTCGCGGAGGGCGCCTTTGATCCGGGCAGCCTGGTCCGGGGCACGCCCGCAGCCGGCACGGGCGCGGCCAGCAACCCGGCCAACACGCCCGGCAGCGCGGCGAGCTGGGACGCCTCCACGGCGCCACCGCCGCAGCCGCAGCCGCAGCCGGGCGTCATCGACCTGACGTCGCCGCAGAGCGCCGGCCCCCCGGACGGGCCCGCGGCGGGTGGCGCCGGCGCGAGCAGCGCGAGCAGCGCGCAGCCGGCGTTCCCGGCCGTGCCCACCAAGGCCGTGTACAGCTTTTTCATGGCGGCGGTGCTGGCGAGCCTGTCGACGGCGTACTGCGCGCGCGCCGGGGCCATTGCGCTCAACAGCCGCACGTTTCTGCTGCCGCCGCTGGACCCGCTGTGGGACGGCGAGGAGCGCAGCCGCACGGACAGCCGCGCGCTCGTGGCCACGCTGCGCGTGACGCTGACGACGGCCGGCGCGCTGCTGGTGACGCTGTCCCACGCGCTGCTGCGCGGCATGGGCTGCTCCGAGTGGGCGTGCTACGCGGGCGTGCCGCCGCCGGGCGCGGCCGTGCTCGCCGCGCCCTGGGGCAAGTTTGCCACCGTGCAGGCCGCGTACCCGGCGCCGGCGGTGCCGCACGCCTGGCGCAGCTTTGCCGCCAAGATGCTCGAGATGCGCGGCACGGCGGCGTCGGTCCTGCGCGGCTCGGCCTGGCTGCAGCTCCAGCTTCTGCTCGACGACGAGACGCCCGGCGGCAGCGCCGTCACCATGCTGTGGCCGTCGGTGCTGTGCTTCTGGTGCCGCGAGGACGCGCTCGTCACCGCGGCCCCGTTCCGCCGGCTCGACCCGCTGGCCGACCTGCGCGAGGCGTTCCTGGAAGAGCTGCGTGCCGAGGACGCGGCCGCGCGGCCCACGGACGCGCCCGGGGTGGAGGAGGGGGAGGAGGACGCCGTCATGGAGGACGTGCCGACGGCGGCGAGCATCGGCAAGCGCCCGCAGTCCGACGGGCCGTCTCTGGGCGCGCCGGGCGCGGCGGCGGCGGCTGCGGCGGCGGCTGCGGCTGCCGGGACCATCTACCCGACGCCGCCCGACGGGCTGCCCAGCCTTGTCGGCGCGACGCCGACGTTTGACGGAACGACGTCGAGCCCGGGCAACCTCGCGGGCACCGGCGCGGCGCCGGTGGATCTCGACGGGCCGGCCGCAGACCGGCCCGGCGGCGAGGAGGGCTTTGGTGAGCTGTGGCCCGGCGCCAGCACGCACGCGGGCGACGCGGGCGACGCGGAGCCGGAGCAGACGTTTATGGGCGAGCCCGACCACCTGCTCGGCGGCGACCTCGGCGCCGACATGTTTGGCGACGACATTACCGACGCCGACTTTAGCTTCTTTGACGACGCCACGACGCCGCAGACGCATGCCGGGGACCGGATGGACGTGGACGCGGGCGGCCGCGCAGAGGCGCCGCCCAGCGCCAAGCCAGGGCCCGCGTCCGCGTCGGCGTCCGCGCCCTCGATGCCGCCGCCGCCGCCGCCGCCGGACGACAAGACGGCAAGAGGGGCCGGCAAGAACGGCAAGGCGCCGGCGCCGCCCGTGTTTGCCAAGCCCGAGCTGCAGCACGCCCGGAGCAGTCTGGCGGGCCCCCGGACCGGCGGGAGCGCCAAGCGGGCGTCGAGCCCGTTCAACGCCGTGACCGTGTTCAAGCGCGTCCGGGCCGTGGCCGAGGCAAACAAGGCGCCCGACAAGACGCACAAGACGCACGCCCGGCTGTTTGAGGGCCTGCAGCTGACCGACTTTATGGTCCAGAACAGCAAAAAGTACGAGCTGCACGGCAAGTTTGGCTTCAGCTGGCCGCACCCCGAGGCCGACCTGCGGTCGGACCTGGCGTCGGCCACGTCGCCGACGGCCTTTCGGCGGCCGCTGCCGAAGCGGCCGGGGCTGTCGGACGCGTCGCCGCAGTTTGCCACGCTCATCGCCAGCATCACGCGCGGCCTCAAGGCGAGCACGCTGCAGTCCGCGCCGAGCCCGCTGTCCTCGAGGAGCCCGCTGGCCCTCGAGGACAGCGGCGACACGTCCAACTCGAGCGCGAGCGCGTCGGAGGAGGACGAGGAGGGGGGGGAGGAGGAGGAGGAGGAGGAGTACGACGACGACGGCGAGGAGGAGGACGACGACGATGACCAGGAGGAGGAGGATGACGACGACGACAACAACGACAACGCACCGCTCGCCGGGACGGCCGCACACCGCAAGACGCGGGCGCGGCGGGCCAACGCCGCCACGGCCCTCTCGCCCGAGGCGGCGGCGGACCTGTCGCGGGCGTACGGCGAGGGCGTGTGGGACTTTCCGGTGGCGCGCTTCTTCGCCGAGCCGCTGCCGCAGCCGGCCGAGCTGCGCTACGCCGACGACGACATTGCCGACGTCGCGCAGATCCTGACGCAGCAGGTCGCGCGCGCGACCGTGCGGGCCGTCTTTGGCGAGGACGACGGCCAGGACCTGCAGCAGGCGCGGCTGCGCCAGACGCTGCTGCAGCGCGTGCGCTACTCGGTGGCCACGCTCGAGGACGCGCTGCCGGCGGCGCTCGGCGGCGCCGCGCGCTGCGCGCTCAAGCCATACCTGGACGTGCCGGACGCGCTGCAGCCGGCGCCGGCCGGCCGGCTGCACCCGCGGGCGCCGCCCGGCGCCGGCGACCCGCGCATCCCCAACCTCTTCGCGGCGCCGACGCCGCTGGTGGGCATCCGGCGCAACGAGGCGGCGCTGTCGATCAAGCCCACGGCCGTCGAGTTCTGGGAGGTGCTGGGCCTCGAGCCGCTGCACGGCGGCAAGGACGTCCGCGCCGTGTGCGCGTTCCCCGACTACCCGGGCCTGGCGCGCGACGTCGGCGCCTTTCTGGGCCGCATGCGCATCGTCTACGAGGCGCTGCGCCTGGGCTCGCACGAGCCGCTGTCGGCCCGGGCCGGCGGGGCCGGCGGCGTCGTCGACGGCATGGTGGCCTTTGACGCGGGCCGCTCGTCGCGCTCGCCGCGCGCGCAGGCGGCCGCGCCCGGCGCCGAGTACGCCGGCGTCGACCAGGTGCACCGGCTCGCGCAGGCGCTGGCGGCCGAGGACGCGCCGGGCAAGAGCCTCGTGGTGTACGTCGTGTACTGCCCGGACGTCACGGCGGCCGCGGCCGACGCGTGCCTCGCGTTCCGGCGGCTGGCGCAGCTCTACGAGACGGCCGCGGCCAGCCGCAGCGGCGCCGCCGAGCCCGGCGACCTGGTGCTGCAGCTGCTGCCCGTGGGCTTCGTGTCGTCGCCGACGGCGCTGGCCGCGCCCGCGCCCGCCGACCTGCTGCACCTGGCGCTCGAGGTGTACGACCGGTGCGCGAGCCCGCGCGGGCCCAAGCCGGCGCCGGCGTTTCTGCTCGAGCAGCCGCCCGCGCGCAGCCTGGACCTGCGGCTGTCGCCGACGCCGCTCGTCGACGTGCAGCGCGAGAACTCGTGCATCCACGTGGCCTACGCCACGAGCGCCGACGAGCGCTGGATCGCGGCCGCCTGGACCGACGGCAGCGGCTGGCGCCAGTTCAGCGCGGCGTACTGGATCGGCCGCAAGGACGGCGGCGGCGGCGCCACGCACGCGTTTGACGCCGTCGCGCGCGAGATCTGGACCAACACCTGCGCCATCGTGTCCAACCTCCGCGTGCACTGGCGCGCCATCGTGGCCAAGTGCGGCGGCCCCATGGACCCCGGCGAGATTGCCGTGTGGTCCGCGCTGGCCCGCGCCGAGACCCGCGCGTCCATCAGCCTGACGCTCGTCGCCGTCGACGCCCGGCCCGCCCTCGAGCTGCTGCCGCCCGTCGCGGCCGTCGCCGCCTCCTCGACCGTCCTGGCGCAGCTGTCCGTCGTCGCCGCCGCGGCGCCCACGCCGCAGGCGGCGTCCGTCCTGTCGCCCGAGCAGAGCGGCAACCCGGCGACGCCCGCAACGCCCGGCGGCGGCGGCGGCCTCGGCAAGGCGGGCGCCGCGGCGCCGACGAGCCCGGCCGTGCCCAGCACGCCGGCCGCCTCCTCCGCGGCCGGCAACGACGCCGGCGCCAGGCTGGCGGCGGCCGGCGCGGACCCCAACACCGTGGCCGACATTGAGGGCAACGTGGTGCTCGTCAACGTCACGGACAATGCGTGGATCGCCGTGGCCGCGCACCGGCTCAACACGGCGCCGACGTGGGTCGACGTGCGGCCCGCGCTGGCCAGCGGCTACCTGATCAAGCGCGGCGGCGTCGGCCGCGACGACGCGCCCGTCGTGCTCGAGGTCAGCGTCGTGCACGTCGACGCCAAGCACCGCGCCAACGACGCCCTCATGCGCGACATTCTGACGTCGTACCGCGCGCTGGGCACGCTGGCGCGCGTCCGCGGCATCCTCGACAGCGAGCGGGACGCCCGGCCGTGGCACGTGGCCGCCGCCGAGCGCGCCGCGCGGGCCCTCTGCCGGTGGATGTAAGAAGACGGAAACGACAACAGCAGGGGGAATGCGTTTGCATAGACGCATATGCGTTTACACGGCTGTACGGACAGTTGTACTTTACGGTTTACGGTTTTACGGTTTACGGTTTTACGGTTTGCGGGTTGACGGGTTTGAAAAGGCTGATTCATTTCTATGCTTCTTGTGGCGTGTTCTTCACGCAGGCAGGCTGCCGCTGCAGCTCTTTATCTCCTGCGGGACGTCATGTTGAATGGTTCTACGGCTCGACAAATGCAAGCGCAAAATAGCAGCGAGAAAGGCGAGAACGGAAGCAGCCCAACGCACACCGCCGCACACCATCGCTCACCACGCTGCCCGCATACCACTACTGAAAGAATCCCGGGAAGAGGTACTCGATGCGCTTCACAGCGTCGGCGTCGCGGCCGGCCGGCTTGGTCATGAACTGCACGGCCATGACGGCGGAGCCCTCGAGGTGCTTGGCCTGCACGACGTCGGCGTGCTCGGGGCGAGCCAGCTCGTCGAGCACGGCGCCAATCAGATGCCGGGCGTTGGCGCTGTTGGCCTCCATGTACTTGAGCACCATGCTGACGCCGACGTCCTCGCTGGCGTCGCCGGCGCGCCAGCAGTCGTAGTCGGTGGCCATGCAGATCATCTGGTAGGCCAGCTCGGCCTCGCGCGCCAGCTTGGCCTCGGGCAGCGCCGACATGTTGATGACGGCGCCGCCCCAGGCCCGGTACATGTGCGACTCGGCGCGCGTCGAGAACTGCGGGCCCTCCATGCACACGAGCGTGCCCGCGGCGTGCAGCGTGACGCCGTCGCCCTGCATGGCGGCGGCGCAGCCCTGGATGACGCGGGCCACGCGCGCGTCAAAGGGGTCGGCAAAGCCCACGTGGCCCACGAGCCCGCCCTCGAAGAACGTAAACGGCCGCACGCCCTTGGTGCGGTCAATCACCTGGTCCGGCAGCACAAAGTCCATGGGCCGGATCGCCTCCTGCAGGCTGCCCACCGCGCTGAACGCGATCACGCAGCGCACGCCGATGCGCCGCAGCGCCGCCATGTTGGCGCGCGACGGCACCTCGTGCGGCGCCAGCTGGTGGTGCGCGCCGTGGCGCGCCAAAAACGCAAAGGCCGTGCCCTTGTGCTCGACAATCTGGATCGGCGCCGACGGCTTGCCCCACGGCGTCGTCACGTCGAGCGACGCCACGGCGTCGAAGCCCTCGATCTTGCTGAGGCCGGTGCCGCCGATGACGGCGATGGAGACGGGGCCTGCGGGGGAGGGGGAGGGGGAGGAAGAGGAGGTCAGCAAGCTGCCGCAGGAGGCGGACGGGACGGAGCGCGTACATACCATCGTAGTGGTCGGCGAGGGCGGCCATGGTGGCGGTTCGAGACGGTGCGAGACGGTGCGAGACGGCGAGACGGCGAGACGGCGAGACGGTGGACGGCGAGACGGTGGACGGCCGAGAGAGGCGGCCGGCTGGTCAGGGTGTGCGCGAGAGTCGACGTCGTGCCTCGCGATCGTTGGCAGCGGCCATGGCCGGTCGCACCTGCCTGCGGTCGATTTATACAAGCCGCTTCCTTTTTTTTCGTCCGCTGGTTAGTAATCGCTCCTTCCTGAAGACGCAATCGTACCCCTCTGCACGTGTGCCGGCCACTGGCGGCCAGCGTGCTCCTGCCTTTTTCAGGGCCGCGCCTTCCGCCAATCACACCGTGGCACAAATTTCGCGCCTTCCCAGCCTTCCACGACACACGACACTCAAAGTCAAAACTCCTCCTTTTCACGACCACCGCCTTGTCGACTCGTCTGCAGCACGCAACCCTGCCGCATCCCTGCCATCCCTTGCACCGGCTGTCGCCCGGAGGCTCGCCTTGGAGGAAGACTGGGCTCGCCCACAGCTGCCGCGGGCCGTGACTTTCTGTTTTGACCCTTTGCGTCTTCTCCTCGACACTGACCTCTGTCAGCCGCGCTTCGCTTCAAAGCCGTCATACCTCCCCCCCCCCCCACACACACACCATGGCGCCCATTGCCACCGGCATCCTGCCGCCCGTCGACCGCATCAGCGCGCCGTCGTCCAAGCAGTCCATCGAGGAGGTGTGCTTCACGGCGGCGCTCATCTGCCTCGACGGCCACTTTAGCGACATCCCGTCGGTGCCCGGCTTCCCCGGGCTCAAGACGCAGGCCAAGGTGGCCGGCATGGTGGCGCGCACGCTGGAAAAGACGCACGGGCGCAAGGACGTGCGCGAGGCGCTCGCGCGCAACGTCGAGATCTGGGTGTACCTGACGCGCATCTTCAACAACGCCATCGACCACCTGACGCTGCGGTCGATTGCCAGCATGTCCGACTCGGCCTTTGACGACAAGGCCAGCCTGGACACCTGCCACGCGTGCAGCGCCAACGGCAGCTCCAGCGGCAGCCTCAGCCACGGCCACGGCGCGGCGCACGCGAGCAGCTACCTGCAGTCGCACCTGGGCCACGAGAACCCCGAGTTCTTGATCAAGAACCACGCCAGCCTCAAGGAGGACCTGCAGATCCTCAACAAGCTGATGCACATTGCCCGCAACCTGCTGGTGTGCTCCGTGCCCGAGGTGCCGCAGGACATTTGCGCCGCCGTGAGCTTTGACGCCGTCGTCTTCCAGATCATTGTGCTGTGTGTCAACCTGGCGGGCAAGGGCTACCACGGGGATGTGCTGGACGACGCGAGCCGGAACAAGCTGAATGAGATTTACGATTTGTGTAGGTTCTTTTTTCTTTTTTTGCTCTATTTTTTTTCTTTTTCTTTTTCTTTTTCTTTTTTCTTTTTTCTTTTTTCTTTTTTCTTTCCTCTTTTCTCTCTTTCTTCTCTCCCTTTCTTCTCCCTTCCCTCCATACTGACCTCTAGTTAAAAAACTCCTCGTCACCTCCCTCCAGCAGGTGCACAACTGGACGGCCAAAAACGACCGCAACAAAATGGCCTTCTGGTACAACGTCTTCTTCGAGGACGACTCCATGCCCGACGACCTGGAGACGCTGGGCGGCGACGGCACCGGCTACCGCTCGGACCTCGCCAAGATCGAGCTGCGCCACTGGCTCGAGCGCAACGCGGCCCTCTGCCCCGAGGCCCGCGACCTCCTCGTCGCCTACGCCGACACGCACCAGAGCAAGGCCCCGGGCATCCCGTCGCTGAACTCGCCGCTGGCCCGCCTCTGGATCCCGCGCCACCTCGTCGAGCCCGACGTCGGGCGCGACCAGGCCAAGTACGACCAGGACGCGGCCTTTGGCCGCGTCTCGCACGAGAACGAGATCTGGTGGGAGCGCGTGAGCGACCCCAACCGCGACGAGTGGCGGCTCCCCCTGCCCGATCGCGCCTACGGTAAGCGCCGGCAGTCTTTCTTCAAGCACATCCTCCCCCACAGGTTCAGCGCGCGGTGGCGGATGCGCGACGAGGACGCCGCCCAGGGACACACCATCCACATGACGGGCGAGTACTTTCGCGTCCACGGCCAGGGCGACGCCGAGCTCGACAGCCGGATCGAGTCCTTCCGGGAGGGCGAGGGCGAGGGGGAGGAGGGCGAGGATGAGGGGGATGATGACAATGTTGAGGCTGACGATGACAATGACAAAGACCACGACGACGGCGAGGGCGAGGGCGAGGGCGAGGGCGAGGGCGAGGGCGACGACCAGCACCACGGCCACGGCCACGGCCGCGGCTATCACTACCACCACCACTACCACCACCATCACGACGACGACCACGGCCACGACCACCACGACCACGGCCACGACCACAGCCACGACCACGGCCACGGCCACGGCCACGCCGGGCCGTACGTGGACATCCACGGCAACCCCCTGGACGAGTACGACGACGAGGACGACCTCGAGGACGACGAGGACGACGACGGGCACCGCCACGGCGGCCACAGCGACCAGGACGACCGCGACGAGCTCGACAACGACTCGTACGCCGAGGGCCCGGTGCTCGGCCTGCTCACCGAGATCCCCAACATCCTGGACCCCAAGCAGATCGAGGCCCTGCACATGATCATCAAGTCGTGCATCCTCGACAGCATGGGCAGCGGCCTGACGCCGCAGGGCGAGAGCCTGCAGCAGGCGCGCTGCAAGTTTCTGCTGGCCTCGGACAGCGGCCGCAGCCTGCTGCGCGAGCTGCTCGTCTTCATTGCCGTCTGGGACCAGGAGGAGAGCTCGCTCATCTGGGAGCTGACCGCGCAGATCCTCGAGGCCATCCACGACGCCGCGCTGATCCCCTACGCCTGGACCGAGCTGCGCATCCCCAAGGACGTGGTCTCGCCGGCCCAGGCCGTCATGCTGCGCATCATCACCTACGTCCTGCGCAAGCGGTACCTCGGCCCGAACGCGCCGGACGCGGCGTCCAGCGGCGCCCAGCCGCGCCAGCAGCCCGTGGACGCGCGGGACATGAGCCTGGTGCACTTTCTGGTCGGCACCGTGCGCTGCCGCATCGTCCCCGAGTGCCTGGCCTTTATGTCCGTGCAGAGCGAGATCCGGCGCGGCTGCACCGACGGCTCCGTCTTCCCCATTGAGAACTGGGACATGGAGCGCGCGCGCGACGGCCTGAGCCAGTTCCTCGAGCTGTTTGCCACCATCGCCGAGATTGACGAGATCCGCAGCCAGCTGGTGGACTGGGAGCTGGCCGTCGAGCTGGTCGCGCTGCTCAAGGGGCTGGAGGAGGCCGTGCCCAAGAAGCCGCTCGTCGAGGCGATGCCCCAGCGCGCCGCGGCCGCGGCCGGCGGCGCTCGTTCAGTCGCTGCTTCTGCCAACGGCCGTGCTGCGCAGCAGCAGCAACAGCAGCCGCTGCCGCCGCCACCGCCGCCGCCGCCCCCGATGCCGCAGGACCCGCCGTACAAGTTCCCCTGGGCCGGCATCAAGACGCAGGCCCTGTCCATCCTGGCCACGCTTCTGCAGCCGGCGCCCGGCCGCACGAGCCCCGGCAACGCGACGGTCCAGAACCAGATCATGGAGGAAGACGGCATGCTGGCCCTGCTCAACGCCTGCGTCTACGACGACCACAACCGCTTTGCCCGGGAACGCGTCCAGCTCTGCCTCAAGTATCTGATGGACGGCTGCGAGCGCGCCAACACTTTTGTGCGCGAGCTGGTCAAGTCCACGCCCCTGCCGGTCCCCGGCCCCGGCCCCGGCCCCGGCCCCGGCCCCGGCCCCGGCGGCCCGTCCGGCCCGTCCGGCACCGTCGCCGAGAAAAACGTGACGCGCATCCGCGTCGACGGCATCGAAGGCGAGGTCAAGATTCGCGTCCGCGCAAAGCCCACGCCCGCGCCCGCGTCGTTCAATACGCCGTCCGCGCCAACCCACCGAGCATTCCCAGCGGCCCACGCGCCCCCAACACCGCAAGCAGCTCCCGCCGCCCCGGCCGCCCGGGCGGCTCCGGCCTCGGCAGGACCTGCAACACGCTCCAACCCAGCCTTTGACCCCACGTATCATTCACGGGAGGCCTACGAGGCCCTGCCGGAGATCCTGCGACCGCCGCCCGGGTCCCTCTACGACCCATCAACGGGCAAGCGTGTTTCTTCAGCCATCTTGGACCCTGCCTCGTCCTCGGCTCTGTCGGGCCAGCCGCTGCCAACCCACCTGGCCATGATCCCGTCCGGGCCGCCCGGCACCGCGCGGCAGCCGTCCTCGGCTCTGTCGGGCCAGCCGCTGCCAACCCACCTGGCCATGATCCCGTCCGGGCCGCCCGGCACCGCGCGGCAGCGCAAGCAACGCCAGAAGCGGCAGCAGAGGCAGAATCGCCTGAAGCTCCAAGAGGCAATGGAGGCATTCGACGAGCACGTGGCCCAGGCGTCCAGCGAAGCTGCACAGCTCTCTGCACAGGCCCAGCCACCCCAAGCGCAGCCGCCCCAGACTCAAGCACAGTCTCAGCAGCAGCAGCAGCAGCAGCAGCAGCAGCAGCAGCAGCAGCAGCAGCAGCAGCAGCAACAGCCGCCGCCGCAGCAGAAACAAAAGCAGAAACAGTCACAAGCACCGCCGTCCGGGACCGCAGCACCGCGCGTGTTTGGCCCGCCGCCGCCGCCGCCACCTCTGATCGGACCCGCCCTTGCCTCGCTGGCCGCCCAGATGCAGCAGATCTCGGCCCTGCCCGCGGGGCACATGTTCCAGCCCAACTCGCTGGGCCTCACCCAGTCTCTGGCCAGCCAGATGGCGCTGCCGCCGCAGCAGCAGCAGCAGCAGCAGCAGCCGGCTAACAGCAAGGCTGCCGAGGCCCTGTCTGCGCGCCGTGCGCGCTGCGAGTCTCTTCTCGGCGAGATTGTCTCCCTGTCCGACCACACGGCCCGCATGGCCGTGTCCATTGACCGCGGCGAAGTGCCGCCGCTCCCAGACGACACGTTGATGTAGGTTCTTTCTCGTTCTTTCCCCTCGTTCTTCTCTCCCACCGTCCTTTGAGCTAACGGAACAGAAATTTCCTCAAGAGCCAAAAGTTTCTGGAGCGCTGCCGCGACCGCCTGACGCGCCCCGTCAACGGCGCGCCCGACGCGCTCATCGAAGAAGGCAGCAGCCTGACGAGCAGCATGCTGGCGGACCCGCTGGGCAGCCTGTTTGCCGGCATCGCCGCGCCCGCCGACGCCGACGCGTCCGTGCCGACGTCGCTGGAAGACCAGTATCGCCTGGTCGAACAGGCGCTGGTGTACCTCACCGAAGACCTGGCCCGGCAGCCCGACCCGTCGAGCTACATGCACCGCTGAGGAATCGGTGCATGGCCAGACAGGACAGCCTTTTTTTTTTCGTTTTCCTACTACGAGGACCGGCTGCGAGGAGCCTCGATGCTCCGCCGGGCGAGGCTGGGTGCCAGGATAGGAACAGAAATCAATCCGAGGCTGTGACGAGCCGCATGCCTTGGTAAATTCGTCGTGCTCAATCAACGTTGGTCCCTGTTTTGCCGTGTTGGCAACGTTTTGTGGTATTTCGTAAAAACTAGAAAAAAAAAACTGCAAAGGCTGCTCAAATCCAGTCGTTTTTGTCCTCATCTCTCCCCCCTCTTCTTGCAAACGATACGTGTGCAAATGTCCAATTTCCTTTTCAGTCGCAAACAAAACCAGACAAAAAAGGGAGCATAAAAATAAAACTTTTTTTTTCATACAACCAGCCGCATCCTTGACTTTTCTCCTCCCAACAGTGCATTAATACAGGGGCTTTTGGTTCTCGTCGCGCGAGCGGCTCTACTGCTCGCGCTTCTGAGTGCCCTCCTTGACGGCGGCAAGGATCAGCTCGCGCGCCGTCTCCACGCCGTCCGTGCTGCCAATAACCTCAATGGCCTCCTGGCCGCTCTTGCCCTGCGGCACAAAGATGCGGCAGCCGCTCTGCTTGCGGATCGAGTCAATCTTCTTGCCGGCATGGCCCACGACGTGGCGGAACAGCTTTGGGTCGGGCAGCACGAGGTAGCCCGTGGCATTGTTCTGGCCCGCCTGCTCAATGGCCTTTTCCAGCGCCTTCTTGGCCTTGTCGACGTTTTCCGGCGAGCCGCGCAGCACCCAGGGAATGTCGCCCTCCTCCGTCGACGAGACCTCCACCACGCGCCACGAGTGCGCGCCGTCGGCGGCATCCTCGTTGTCTGTGATCAGAGGCAACGAGCTGCTGCCGTTGGCCGCGGAAGCCACGGGCCGTGGCGGCACCGCCTGGCCGGCGTGGTCGACCGTGACCTGGTTCTCGTTGCGCAGGCGGCGGAAGAACTGGCCGTTGTTGGAGATGGTGTGGTGCAGGCGGCGGGGCACCTGGATGGTGGCGGCGTGCTGCTCCTTGACGAGCGACTGGATGTGCTCCTTGGCCTTTTGGACATTGTCCGCAGAGCCCGTCACCTTGACGTCGGTGCGCTCCTCGCCTTGTCTCGGGATGTCGACGACGACGTTGAAGCGGGACTCGATCTGGCGCCGCGTCTCGCCGCCGCGGCCGATCAGCGATCTGTGCTTGTCCCGGGGAACATCAATGACCTCTGTGACCTGGCTGGCGCGCTCGCTGACAAACTCGTTGATCAGCTTGGTAATGGCCTCGACAAACGACCGGCGGCCCTCGACCTTGATGGCCGAGTCGCTGCTGTCCTGGTTCGGGAACTGGATCGCCCGCGACAGCTCTCTGCGATCATCGGAGCCGCCGGCCTTGACCACCAGCTCCTTGATGGTAGAGCCTAACAGGTCAGTAAGCGGAATAAAAAGACGGATGGTAGGCGTGTGTGTGTCGTAGCGAGTTGAAAGGGCACAAAGGGCACTCACCGCCAGGGCCAATCAGGGCCTTGTGAAACTTCTTCTCGACCTCGACGGTCGTGCTGATGGTGTCATCGAGCACGGCCTTCTTCTCCTCGAGGATCTTCTTGGCCGCCGTCACCTGCTCCTTGGTGCCCTTGAGTTGGATCTCCACTGTTGAGTCGGGTTCGCCGCGGCTGTTGGGGACATCAATCTTGGCGCCGGTCTGCTGGCGGAGCGCCTCCATGGCAGAGCCGCCCTGGCCGATGAGGTAGGGCACCTGCTTCTGCTGCACCTCGACTGTGGCAGTGAACGAGTTCTCCTTGAGGTACAGGTACAGCTTCATGATCTCTTCACGGGCCTCGTCGGCGCCCTTCTTGGGGCCCCGAACAATCACCTCGTCGGGAGCCTGCTGGCGGCGGGGCTTGTTGCCGGCATCGCTGGCGGCGTCTGTGGCCGAGTCGTCGTCGCGGGCGGCCTTGGCGACGCGCGGGAAGAAGATGACAACCTTGTAGCGCGTCTGCAGGCGGTTGATGGTGCTGCCCTGGGCGCCAATCAGCTCGCGGTGGAACTTGGGCTCAATCTTGAGAATGTGCGTGGTCTCGTCCGCGAGGTGGCGGGCGATCGAGTTGATGTGTGCTTTGGCCGCCTCGGCCTTGGCCTTGGGGCCTTTGAGCTCGACCTGGCCGTCCTGGACCTGGATCTCGACATCAAACTTGTCGCGCAGCTCGCGGATGTTGCTGCCACCCTTGCCAACGAGGTGGTTGGCAAAGGCCTTGGGGAAGTCAAACGACATGGTGAAGCCGCGCTCCTTCTCGTCCTGCTTCTCCTGCTCGACAAACGCTGTGATCTTGGCAAGAAGGTCTTCGACCGAGGACTTGGGGCCCCGCAGCGTCACAACAGCGCCGAGGCTGGACACGCGGACGGGCGGCTGGTTGGCAGGGCGGGCCTCCTGCTCCTTTTTGATGTATCTCCGGAGGCGCTCGTGGAATTTGAGCGGAACCTCGATCGAGGCTGCCTGGATGTCCTCCTGGGCGCCGATCAGCTCCAGGATGTGGTTCTGCGCGTCACGGACGCCCTTCTGGAAGATGGCGACTTCCTGGGGTGTGGGGACCGTCTGGGGAAGGGTGTACGGGCTCGAGGCGTCGTCCGAGGGGCCCTCGTAAACGAGAAGGACGGGGGCGCTGGCCTCGGACGCCTCGGGGACAACCAGGTAGACGCCGTAGTCTTGCTGCACGCGGGGCCGCACGTCGTTGCGCAGGAACTGGTGGAAGAAGGGGTCGACGGAAATCGAGGCCATCCGGCTTGGCGGGTGGCTGGCGACAATGTTTTTGATCTCTGTCTGGGCACGGAGGGCGTTCTTGCCGTCGCGCGAGTACAGCTCCCACGAGAGAGCACCCTCGTCGGTGAAGGGGGTGTTGATGTGGCTCTGGTACTCGCGCTCCAGACGCTCGATTTCCTTGCGCTGGCGCAGGTAGCGGGTGACGTTGCGGGCGTGGGCCGCGGCGCTGCCAGGGGCCTGGCGGTGCAGGCGCGAGATGTCAAAGTTGGAGCACTGCATGCCCATGGCCAGGTCAATGGCGCGCTCAAGGCCAGCCTCGACCTGGTCTGGGGCGCCGACGATGGTGATGTTGTCGTCCTCTGCGTCCTCGGGCAGGATGATGACGCAGCCGGTCTCGTTGAAAAAGTCCTCCATGGGCGTGCCGTGTTGACCGATAATGAACTGCTGGCGGCCGGGGGGGATGGAGCCCTGCTGCACCTGCAGACGCCCCTGGAGGTCGGCGGCGAGCTTCTCAATCTCGGCGCGCGCGTTCAGGACCGCGTTGCGCTCACCCGCAAGCTGGATGTGGTTGTCAGGAGAGGGCGTGTAGACAGGGCGGCCACCGGCGCCAACCGTGGGTGGCTGGGCAGACCGCGGCTGGAGAGACGGCACGCGGACCTGGACGCCCGCGTTCTCCAGGCTGGAGAGGAGGCCGCGCCGCGGGTCCGAGATGAAGGGGTAGAACTCGGAGGGAATGCCGCGCAGGCGACTGTTGGTGTTGGCCGAGCGCTCGCTGACAATCTTCAGGATGGCGTCCCGGGCCGCACGCGCAGAGAGGGCATTACCCTCGACCGTCACGTCGATCGTGGCGTCGTCGTCGTCGTCGGGGGCGGCCGAGACGTCCTCGGCCTTGGGCAGCTGGATACGCGCACCCGTCTTCTCCTGGAGCGACTTAATGGTCGAGCCTTGCTTGCCGATGATGTGGGGTCTCACGGACTGCGGAATCGGCACATTGACCGTGACCTAGAGGGGAAGAGCTGTTAGTTGCAAACAAGGGCAGAGCAGCGCTCGGGTGCCGGAGGACATCGGGAACAACAAGCAGTCTCCCGTGCTGTGCTCAGAGCTTACCTTTGCGCCAATCTGCTGGACGAGGTCCCGCAGCGCCTGCTGGGCGACTTCCGGCGGGCCGGTGGCGTTGAACTGCCTCCGGCCGCCGGTGGGCGGGAGCATCGTGATGTTTGCGCGCGATTTGCGGTTGATGTCTTTGATGATATCCGGAATCGGGCGCTTCAGAGCGCCGCGGGGGAGAACCTGGTCCTCCTCGAGGGAGACGCTGGACACGTTGCGGCCGGGAATGTTGAGCGTCGGAGGGCCAGCCGTGCGGACGGCCGGTGCGCTTCCGCCGTTGGGCGTGGCCGGAGAGCCGTTGGCTCCGTTGGCTGCGTTGGCCCCGGTGGCCCCGGTGGCCCCGTTGGTGCCGTTGGCAGCTGCGCCGCCGCTCTTGGCGCTCCAGACGGGGACGGCGTTCTGAGCCGCCTTCTTGGGCGCAACGAGCTCGGGGAACAGCTCGTGCGAGTGGGTGTCGATCTTGGCAGCCGGGGCCGGCTCGGCCTTCTGCTTGCCGGCGGCCTTGGCCGACGGCGTGGCCGCCCACGACGCAGCCGGCACGGCAGCCGGGGCGGGGCCGGAAGCATCAGCGGCCTGCTCGGCACGGAGAGCGGCCTCGTGCCTCAGGTCCTCTTCGTCGGGGACGGTTTCCAGAGTCACATGATGGCTGCTGTGCTCCTGGAGCAGGCGCTGGGCCGCCGAGGAGACGCTGCCGGCGTCGGCAGTCGAAGAGGAACCGGAGGCCATTGTTCGTTAACCAGGCGGGAAGTCGCGGACCGGAGAAATGGGGTGCCGAAGCGTTAGGGAGGAACAGCGCAGGAGGGTGGACGAGCTGGATTGCTGCAAGATCTGATGTCAGTATGGGGAGAGAATAGAGAAGACGAGGAAGAAGGAAAGAAGGAAAAAAAGAAGGAAAAAAAGGAAAGAAAAGAAGGGGAAAAAAAAGACGGCGTGACCCGTCAGCGCCAGCCTTGTGCTTATGCCATCGACGTGCATAAGCTACCAGCAACGGTGTCTATTGGCTGACAGAGCGAAGCAACATGTGCGCCGCCGAGGCCACAATATATATAAGGGGCAAATTTGTGCGAGGGGAAGCTCCTCCGATGCTGGAAAGAGCGCATAGTAAGGGCCAGCGAGGGCCAATTTGACGTACGCTAGACAATAGAAGTGGCAGATGCCCGTCAGGAACAGCTTGGTGCCGGTGCTGGACAGCGTGCGCAACGAAAGAGGTAGATGATGATGATGGTGGTGATGATGAAGGGAGAAGGAAAAGGATGGAAGCAGGGAGAGCGTGGCTAGCCCTGTGTATTACGCCGTCGTAGTTACTGCCGTGGGCCACCACCTAACTCGAGGAAGGTGCCGGGCCCCACATGCAGCAAGCCGTCGCTGGGAGAGGAAGGACAAGCTGTCTGCAAGGAAGGCAAGAACAGTTGCGGAGGGCAACCGGCGAATAGGACAGCTTCTTGGTGCGTGTTTCTGCTCAGTGCTCGTAATATTACGGCAGTCGCTACGGGCCTGCCAGGAAGGAGCATCTGGACTGGACACAGAAAGGAGAGCAGGTGGAGAATAGGAGATGTTGGGGCAGAAGGTGCAAAGGACAGCTAGTCACATAAGAAGATGCGCTATTTCGCCGGGCCATGGCGAGGGACGCTGCGGGGCAGCTCGCCAAGCCGGAGAGCCTCAAGATGATTGGCGTGTTGCAGTTGACAGCTGTGCGGCGGAAGGTGCGACAGAAGAAGCTGCGCGTTCTCGATTCTTCTTGAAAACGGCATGCATGCGCATACAATATGCGTAGCAGAGTTGGGTACGAGTGCACTTGTAAAAACGCCTCCTCTTCATTGGTACTGATTCAGATCAACTCGTTGTGAGTGAAATGCTGAAAAGGACAGAAAAATATCTCATAAGTAAGCGCTCTTCATAAGAAAGCGCTCTAAAAATGCTGACGATATATCCTTCTCATGAGCCCCGGAGACTGCCGTGTGATACGGGCAGCGAGACGGACCAGGCCGAGAACACGCGGCGACCACGGGACGCCGTCGACGGACAAGGCTTTCGAGCTGTAGCTCCCCTGCTCCCCTGTCGTGGTGCGCCGATCGCAGAGCTTTGACGATCCCAGTCTCGGCGATCTTGTGTGATTTTCAATCGACGGTATGGGGCGGGTTGATTCAGCTACAGACCTTTCTGTGTCGGCTTTATTAGGTTGTTTGAAGGTGAGACACTGGCGCTTCGAATGCTTTGTTCTGTTCTCGAGACTCGACAGACCCGGACTCGAGGGTACGCCTTCCGAGACACTCATCACACCCGGCAGAACGCGTCTTTCCTTTGACTCACTTGAAGGGATACTCGGGGTCGACAAGTCGATCTGGTGATGTCGATGTATCTCCTTACAATAAAGCCAAAACTCTTCCTTTCGCCAACTTGGCACCCCTGGACGCATCGGATTCAAGCAGACCCCGCAGATTTGGCCATGCACTTGGGCGTATGTTATATTATATGTCACTTGCACGCCTCACACGTGAATCTATCACCATAAAAACGTCTCGTGGCTGAAAGATGGGTAAGGTCAGTTTGGGAACTTGGGAGGCCCTTGAACTACAACCAGGGGTAGCACATGTCATGAGAGGATGCACCAGATTCTTGCAGGCAGCATCCTAGATCCAAACATACCGATCTCCTGCAAATAAAATATAGAGCGAATCAGCTGCTGGAGACAAAAGGTAATTCGACCTGCCAGTCTTGAATACAACTCGCCGTCCTTTTATTAAGGCCAATCGCGCAGAGCCAGCGAGACAATTGGCAACGAAAAAAAAAAAAAAAAAAACATCCACATAGGGCATCCAAAACGAAATCACAGGGTTTACTTCAAACTTTGATGTCCCTGGCGGAAATGAGAAGCGAACGCTGCTTGCCAATTTGACGAAGCGAGAAGGATTCCGGGCGGAAGCTCGGTCGGCGCACAAGGCTGATGCACATGTCTGTGTAAGAGCCTCTGGGTCTGGGTTCTAAACACTTCTGGGGCCAAAGAGGCGCCGTCTCCTGTTTGTTGTAGTGACACGACATTTACCTTACCCTTGGCCCTGTGTTTGAGGTTGAGTGGCCTCCATTGTCGTGGGGGGGCAGAATTGATCCGAAATGAGATTATGTGCAATTGTGTGACAAAAGGGCAGGTATGGGATAAAGAAAAAGGGTTCTTGTCTGCAATATTCACATTGCACTATCCGCACTCACCCAGACAGCCACTCGTTTTTCCATGTATGAATTCTGGATAGCAGATTTTGCAGAGGAGCATAGTCAATAGCACAAGAAAAGAGCCAGCCAGGTATTTTCAAATGGCTGTCGGAGGCCATATGCTGTGCTGAAAGCACGAAGCACACTATGAGAATATGTTGAAGAGTCCCAGAGGACAACGGTGCAAGGCTTACATAGACGGTGGTACACAGCCAAATAACACAGCAAGGCCGACTATGCAATATACACCATGTACACACTATACGCAATGACGGGGAAGCAAGACAGGCGGATCCAGACGACAGGCGCAGCGAGCGTCTTGGTGAAATGTCCCGGGGCAGGATATCACGGGCTCTGCACTCGCCAGGAAACGGGACATCAGTCTACGGCCAGCGAGATGCCAGAAAACAGAAGAAGATGAAGCACCCTGGCTCGAGGAAGGTTATGCGGAGACTGACTACGAAAGTACAATCCCGCAGTCTTTGCCAAAACTAGACACAGTTCCGTTGTTGGGCGTCGTACTTTCGAGGTGGTACAAAAAACACTCGGAAGAGCTGTAAACTGTTCAAGCAGCCTTGGCAAACCTACGAGTAGACGGCGTTGGCGGCTTCGGCAGCCGGTGCCAAAGAAAACTGGCTGTTCCGTCAAGAAAAACGCGAATAACGCCATCCTCTAGAGATCTCGCTTGTTAGGGTAGAGACGACGTTGATGATGACGGACTAGTCGATGCCCGTTTTGGCTTGGCGGCCTGGATAGAAGAAAAGGACGCAGATGCAAGCTTGTACAGGGCTGGGAGCCTCTACGGTCGTTGTACAGAGCATAATAGGTATCTTGATTTTTGTTAACGCCCGAGACCGAGGTTGACAACGTGTGACTGCCTCATACTGAGGAGTGCAGACGGAATAGGAAGGCACATGCAGACTCTGCAGGTGAGGATGAACAACTGAACGAGGAAGGCGCGAACAAAATCAAACCACAGGACGAGCAAAAAGAAAAACCAAAAGGGACGCTAGACAAAAACAGACGATGCGCCGTTACAGTACGAGTACAACTACAAGTATCTTGCCAATTCGTAGCTTGTACTCTGCCTGTACAGAGATACAAAGATCGCATACTATCGTCGGCGCTGGTGGCAGAGACCGGCGTCGAAGACGACGAAGTAGCGGTTCTGCATTCTGTTGGTCGTGGGTGGCTCCTTCTCGAGGAAGCTTTGCGCTATAATACCGACAAAAAGAAGCATGAGGAAGGCGCCTTTGCTTTTTTTTCGATGGAAACGGCCACCGTTTTCGCCACCGTCCCGCTCTTGGTCTGTTTCCACCGTTTGTCCCAAAGCCTTGCAGATAATTTTAGAACAGCCGTTCTTTTATCTTGCTGGCCAGCAAGATTCCCAAGAGCAGACTGAGAATACGTCGAGATACGGGAAACAAGACGAACTGGCTGCTTCGTGTCGTATACGAGTATTTTCATGCTTATACTTGTAGCCACTTCAGTGCAAGTACGAGGATTACGAGGTGCGGCAAAGAAGGCGTTTGCGCCTTCCTTTGCCTGTCCCGCCTGCGCCACAACGAACACGACGCGGCCAGCAGAGCAGGCAGGATGGCAAGAGGCCGGGTAGGATCGAGCCGGCAATCCGGATTCTGGGAAGGAGCTGCCAGAACGCAAGATACGAGGAAAAGTACGAGTACTCGTATGTACATACGGCGCACGTGCGAGCAGACGAAAAAGGAGATGGAACAGGACACCGGACGGTGACGCACACCATCATGGCCCTATTCGGACGCACAATGCACGCCACACGCGCGCAAGCAACACACCACGGATTCCGCTCTGCGGTCTGTGATGGGGCATTTTCACTTCTGTTGAAGCGAGCACTGTACAGTACTTGTACTCACCGAGGACGAGGCATGAAGATGGCTTCTGGGATTCCGTCTCTGAGGGTTGTCCTGGGGTCGTTCAGTCGTGTGGAGGAAGCGCGCATCGTATCCACAGCCTTGATGCGGGCGTCCATGGAGTCGAAACATGGAGACTTGCAGGCTGCAGACATGGCCAAAGGCAGGGCACAATCATAGGGCAGCGCAGCGTGTTGGCTGCAGTTGTAGACATGCCGTGGTCGATTCGGAGAAAATGCAGACTGCGTAGAGGACGGAATGCAGGTAGTTTTATTCTCCATTTTGCCAGGCCGCTGGTGAAACGCAAGGCCATGATACCCCTGGCGTCTATTTGCTTGGAATGTGAGTGTTGTTGACGTAATACTTCTTTTTGAAGGACATCTTTCCATTTGTCCTCTGCACAGTACGTACATTGCGAGCATCTGGACACCAGACGAACCACTTGAACAGCCGCAGCCGGCGGCTCGCGTTGGGCAAGGGTACGGCACTTTGCACGGAGGCCTAAGAAACAATACGATACAGGCATAAACGTGGAGAACGACAACGTAACGCGCCTGCCGTCCTGTTGCTGTACAAGGAGATACAATACGGAGTACGGCAACTTGTAATTGGAAGACCAGGCATGCGCCAGACAAGGCGCAGGGGCTCGAATCTTGTTTGCTGGCCGTCCTATCAATTGTCCTTTCTGCCCAACCCTGATACAGGTCCAGCCGGCGTTCAAGTTCTTCTTCTTTCTTGTACCATTCCTCACCCTTCTTCCTGAGCGGTTTGCTGTACGACAATACATACGAGTGCTCTCGTGCTCTCATGCTCTCGTTCTTACTTGTATCTCTCCTGCTGGCGACTGCGCGGGGGTACTTGTCTGGGCCCCACTATCCCGTGTGTCGCGCCTTCCATTGACATCTCGCCTCGTCCTCCGTCGTCCCTTCCCAATCTCGACCCTCGCCAGGCTTTGCTCCCATCTAAATAGACCGCCGCATCCTCCGATCCCCTCTCCTCTCCCCTTCGACCTCATCCCTCCTTTTCGACAGCTGCATCCTCGTCCTCGTCCACGCTGCGTCCGCAGTCCCAGTCCGCGACCACGGGCCTCTGCCCATCGCCGTCTGCGCCTTCGCTGCCAACAGCAAGCACAAAACAGAAAAAGCGAACAAAACAGGAAAAGCAAACAAAACAGAAAAGGCAGACAAAACAACAAACAGAAAACAGAACAGCAAACAGCAAACAGCAAACAAAATAACACAACACAGCACAGCACAGCACAGCACAGCACAGCACAGCACAGCACAGCACAGCACAGCACAACCAACGCACCCCAACAGCAAACAGCAAACGCTCACCACCCTGCGCTATTGCCTCCGTCGACGCTCCGTCACAACTAGCCCACAAAGGCTCACGTCCATTCCCGGCGCCCCACAGATACCCTTTGATTTCATTGTGTCTCTGTCCAGGGGCACCGCGCCGGCCGGAAAAGACACAGACTGGCCCTGCACCCCGTCCCGCCGCCAAAACCGAGACAGCGCCAGACGGCCAGCCGACCCGCCCAAATTTTTCACACGCCCACTTCCCACGCCCGCCGGCCAATCGCACGCCCTGCTGCCATACCTTGTCGTCGTCTCCTCACCCTGTCCCACTGTCTGCGCTCCTCTCGACCTCTTCTCTGGCCGGTACTTGGTACTTGGTACTTGCATCTTGGTGCATTGTCCGCCCACCGCCTGGTACCGCTCTCTGGCCCGCCTTGTCCGCTTGTCTCGCTGTCCCGCAGCCCGTCTCTCCATTTCCTCCTCTTGTCTCGCCCACCACCTCCACCGATCCTCAAACCCCTCTCTACAGAACGTCCGGCCGTTCTGCCACCTAGCGTTCCGCCTGAAAAGTTACCATGGACGGCGGCAGTGGCCACAGCCCGACTCTTTCTTCCAACGGCACCTTTCAGCATCAACAGCCGCAACAACAACAGCAGCAGCAGCAGCCGTCGCACCGTCGCAGGCTCACCAAGAAGCCGCCGCCCTCCTACCACCACTCCTCGTCGACGAGCTTCGATGGTCGCACAATTGACACCCAATCTCTGCAGAGCAAACGCAGCTCCACGAGCTTGAGGCGCGCCCCGAGCGCTCCCCAAACCCGCACCTCGTTCTCTGCCTACGCGTCGTCGTCCAACTCCTCGTCACCGCGCCATCTTCCCGTCGGCGCTCCTCCGCTCGCCAACCCGTCGCCCATCCTCCCTGGAAGCGAGTTTCTCACGGCCGACTACCAGCAGTACCAGACCCAGGTGAAAAAGCAGCAACAGCAACAGACACACCCCCCCTACCCCTCCTACCAAAGCGCCTCCTCCCTCGCGGCCGCCGCCTCCGCAGCATCCGCGCCGCCCAGTCGCATGAATCCCTCCGCTGCAGACGCCCTTGCCCGCTTGCCTGCGCACGGAAGCGCTCTCACGTCGCCGTCCGAGGACTTTGTCGGCGCCCCGTTTGACGGCGCCGCCATCTTGAATCGCATCGAAGAGACCGCCACGCCCGCCCTCTACCCGCTGGCGTCCTCCCATCTCCAGCCCTCGCGGCCTGCCCCCGCGCCGCCGACGTCCCCAGCCAGCCGGCGAGACCCGATTGCTGCCACCCACAACACCATGCAGGCCGCTGCCTTTTCTGCGGGCGCGGGCGTCCCCGCCTCCTCGGCCTCCTCGGCCTCCAAGCCCGCCATCACCGCAGTCACAACAACGTCCGTCGTCTCGGCGCCTGTGACGGCCGCTGCATCGCCAACACCCTCGAATGAGCTGTCGGACAAGGCCCCGTCCGCGCCGCAGGCCGGCTCCGACACGCAGCAGCTGCCAGGCTCAAAGCGCTACTCCGACGAGACCAAGGAATTTCGCGCCCCTGGCATGCTGCGAAAGAAGTCGGGCTTTTCCGGCTTCATGACCAGCCTCGTCGGGTCGCCAAAGAAGCCTTTGATTTCTGCACCCGAGAACCCCGTCCACGTCACGCACGTCGGCTACGACAGCAACACGGGCCAGTTCACGGTGGGTTGCCCAGCGGAGGAACTACGGCGAGAGGCACGCGCCACAATCTATCTTGTTCTGATTACTAACACGGGCACAGGGCCTGCCGAAAGAATGGCAGAGGCTGATCCAGGAGAGCGGAATCACGGAAAAGGAGCGCACCCAGAATCCAGAAGCACTGATGCAGGTGATCACATTCTACAAGGAGACGACAGAAAAGGCGCAGGAAGACCAGGTGCTCGAAAAATTCCACGACGCCCGCCCCGGCATGCCCGCGCAAGCATCGTCCTCGTCCGCGGCGTCGTCGCTGGCACCATCGCCCGGCGCCGCATACCCGCCCGGCGTCGGCGTCGGCGCCGGCCCCATGCCTGCCGGTTACTCGCCACTGTCGCCGCTGTCGCCTCTGATCAGCCCGCCCGCCAGTCCACGCTTCCCTCTCGTTAACTACGAGGGCAGCTTCGTGAACCCGCGCTCGCCGCCACCTGTGCCAAAAGGCCCGGCGGGCGCCATGAGCATCAAGGACACAAACCTGGTGCCCAGCAGACCGGCACCGCGCCCGCCCGTGAGCCTGCCCACCCGGTCGGCTCCCCAGGCTCCTTTCCCGCTTACCAAGGACTCGGGCATCGGCATGTCCCATCAACAGGACGACGGCCAGACGCCAGTCGCCCCGCCGCCCAAGGACAACGTCCCTATGCTTCCCGAGGAGCACCGCTCCCGGTCCAACTCCCGCGCCACGGCCCCCTACTCCCCCGCAGGGAGCACCCTGGGCAGCACGCAGACAAGCGCTGCTGCGCAAGCCGCCGCATACCAGCAGCAGCTGCTCCAGCAACAACAGGAACAGGCCCTTGCGCAGGCGCAGGCCGCCATGTCAGGACAGCTCGGCCGGACGACCAGCACGCGCCAGCAGCAGCAGAAGCACCAGTTGTTGCAACAGCAGCAGCAGCAACAGCAGCAGAAACAGCAGCAGCAGCAGCAGCAGCAACATCACCAAGCGGCCCTCGGCCAGCCGACGCCGCCACAGTCGCAGCACCAGCAGTTTGGCCGCTCCCCGCAGGCACAACAATACCCAGCGGGTGCGACGACACAGCAGCTGCAGCAGCTGCAGCTCCAGCAGCTGCAGGCCCGGCCACGCCAGCGCACGCGTGCCAACACAGGCTCCAGCATTGACATAACCATCCGCCTGCGGTCCATCTGCTCCGACGGCGACCCGCACCGCGTGTACCGCAATTTCAACAAGATTGGCCAGGGCGCATCGGGCGGCGTCTACACAGGCTTTGAGCGCGACAGCAACCGCCTTGTTGCCATCAAGCAGATGAACCTGGAGCAGCAGCCCAAGAAAGACCTCATCATCAACGAGATCCTGGTCATGAAGGACAGCTCCCATCCAAACATTGTAAACTTTATCGACAGCTACCTATGGGAAGGCGAGCTGTGGGTCGTCATGGAGTTTATGGAGGGCGGCAGTCTGACGGACGTTGTCACGTACAACATTATGACCGAGGGCCAGATTGCCTCTGTCTGCCGCGAGACGCTCAGGGGTCTGCAGCACCTCCACTCCAAGGGCGTCATTCACCGCGACATCAAGTCTGACAACATTTTGCTGTCCATGGAGGGCAATATCAAGCTGAGTGCGTATTTGCGTATTTGCGTGTCTGTACTGTCTCATCGGCAAGCAACTGACATTCCTTGCAGCGGACTTTGGCTTCTGTGCCACGATCAACGAGGCCCAGAACAAGCGGACGACAATGGTGGGTACGCCGTACTGGATGGCCCCCGAGGTGGTCATGCGAAAGGAGTACGGCCGCAAGGTCGACATCTGGTCGCTCGGCATCATGGCAATCGAGATGATCGAGGGCGAGCCGCCGTACCTGACCGAATCGCCCCTGCGTGCCCTCTGGCTGATTGCCACAAACGGCACGCCCGTCATCAAAGACGAGCACAATCTGTCCGAGGTCTTCCGCGACTTCCTCTACTTTGCCCTCAAGGTGGAGCCTGACAAGCGCGCAAGCGCCCACGATCTTTTACGGGTATGTCTTGCGTAGTCGAAAGTTGTCTCTGCGCGCGTTCGTTTCATGCCGGTGCTGACTCGTCCCAGCATGATTTTATGAAGCTATGTGTGGAGTTGTCACAGTTATCGCCGCTGGTCCGCGCCGCGCGTGAAGCAAAAGCCCAGGAGAAGGCCCGCAAGGGTCAATGAACAAACGAGCATCAAAAGCCATGCTATGACCCGACGATCCAAATTCAGCACCACCGCACCACAAGGAACGTTTGCAAAAGCCGTTTCAGAAACATACCTCACGCGCCACGAAAACAACGTAAACAACAATCGAAAAAAGAAGAGACAATATCAACCCAAGATGCCATTCTCGGCTGCCTGCTGTGGCGGAAAGCATACAAACGTCACCAATGACGGAACATGGAGCACGGAGCACGGACACGATATAAAATATTGTGCACACACGAGAAACGGGCGCTTCTCCACGCAGCCCCAGCGAGCGGCGAGACACTGGGATGACGATGCCCTGAAGCAAAGGGACGACGGATGGATATACACACCACGCAATATCGACAACTTTTTTTGTTTTGTTCTTTTTCGGTTCAGACTTTTGTTCATGTTTTCCTATGTTCACACCGGAAAAGACAAATAAATTTTTTCCTCCTGTCTCGACGGCGCTTCCTCTTGCCTATTTGCCTTGCGTTGACGGGGTGTTGGCATCTGTATTAATGTTGGAACCAGTGTGGTTGCAGGCGCGGAAAAATACAGCAGACGCCGTTTATTCATAGGCAGACCGTAGTACCATGCTGAAACATTTGACCACATATTGCAGCTTTATCAAGAAAAGGTAAAGTCCCGATTCCACTTTTTTTGAAAGGGAAACGAAAAAGAGAGCCAGAGAAAAAGAAAAAAAAAAAAAAGAAAAGAAAATGGCCGGCGCAGAAATGAAGAGAGGAAATGCAGCGCGTCATACTCCGAGACCGCGAGGCGGCAAGGTGTCCTCGTCAATGATAATGAAAAAAAAGTCATTTTCGTCCAGTGTCCTCCCCCCTTTCATCTTCCATATTAAAGCAGAAAAAAAGAAAAAAAGAAAAAAAAAAGATTCAGGCCAGCCAAACACCAATGGGGCAGTCTCTTTGTCGAGAAGCCCCGTCGTTGGGTATCAAAGTCATCGTCTACCAGGTTGTCTAGTAGAGCGTGTAGCCGCCGTCGATCAGGACGTTGGAGCCCGTCATGAAGGAGCTGGCGTCGGAAGCGAGGAAGACGCAGAGGCCGTTGAGGTCGTCGACGGCGCCGAGGCGGTCCTGGGGCGTCAGGCTGCGCCAGATCTTCTTCTGGGCGTCGAGGGCGGGGACCTTGTTGAGGGCCGTGTCCATGTAGCCGGGCGAGATGCAGTTGACGCGGATGGCGTACTTGGCCCACTCGGCGGCCAGCGACTTGCCGAGCTGGACGACGCCGGCCTTGGACGCGTTGTAGCAGGACTGCTCCTGGGGGTAGTTGACAATGCTGCCGGACATGGAGGCAACCAGGATGATGGAGCCGGGCTTGCCGGCAGCCATCATGGCGCGGCCGACGGCCTGGGCCATGAGGAACGAGCCGGTGAGGTTGATGTCGATCAGACGGCGGAACATGGCCGGGTCGTAGGTCTCGGCCTTGATGTTGGAGTCGGCGATGCCGGCCGAGTTGACGAGCACGTCGGGGGCGCCGTACAGGCCGACGACCTGCTCGACGGCGGCGTTGATGGCGTTGCCGTCGCGGACGTCGACCTTGAAAAACGACACGTCGATGCCCGACTTGCGGTGCAGCTCCTCGGCCGCCTCGTCGCCCAGCTCCTGGTTGGCGTCAAAGATGACCACGGCCTTTGCGCCGGCCTCGACGCAGGCTCTGGCCATGTGGTTTCCGAGACCGCGGGCGCCGCTGTAAAAAAGATGACGTTAGCCGGTTGTCCTTTGTGTCCAGTTGCATTCGTTCCAGGTCTGGCCGTAGAACCTACCCAGTGACAATGATGACCTTGCCCATCACGGACATCTTCTGCATGGTCGGGGGCATGGCGCGGTAGACCTTGGGGTCGAGGGGAACGACGTCGTCGTTCTCGGCATCCTCGAGGGGCGCGGCAGTGGGGGCGGAGCCGGGCTTGACGGGGATGCTGAAGTGGTCGGGGCCGGTGGCGGCGCCCTTGCCGTCGGGGCTGTAGATGGAGACGGGCACCTCCGTCTCCTTGATGACCTCGTTCTTTTTCAGCAGCGCCGCAGCCGTAAAGGCGCGGGCCTGCACGGGCGTGCGGCCGACAGCCGGCCTGGCCAGCGCCGTGCGGACGACGGGGGCCTTGGCGGCCTGGCGGGCGGCGCCGACAGCAGAGCGAGCAAAAGCGACAGACATTGCGGTGCTGGCAGGATGTGGCGCGAGTGTGCGGCTGGATTGGAAGAGACGACGAAGCGTGTAAGTCAGGCCAAAGTCAACAGAGCTAGTGGGGGTCTCAGCCGGTCCTATCGTGAATCTAACGGCGGAAGGCAACTTTTGGTGCAGGGCTGTCCTGGGAGTCGGAGCTTGTGTGGGGAATGCAACGCCAAAGGGTTGAGCGATGAACGCAGCGCACCAAACAAAAGCTGGGACTTAAGGCACAGAGATGCGCCTGGACACCTCAATAACGACGACAAAACGGGCAGATGTGATGTGGATAGAGAGAGAGAGAGGAGAGATAGAGAAACTGGTAGAGAAACTGGTAGAGAAAGAGAGAGAGAGAGAGAGAGAGAGAGAGAGAGAGAGGGGGGGAGAAGAGAGAGAAGAGAAAGGTGATCTGCTGGTGAGCGGTCCGTCCTATATAGGCCAGTGAGATGGGCCAGTGAGATGGACCAGCGATGCCGGCAACGAGCGCAAAAGGGGTCGACTGCCTGTTCGACGCGGAAGCGAGCAGACAGCGGCGTGGCGAGTCGAGAGCAGGAAAAATCTGCTGCGGTGGTCGGCGGTGGTGGGAGGAGGACGGCGCGATCTGGAACAAGAAACGGGCAGTCGTATCCGCGTTGGGGGATGTCCTGCCGTCGAAGCTCGAGGTCGAGGGGGTGTTGGGAGCCAAAGGATGGGAGGTGGCTGTAGTGTATTAGCGGACGCGCCAGGGGCGTGAATGGAAGACGGATGGATGGTCTGGCTAGCGCAGCGCCGAAGGAGGGTGGCCGTGGCCTGGACTGCTGTGGACTGCGTCGATGGCTATAATTAGGCGAGTTAGCTTGGGCTGCTGGGGACGAGGAGAGTTGATGACATGCGGCACTGGGGGCGAGAGACGCGGCGAAGCTATTTTGACGAGGAAAATTGCGGTGGAGATGCAACTTGGCAAGATGCAGCGAGCGTGAAATGATTCTGAGGATCAAGTGAGGGGCAGGTGGAAAGTACGATCGACTGCGTGTTGATTACTCGTGTCTTGCACTGCAACGAGGAAGGCGCGATGCGCAAAAGGCACACGAGCACAGGAAGGAGCAAAGGAAGCGCGGCCAGTAATATCGAAAACGGAAGGTCCGACTGGGTCGAGCAGCATCGCCGCAGACGTGGCCCTTCCTCTTCCCCCATTTCTCAACCTCTTGTCTTTTTGTCTTGTGCCTCAGGATGACCGGCCACGCAGCGCTTCTTTTCTTCTAGACGCGGAGCTTCTTTCTTCGGGGCACACTAGCAGGGACAGGCGTGCCACGGCACCAGCTCCGTTCGTTGCGAGATCTTGCTTACTCGTACGCGGAATACAGCTAACAAATACAGTCAACAGAACCACCCCAGACGGCAGACCTCCCAACAAAAGGGATCCAGGCTGGCCGCCGGGCGCGGGATGCGTGCGGGGAGGGGCCTCTGTTTCTGCTGATGCACAGGCCAGGAGACGGAGCAGAATCGAGAGGTCATGGGGTGCACCCAGATCGCCTCGCAGCCCAGGGCCGTGGTCTCTGGATCGCGCTGGAAGGCCGAGCCAGGAAGGACGAGAGCATCGCAATGTGTATCACACAGATGGGACATGCGTTCTTTGCCGCGAAATTGCGTTGCAGCACGGCCCCGCCGCAAGGCATCACGGCGAGAGTACTCGTATACAGTACGATATGCTGTGCTCTCGGGACTCCGCCCATCTGCGTCTTCTCTGCGCCCTCACAGCCGTCATGTGCCACGGCGACCAGGCATGGCAGCACGGTCGTCCAGAGCTAGCGCGCGTCGTCTCGTTCCGGAGGTCTTCCCCGCGACGAGGCCAACGCAGATCTGAAGCTCTGGCACATCCCGCACGGAAGAGGCGGTGTGAACAGAAGGCCAGATGTGCAGGAGGGGAGGTGCTGCCGCCAGCACATATCCGCGAAGAAGATCAAGGGCTGAGCCATCCGGTCCTCGTCAGACGATGGCCAAAGACGTCTTTCCCATTGCAGGAAATCCAGGCGACGGACGACAGGTAGGGGGACGGACACGCAGCTCCTCCCAACCCAACGCTACGACGTACCGCCAGGCTCCCCGTTCTGAGATACGTCAGATATCAAACGTTTGTTATATCGAAGCATGACCAAGTGGCTGACACGCGATACCCACCGACAAGCACACCCTCTGCAAAAGCGCGATCTTGCCGTCGACGAGAGCGAGAACGCGCAAGAAGCGCTGAAAGCTTCCAGCGTCACCGCGCCTTTGCACACCCTCGTCGTCCAACGCTCGCGTCCGGGACCCGGCTCCTACGGTGCATTAGCTGCATCGCGAATTAAAGAGGGGCAGCACCGCTTTTCTGCTGTGCTCGACTCGTGGGGGGTCCAGATCGGCGGCAAAGCTCAAAGCTTCTCCTATGCACTGTCTGGTGCTGAGATGATAAGCTTCCTCGGGGGTGAAGGACAGCACAAAACCACAATTACATGCTCGAATCGCGTTGGGCCACGCAGAGAGTGAAGCTCCGCAAAGGCCAAAAAGGGAGGGCCAAGCGATGGCAACCATCATGGTACGAGTGCGCTGAAGTGCTCATCAGACGGCGGCTTTCTTTCTGGAATGCCGGCGAAGCGAAAAGGCAAGCCCAAGCCACCTGGCTCTGCGTGGCCTCTGCGTGGATTTCCCTCTTCCTGGCCTGGCCGAGCGGTTGCGACGTGGGGTGGCAGCAGAATAGCCAGTCCTGTGGCTGTCTGCATCCCAACACAGCCATCCTCCGCGCACGCCCCCCAGAAAGAAAAGGGAAAGAAATGCATTTCACAGCAGGGATGGCTGTCCACGGGGTCACGGACAATGCACAGACCTCGTCTCACCGACTCCATCTTTCAAGACAGAGCAGAAAAATGGCGAGTGGTGGCAAAGCCTCCGCTGTCGGTCCAACTGCGCGCAGGTTGCTTCTCGAATCATCTGGCCTCGATCCCCTTACCGGTGCACCCGCATCAGGTCGCGCCATCTTGTTGACAGCCAAGTCTTTGCCACCGGTGATTCTGTTTGCAGCGGCGCGGTGTTGAGGAAAGACGAGCAAGCCCGTGTTGAGGTGCTTCGATGGTCTCGCCTCTCGATGGCCTCGCCTCTTCGGTGGACTCGCCTCTTGCCTCGTCTCTTCGATGGTCTCGGCTTCGCCATTTCGATGCTCGACCGTTGGCTTCCCCGGATTTGTCCACCGTCCCGAGTCCAGCCAGCCGACACGCCCCTTGAGTTGCCCCTTTCGGTCGCCAACGCCCGCGCCAAACAACAAGGGCCAGCCAGAGCCCAGGCGGCTCGGACCTTCACGATCTTTTGGCCCCGGCTGTGAGGACGATAAGCCCTGCAGCACGTCCGCCCCCAGCACACGCCCCTAGGTCCGCAGGCGCCTCGACGTTCACGATGCGCACACCCTCAGGCCAGCCCGTGGCTTGCGCCCCTTCACGATGCTTTTCGGGCGCCAGCTCGATCCGACCCTTTGTCACGGCGGCGCGCCCCGTTGCCCGCGCGCGTCTATCTGGCGCGACAGATTGATTGCCGCCTAGATGCGCACCAGATACAGACGCCACTTGACAGTGCCTTTCGACAGCCGCAAAGTAAAACAATTGATATGATTTGCCTGCAGATAATCGTACACGTTTGATGAGACCGCACGGCCTACTCCCGTTCCCTTTTGTCAGTGAAACTCCCATCCATCGCTTTCCCAGCCTTTGCAGCAAACAAGAGAATGGAGAAAAAGAAGAGAGAAAAAAAAAAGAAAAAGATAAAGGAAAAAGAGAAAAAAAAAAGAGAAAAGAGCAAAAAAACAGCCAATGCACAAAACAGTCAAAGGACAGAACATGCAAGGGACAACGGAAACAAATGTCGGCCGCCTGTATCAAAAAGCAAAAAAGAAGAAAACACAAACAGGCGTCCCATGCAGACCATCGTCGAATATCCTGTATCTCGGCGCCGTCACGCCTCCTCGCCAATCAGCTGAAAGAGCGACGCAATGTACGTCGCCAGCGCGCGGTTCTCGGCCAGGATCTCGTACAGCCGCGGCAGCATCGGCCGGAACAGCCGCTCGTTCCAGCCGCCGCCTTCTTGCTGCGCCGCGGCTGCAGCGGCCGCGGCCCCGGCGGCGCTCCTGGACGGGGCGGCCGGCGCCGTCGGCGCGGGCACGTCGTCACCGCTGTCGGCCAGCAGGATCACCTGGCCGCGCTCGTCGAGCACGACGTCGGCCTTGCTGGCGTTGCGCGCAATGTTGCGCAGCACAAGCACGGCGCTGAGCGGGATGCCGGCGGCCTGGGCCGGCAGGTTGGGGTTGCGCTCGTCGCGCATCGTCGCCGTCTCCTCGTAGGCGATGCCCATGGTCTTGGCCGGCACAACGTACGAGCGCTTCTGACGCTTGCTGCTGCTGCTGCTGCTGCCGCCGCCGCCGCCGCCACTACCGCCGCTGCCGCCACTACCGCCGCTGCCGCCACCGACCAGAGCCGTGCCGTTGATGGTGCCTGCGCCGTTGGCGCCGCCGCCGGCCTCGCCGCCCGCGCCGCCGGTGGCCATGAGGTCGCCGTTGGTCACGCTGCTGCGCTGGCGCTGGTGCTTGAGCGGGTTGGCCGGCTGGCCGGGCTGCTGGGCTTGCGCTTGCGCTGGTGTGCTGCCGTCGGCGGGCGGCGCTGTCTCGGCGGTCTGCTGTCCCGACGGCGTGCCCGCGTCTTGCGCAGACGGCTCTTTTTGCTGCTGCTGCTGCTGCTGCGACTGCTGGCTTTGGCTCGAGCTGCGGCTGTGCCGGATGGCGTGCTCGGCCTGGACGGTGTGCGTCTTGACGTGCCTCATAAAGTCGGCGAGGGGCATCTTGGTGCCCTTGGGGTACTTGCGGCAGCCCAGCCAGAGACACTGGACGTCGCGGTCCGGGGCATTGGCCACCTTGCCGTCGGCGCCGGGCTTCTCGCCCACGTGCTGCGTGAGAATGTGCGCGTAGAGCTTGTCGGCGGCGGCGAAAAAGAGGCCGCACACGGGGGGCGCGCCGGCCTGCGCGCCGGCCTGCGCCGCTGCGGCGGTCCGCGCCACGCGCCACGGACAGCGGACAAACTCGCGGCCCTCGGGGCTGACGGGCCGCGTGCGCGGGCGGATGCCCTTGATGATAAACTTTTGCACCTCGGCGCCCTGCGGCGTCTTCTCCTTTTGGATCTGGGCGCCGGCGGCGTGGAAGACGTGGGTGACGTTGCGGATGAACTCGGCGGCGCCGAGCATGGTGCGGCCCGACTCCTGCACGGGCTGCAAAAAGGACGACTGGTAGGCCTGCCAGATGGCAATCTGCGTGATGGCGGCGTCCGGGTCCTCCTCAAAGAAGCAGCGCAGCCACGTGTAGCAGCGCTCGGGCTCGTCGGTGGCCACGAGGCGCGCCAGCAGGTCGGGCGGCAGCGGCAGCACGGCGTCGGACGCGGGCAGCTTGGCCTCGGGCACCAGCACGAGCTCGCGGGTGCCGCGGCGGGCGCCGTGCGACAGCAGGCGCACGAGGTGGCTGACGAGGCTCTCGGCGTGCACGGAGCGCAGCAGGCGGTCGACGTTGGCGGCGACGGCGGTGTACTGGTACAGAAAGTCGAGGCAGGCGTCCAGCAGCTCGTCGTCGTTGAGCAGCAGCCAGCCGGCGATGCTGCGCAGCGCGCGCGGCGGCACGCGGCCGAGCCGGTTGACCTGCGTCAGGTTCATGGCGATGCGGCCGACGGCGCGCAGCGCCGTCAGCACGGTGCCGCGGTCCGGCGAGTCGAGCTGCCGCAGCAGCGTCTGGTAGAGCGGGTCGTCGTCGCCGAGCGCCAGGAACGGCGTCAGCTGCTCGGCAATGTCGAGCGCGCAGTGCTTGAGCTCGACGACGGCGTCGCGGCCGGGCAGGCTGAGCGCGATGCACAGAAAGTCGCGGCAGGGCGCAAAGTCGGCCAGGTAGTAGGCGTTCTCCGGCAGCGTGACCATGTTGCGGAGCGTCAGCGCCGCCTCCGTGACCAGCACCAGCTGGTCGGCAAAGTCCTCGGGCTGCAGGCAGTCGATGGCGTCGCGCGGCCGCAGCCGCGCAATGCGCTCGAGGATGTCGGGCGTGCCGTGCACACCGTCCAGCACGCCCACGTCGGCGTCGTCGGCGCCATCGGCCGCGTCCGCGTCGTCCGCGTCGTACGACACCCGCCACTGCACGTCATAGAAAAGGCTGCCCACCTGCAGCGCCTTCTCCAGCAGGCCCTCGGCCAGGCCCGGAAACGACTCGAACTTGTACTTGTCGCCGCGCTCAAACGAGATCTTGACCAGGTGGCTCAGCGCAAACGCCTCCTCAGCCCGCAGGCCCGACCGCAGCGCGCCAAGACACCGCACGTAGATGTTGGGGCCCTCGTTGCCCGGCGGCACCGGCGGCCGCGCGGCAAAGCGGCCGAGAGACACGCCCGACGCCGCCAGCCGCTGCAGGCGCTGCTGCTGCAGAAACTTGGCCGGCGCGTTGGCCGGCGCCTCGGCGAGCTGCAGCACGACCGGCACGGGCCCGCGCGGCTCGTAGCTCTGCACCGTCGCCGAGAAGAGGCCGGTGTTGGGCGGGTTGAAGAGCATCGACGCGCTGCGCAGATGCGGGTTCTGCTGGTGCTGCGGCGCCATGTTGGGGTGGTGGTTTGGCGCATACTGCTGCGCCGAGAACGACGAGCGCAGCCCGCCCTGCGGCGTGCCGGGCAGGTGCTGGGGCCCGACGCCGCCGCCGCCCGCGCCGGGGCCGTGCTGCTGCCCCGAGGCGTGGCGCGACGCGCGCGTCGACGCCGTGTCCGGCTGGAAGATGACGCGCTGCGGCGGCGCCTCGCGCAGCCCCCGCGACGCGCGGCCGCTCACGGGCGTGCCGTCGGCCGGGGCGTGGTCTGCGTGCGTGGGCGTGGCCATGGGCTCCCGGACCGCCGCCGCGGCGGCCGCCGCCGCGGGCACGGCCGCGGCCGCGTCAAAGGCGCCCGAGGGCCGCGAGTTGATGCGGGCGCCAAAGTTCTCGAGCGTGCGCGTCAGCAGGCCGCCGCCCTTGGCCGAGAGGTGCTCGAGGATCTCGGGCGGCGGTGGCTCCTGCTTGTGCACCGTCTGGATCTCGTAGGCGGCCAGGTTCTTGTAGTAGGCCAGCTTGAGGCTGTACGCGGCCGACGCCTCGTTGTTGGAGAACAGCTCCAGCAGGTTGACCATGTTGCGCCAGGCCAGCTTCTCCTCGCTGATCTTGTCGTAGCCGCCGTGCTCGACCACCGCCTTGTACAGCTTGAGCAGGTCCACGGGCGTCTGCCCGACCTTGGGCTCGGGCTCAAAGTTGGTGCCACGCTTGGCATGGTACTCGCGCAGCGTGCTGATGAACGCGACGTACTCGGGCGTCGCGTCGATCGTGTGGCCCGGCTGCGGCGCCATCGTGGCGGCGATGCGATGCGGTCCGGTTCGAGGGTCGAGGAGGGGTCCCGGCGCCGCGGCAAGGGGGCGACACCGTCACCCGCGCGCGGCCTGTCGGATCGGGCTGAGGGGGGGGGGGAGAAATGCCCTTGATGCGTGTGCGGCCGTCGGCTGGGGCTGTCAGGCTGTCGGGCTCAGGCTGTTGTCAGACGATCAAAGCTGTCGAGGCTGTCGAGGACGGCTCGAGAGATTTTCGTCGCGTCGGGCTGCAGACGCCGCCGGGGGACGCCGCGTGCCGCTCGTGTGTGCTGTGCGCCGTCGGCGGGGCGCGTGCTGGGGCTCGTGTCGTGCGCGCCGATGGGCCGTCGTCGGGCTGTGGCGGGCTGGGTGTTGCGCTTGGTGATGCGTGCAGAGGGATGCCGGAGACGCGCAGCACAAGGCGCCGCTAGAATTCGCGAATGGAGATGGGCTCCTATTTTTGAGGTGGCCCGTGCGGGCGAGCTGGCCAATCAGGGGGCGCGCTGAGCGCCACAGTTGTTGTGGCTTTACTGCGCGAGTCGCACGACAACCTCAGACTGCCAACCACGAGTGCAGTCTACGAGCATCGTACTCGACGAGCTTGCTCGTCGTACTCACAAGCACACTATGATATCGTCGCCGGACGTGTCTCTCCTCCGTCTACAGGACAATGCGTCGGCGTCGGGTGCTTCGAGCGCGAGCGTACGCAAACGAGCACGTGTGCTGTCTCACGCACCATCGACAGGCGTCCTCGTCCTCGTCCGCTGCTGCCGTCTGTCGTAAATCACCATCATCGTATGTTGCTCAATTCTTGCAGCTGCAGTCTGTCGGACATGTCCTCCTGTGGCGCTGTCTGTGGCGCAGTCTTTATGATGCCGGCTGCTCTTTCCCGCGATGCTCGGGCCGGCACAGATCGCGCCTTCCGCGGCGCCCTCCTGCCTCAACGAGAAGGAGCCCACGCACGTCCCCTCTCCCCTCTCTCCTGTTCTGCTCCATCGGCGTCGTCTCTCGTCACGCTGCCTCGGCTCGCCATCGTCTCCTTCGTCCGCACGCGCCACCATGTCGCAGCCGCAGCCGCAGCCGGCCAGCCAGTGGGATCTCCAGGAGGCCATCACCGAGCAGCGGACAGTCACACGCACAGCCACGACGCCCGTGACGCTCCGGCTCGAACGCATTGCCGGCGGGGCCTCCTCGTCCGCCTGCTCGTCTTCTGTGGCCGCTTCCACGAGGACTGCGCTGGCCACGCGGTCCGCAAACCGTCCGCATGCGCAGCCAGACAGCGGGAGGCCGTCGTACCGCCTCCTCGTCGTCGAGGGCGCCACGGTGATTGTGCGTGCGGCCTGTCTTTGCTCTTTTTTTCTCTCTTTTTTTTCTTTTTTTTCTCTCTTTTTTTTTTTTGTTCTTGGAGGTGCGCTGACTCTTCCAGAAAGAAATCGACACCAGCGTCCTCCTCCCGAGCAACAGCGAGATGCGCATCGTCCCCCCGACCCGGGCAACGCTGCTGTATCCAGACCCCGACGAGCACCGGCCGCTGGCGCGTTCGCAGACCCAGATCGACCCCCCACGCTTCCAGAGCGTCTCTCACAGCGCATCCCAGGACGGGTCCCAGAAGGTGCTGTAGGAACGCGAGCGTGCTGCCCTCGTGAGCTTTGCGCTGACCCTTGTCGCAGAGGAAACGCTGCTTCCTGAGGCTCTGCTTTTTCAGCGTCGGCGACCTCAAGACGGCTTCCCACGAGTTTATGCGCATTGGCCTGCGCTGCACGTCTCTGCCCACGGGCGACCACCGGCCGCTGCTCCGCAGGACATCCTCGGCCGTCTCGGTGGCAGCCCGCTCCCAGGGCTCCCAGGGCTCGCAGGAGCCCCGCGACAAGGCGGCTCAGGCCGGCCTTTCCTTTTTCCAGACGGCCCCGGCCCCGGCGGGCGCGCTCAAGCGAAGCTACGCAGAGGCCACGCCCCAGGCGCGCGAGGCCGCCGTCGGGCTGAAGCGCCGCCAGACGTCCGTGGCGCACGACGCCCTCGCCCCCGGCCTGGCGGGACGAGAGCTGTCGGGCGCGAGGACCCAGAGCTGGACGCCGCAGCTGGCTCGGGCGGCCAGCGCCTGCGGCCGCCTGCCGGAGACGCCCGCGCCCGCGGCGCCTGCTGTCGACGAGATCGACAAGCCTCCGCCGAGACGCGAGCTGCCGCGGTCCGTCACGCGCCACTTGACGCACACACCGAGGCCAGACGAGGCCGGCAGCGGCAGCGGCAGCGGTAGCCAGAGCGCGAAAAAGAAGAGCCCTGCCACGGCCGAGACGGAGGTGCAGACGGACGCGCCGTTTGTCGAGCCGGAAAACGCCCTGCTTGCCGGTGTGCGCTTCTGCCAGGAAGTGGACAGAACGATGGACAAGGCCGTCAAGGCGTGCTACCGCCAGCTGAAGCTTCTTGGCGGCGGCGGCGGCGGCATGGACGAGGCACGCCTCCTTGCGCACTACTTTATGGACTTTCAAAAGCAGTTTGAGGAGCTGTATGGCGGCATGGCAAGCCCGTTGCTCGACCCTGCTGGCCACGCACTCCAAAACGGCTGACACAAGTCTATTGTGTTTGTTTGTTTTGTGGGAATGCATTGTGTTGCGTTTCGAAGGGCCGTCTTGGGACCTGTTTGTCCAGCCATGGACTTGTCCCCAGCGGAGGAAGCGGTGGACGCGTGCTGCATGGCACAGACTGCCGGAAGCGAGCCGGCCGCATCCTCGGCTTGGCACGCTTCCCGTGCGGACCTGTGCTGCCCATGTAAGAAAATGATTTTTTCAAAAAAAAAAAAAAAAAAAAAAAAAAAAAAAAACAGAATTTGAAAACGAGGCGTATTGCACGTACCATAGCTCCCCTGAAAAGATGCCGTGCTGCACACACCGGATCTCGTCCGAGTTGTCGACTCCCAGACGTCCGGGTCTGCGCAACCGCGCCGTGGTCCGTTTGTCGTTGCTTGGCAGCTCCTTTTGATTCCCGGGCCAACAACGAACCCCGTCGCGCCACGACGGCAGGGTTTCCTCGAGGCAATGCCGCCTGCCTATCGGACAGCAAACACGCCCAGCCTGTGTGATCCAGCGGCGGCTCTTCCCCTGCCCGTCTTGGGAAAATCGTGGAAGCGAGGCACGGCCACGGCAGCCCTCTTCCGCGCTGTGATTGGGCGGCCGGCAGCGTCCCGGCCACAGCAATAACACACAAAAGAGCCTGCGCAGACGCTGATTTGCCCGCGGCCGACCGCATGATCACGCCCACGCAAAACAAGAGACGGGAAGCGCAGCAGGACCAAATCAAAGGGCTGCAGCCCGGCGCCAGGCCTGTATCACTCCAGGCCCGTCTTTGGTGCTTTGCCGCTTTTTGTTTTGGTCTCTCCGCCCTGTGTCTTAAGACGTGTCTCGCTCTTCAGCTGTCAGCTGCGCCTGCGCAGGCCTCGGCGCCTGGACCTGTCGGTGTCCGTCTGCCCGTTTTCACTGTGGTCACCGGTGTGGCTGCACAGATCCTTTGCAGCCTGCGACACAGGCGCCAGAAGAACGCCAAAGGAGGCGTGGCCGGGCTCTTTATGCGAGGGAGCCTCCAGGCGAACGAGGCTGGTCCTGGACGGCGGTGGTGGGAGAGCAAGGGCGATATAAGAACCCGGCCGTCGGGCGCGGTCTTTTGAATACTCATCTACTGCAAATCGTGTTAGTGAGATACAGCACCTCAAGGCTGACGTTCCTTTCACATACCTTGGCCATGTTGGTACGTCGCTCGCACGGCCTCTTGCTTGCTGCGTTGGCTTCCGGCGTCGTCGCGACACCCGTCGCCAACGAGCCGAGGTCGTCGTCGCTGCCGACCGTCAAGCTTCCGTATGCCACATACCGGGCAACAAACTATAACGCAGCCGAAGAAATGTGAGCGTCCACCGTCGATGCGTTCTTGTCTGGCAGTGCCTGTCTCGTTTCTCACCTCTAGCCAGATACACCTTTTCAAACATCCGCTATGCCGCGCCGCCCGTCGGCGACCTTCGCTGGGCCAAGCCGGCGCCGCCGCCGACGAACAAGACGCTGCAGGACGGCAGCTATGGCCACGCCTGCGTCCAGACCTTTATAGAGAGCTTCAACGTCGTCGGTTCCGGCAACGGGTCGCCTCTCGGCGCTGCCATCAACCAGTTGTAAGCAGAGCCCCCCCCCATTGCGGCCCTGGCGCGCATTTTGTTTGTCGCTCACCGTCCTGCCTCTCTCCCAGCGTATCGGGCATCCCTGTGCCGCTGTTCAACACGGGCGACGAGGACTGTCTCTTCCTGGACGTGTATGTGCCGGCCAAGGCCCTCAAGGCGCCTTCCCAGCACAAGCTGCCCGTCGTGGTCTGGGTCTATGGCGGCGCCTTTGTGTTTGGCAGCAAGGACGCCTCCCTCCCCGCGATGCCCTTTTATGACGGCTCCGGGCTCATCAACCAGTCGGGCGGCGACATCATCTTTGTTGCCATGAACTACCGCATGGGCGCGTTCGGCTTCCTGGCCGGCACGACCATGGAGCGCGAGGCGCTGCCCAACGCCGGGCTCTGGGACCAGCGCGCCGCCTTCCAGTGGGTGCAGGACCACATTGCCCTGTTCGGCGGCGATCCCGCGCAGGTCACGGCCATGGGCGAGTCGGCCGGCGCGAGCTCGCTGCTGCACCACCTGGTGGCCGCGGGCGGCACGCTCGACCCGCTCTTCCGCCGCGCCATCGTCCAGTCGCCGGCCTTCCAGTGGATGTTTGACCGCGCCGGCAAGGTCGAGGACGCGTTCCAGACGTTTGTCGACCTGGCCGGGTGCCGCAACGCCACGGCGTCCGCGTCGTCCGCGTCGTCCGCCGTCGCCTGCCTGCGCAAGGCCGACGCCGCGACGCTGGCAAAGGCCAACAAGGCGCTCATGTCCACCGTGCCGGCGGGCTCGTTCCCCGTGGGGCCGGCGGCCGACGGCTCCTTTGTGCGCCAGCTGCCCGTGCTCGAGCTGGCGACCGGCAACTATGCCAAGGGCGTGGAGGCGTTTCTGCTGTCGCACTGCGCCGACGAGGCCACGCTGTTTGTGTCGGGCAGCGTCGCCACCGACGCCGCCTTTGCCGCCTTCCTCGACGCCACCTTTCCCAACTACACCCACGCCGCCGGCGTCGTCGGCCAGATCCTCGACTTTTACCCGTCCGTCCCGGGCCGCAGCGAGGCCGCGCGCTTCGGCGCGTTTCTGCGCGACAGCTGCTTCACGTGCAACGTGCGCTACATCAACGAGGCCGTCGGCGACGCCCGCGTCTGGAGCATGCAGTACTCGGTCACGCCCGGCTGGCACGGCACCGACCTGCTGCCCGTCTTTTTCAACGCCGGCGGCGGCATCGACGCCGCCGACACCTGGCTCGAGGCCCTGGCCGCCCTGATGCTGCCGCTCGTCGGCATCCTCGTCGTCGGGCTCAGCACTGCCATGCAGAGCTACCTGGCGTCGTTTGTCACCACGGGCGACCCCAACACGAACCGCGTCCTCTTGGACGTCCCGCCGACGATCCCGTGGCACCACCCCGTCAGCAACGCCACCGGCGGCGAGATCACCGGCGTCCTCGACGTCGGCGACTTTGGCTTCAGCACCGTGCGCGACGCGCAGAACAAAAAGGCCCCGTGCGACTTTTGGCGCAGCGTGGCCGCCGCCGTCACCAGCCTGGGCGGGTATGCGCCGCCGGGGGCCGTTGTGCCGCAGACGCTCGTGCCGGTGACCAACGACCCGAGCGGCAACTATGTCGGCGGCAACACGGCCAGCTTGGGGTGAGGTGAGCGGGAGAAGGCGCAGCACTCGTATATCTCCAGTACTCCATCCCAACGTGAGAATCCAATTTGACAAGACTGCAATTCCAATTCTTTTTTTTTTAAAAAAAAATCAACCTGGCAAACGACGCACCTATCCAGTAAGAGAACGAATGAAAAGGACAATCAAAAGGGAATCTTGAAGGGCTCCAAAAAGAAGCAAGCGGACCAAGAGCGGCAGAGGGCGCAAGAATGCAAAAGTTCAGACGTAGCAAACAGAAAAGCCTGGGAGGACCCTTGAACCAAGAAGCCAAAAACGGCGCAAACAAAAAGCCAAAAATAAAACCAAATACCAAAGTTTCCGGCCCCGTCTGTTTCTTGCCATCGCATCACGCCCACGGTCGGACGTTTGTCCAATATGGCCGTAGCAGCGGTGAAGCTATCCTACTCCCTCATCTTGACGTAATTGCTGGGGAATATGCCGTGTCTTGTGCCGATCATTCCTGTCCTGCTCATCGTCAGCATGCGAAACACAAAGAAAGCACTTGCGCACAGAATACGTACCACCAGTCGTTGTCGCTCTCCGTCTTCTTCAGGACCGTGATTATGTCGCCCTTTTTGAATGCCAGGTCGCCCGGCTGGTCGGCTTCGAATGTGAACAGGGCGACGGCCTCGTTCTTCTTCAGCAGGTTCTGCTTGCTGGCAAAGTTGGGCTTGGGCGCCGCTGGCCGCCCCGGGCCCGACCGCGACTCTGGCTTGCTGTCGTTGAACGTGTTGGACCGCGAGTAGCCGCGGTTGCCCGGGTCGTCGTAGACGTCGTCGCGCCACGAGTTGGAGCTGGTCGTCTGCGAGCGCCGGGGCGCGCCGTAGCCGCCGCCGCCGCCGTTGTTGCGGCCATATCCGTCGTTGCGGCCGTATCCGTCGTTGCGGCCATAGCCGTCGTCCCGGTCGCGGTCATTGCGGTCCCGGTCGTTGCGGTCCCAAGAGGAGCTGTTGTAGCCGCTGTCGCCATAGCTGCGGCGGTTGTTGTTGTTGTTGTTGTAGCTACCGTTGTCGTACTGGTCGTCGTACACGGGGATGTCGTTGTACAGGTCATCGCCGCCACTGACGCGTCCGCCCGTGTTGAACGCACGCGAGTTGAGAATGTTAAGCAGCGGCGCGGCCTGCGGCGGCGTGGGCTCGGCGCCGGACAGCAGCTCGCTGGCGCTGACGGGACGGCCGTACAGCCGGGCGTTGGCCTCCTTGCGCTCAATGATGGCGGAGCCCTCGAGCGACACGCCGGCGAACAGGCCCTTGGTCTTGGAGTAGCTGAAGACAGCAGCAACGCTCTTCAGACTGGCCGCGCCGGCAGCCTCGGCATTGCGGCCGACGGGGCCGGCGGCAAGCGACACGTTGCCGCCGAGCGTCAGCGAGCCGGCCTGCGAAAATGTCTTGACGGCCTTGGAGTCGTTGAGGATGAAGACAAAGTCGGTCAGCTCGAAGCCGATCTGGCCACCGAAGCCCGCGCCGCCCGTGGCAATTGCGCTGGGCGCGCTCCAGCTGCCGTCGGGAAGCCGTGCGATGACAAGACCGCTGCCGAAACGCGCCGAGCCGAGGAAGCCGGCCTTGAAGACGGTGAGGATCGCAAGACCCTTGGCGTCTGCGAGAACGGAGGGGGGAATGACTTTTTCTGGGCCAAAGGCCTGGCGAGGGTCGATAAAGGAGGCCAGAATCTTGCCGCACTTTTTGCATTCCGCTGTGCGAGATGATGTCAGAGGCCATTCGCAGACGAGGGTGGGGGGCAAGACACAAAAACAAGACAGGAGACAGGGGCGGCTACTCACACGCCATAGACGACGGAAGGGGGTTGTTGATGCCCATGGTTGAGGCCGGGTGCTTTGCTTGCGACGGAACGTGCTGTGTGTCGCCGGTGCGCGAGGTTGGAAAGGGAAGAGAATGGAGAGGAGAGGGGAGGGCAGCGGCTCGAAAGAACAGCAGGGAATGCCCGTGGAAGATGGGAGATTTCGCAGCGAGTGGCACGGCCTACTGCAGGCTAGGACCGTTGACGACGAGCCAAGCTGCCGGGGTGGTTGGCAGTGGAACGGATTGGTGGGATTGCAGGCGGCGTGGAAGCCTAGAGGGCGTGCGTGTCAGCAAGACGAGCCAGCGCGGTGCGAGAACGGGCGAGAAGAAAGAGAAGACGCAGCGTCCTCGCAGATTGCAGTCTCGACAAAACGCGGGGAAAGACGACTCACAGTGTGGCCGGCGGAGGATGAGACGATGCGGGCGATACAGGCCACAGAAAGTGCGAAAGGATGCGCCTGGAGGATGGCAGGAAATGGGCGAGAGACGGAGGGTCTTATTGCGTAGGTGGGGAACGCAGCGGAGGCTAGGCGAGCTGGGAGGCAATAGTGCTCGTATGCAGCTATGGGATGAAGAGCAGGTGTGGGACTGGAGAGAAGGGCGACGAAGATAAAGGAAGCTCCAGGGCGGGAAGCGAGACGGCCAACAACGGCAAAAAATAACTCGGGGGCTGGAGCTGCAACCGCTGCGTGTCGATACGAATTCTCGTAGGCGGCACAGGGTATCTCGTAGACACGGTTGGTGGGAGGGTGCAGACGTGACACAGAGGCGGAGGCGGTGATGTTGGTGATGGGATGTGGAAGCGAGAAGAATGCAGAGCACGAAGAACTCAAAAGACTGCAGGAGCGACCGACATCACCTGCCTCGACTTCTCATCAAACGGAAGCGGCGGAGGGGCTGTGTCGCCGTGTGGTTGGAGGCGCTAAGCTGCTTGGGGCACCCCGCTGTCGAGTGCGCTGGAGGTCTGGCACCGCACCTGTGGCGCACGCTCCAGCCACGCCGAGTGGGTCCTGTGACCCAGACATCGTCATCGCAGCGCAGAGACAAACACTCGTTTCATCTCCTTTTCCCCTATTCAACATCCCCCGACTCGGCGCGAACAACAACACGGCGCATCTGCCCCCTGCCGCCCCCGCACACGCATCGCCCAGCCATCCTCGCAGTTTGGCCCGACCACAGCCGCACAATCCGCCCTCGTCGTCGTCGGTTTTTTGATTTCCTTGTCGAATCGCGAGCCAATCCGGCGAATCCGGCGAATCCTCTCCTTCTCGGCCCTCGCCACTCCACCACGCCCCGTTTTCTCCGCCGCCATGTCCGAGGCCTACGAGCGCGAGCGCCAGAACAACGCGCGGCTGGACGAGCTGGCGTCCAAGGTCACGGCCCTGCGCGGCGTGACGATCGACATCTACGACAATGCGCGCCAGCAGGACATTCTCGACTCGACCAACGACACGTTTTCGAGCATGTCGACGCAGCTCAAGGGGTCCGCGGGCCGGCTGACGCGCATGGCCGCCGCGGGCAACCGCGTCGCCATCTTGAAGCTGTCGGGCATCATCATCGGCGTCTTCCTCTTCCTCTACTACGCCTACCGGCTGATCTTTTGAGTGGCCGCGGAAGAGGCGGAGAAGAAATGGCCTCGGCGCGCGCGCACACACACACACACACACACACATACACCTCGTCCTGGCTGCTCGCAGCGTGGACACCGCGGGACATAGCAACGGCGTTTGGGCGTTTTTGATTTCGGGCAAGGGCGATTGTTTGGGGTTTGCGCTTTTACTTATTTGTTGTGCTTCTCTCCCTGCTGGGCCGGTCCAGTCTACTCTTGAACGCATGGGCGCTGTTGCGCAGGCTTCTGCAGTATACGTTGCAGGTGAATGGACAGTCGTCAAACGCAGAGTCAATGTCTGTTTTTATTCTTTTATTCGTTTCCATGCACCGTACAGTCTCAGCGAAACACTATAAACAAGGAAACCCCACGGTCCGCGTAGAAACGAGAAGCGCACGCTCTCTCTCTTCTCTCCAAGCCCGCTGCTCGCGCTCCTGACCCCCCCATCGACGTCTTGGCCGTTCCGGGACGCTAGTTCCACACGTTCGAGAACAGGTCTTCGTTTGCGCCGAAGCCGCCCGCAGCCGGCTTGCTCGTGCCGTTGCTCGGCGCCGCGCTCGACGACCAGCCCCCAAACTCCTCGTCGGCAGCCACCTTGGGTGCCGGGCTGAACCCGCCGGCCGCGCCGGGCACAATGCTCTGCGCCGCAAACGACCCGCCCGTGCCCGCACCTGCGCTGCTGCCCCAGCCAAAGTCGTTGCTCGTCGACGCCTTGGCCAGGCCCGTGCTCTGGAACGAGGACGTCGCGGCCGGCACAGCAGCGGCCGGGGCCCCGGGCGACGCACCCCAGGCGTCGTTGCTGCCCCACACGTCCGAGTTGCCCCAGTTGGCGCTGACGGCGGCCAGGGGGCTCGTGGTGGCAGCGGCCGTGGCCGCGGCCCTCGGCGGAGACGCCGCGGTGGCGGCGGGCTGGCTCAGGTTGAAGACCGAGTTCATCGAAGCGGACGCGCCCGGCGGCGGGCTCACGGCCGACGACGGCTGCGGTGGCGGCGCGGAGGCGGTGGCAGCGGCAGCCGGGGCCGGCGCAAAGTCAAAGAGGTCGCCAAACGCGCTGGAAGCAGAGGCCGCCGCCGCGGTAGCCGGCTTTGCGGCCGGCGGCGAGGGCGAAGACGAAAATGCGTCAAAGCCGCCCAGACCGCCAAATGCAGACGACGATGGCGCCGCCGGCTTTGCGTCAAAGAAGCTGCCGCCGCCAAGACCGCCAAAGGCACTGGTCGAGGCGGCCGGCGGGGGGGAACGCGTGCTGGCGCTGCTGAGGCTGGCGAGGCCGGAAAAGGCATCGGCCGGCTTGGGCGAGGACTGCGCGGCCGGCGGCGCGGGCGAGAAGCTGAGACTGCTGAACGCGTCGACAAGGCCGCCGCCAGCGCTCTGAAACCCGCCCATGCTCTGCTGCTGCTGCTGCTGCTGCTGCTGTGGTTGCTGGTGCTGGACGCGGGGGGCGGTGGCATAGAGAGAGAGGATGGACTGCTTGAGATCGGGGCGGGACTGCGCGGCGCCGGCGCCGGCGCCGGACGCGCCTGTTGTGCTCGACGGCCGTGCGGGCGCGGCGGGCTGTGCGCTGCCGAAAAAGTCGAGGCCCAGGAGCGAGTCCTTGGTGTTGCTGGCGGGCGGCGGCGTGGCCTTGGGCGGCGCAGCCTCGGCCTTGGCGGGGAACCGGGCCGCCGTGGGGCCGGCCGTGCTGGCCCGGGGGGGCTGTGCCGCAGCGGCGGGCGCGTCGCCGAAGCCGCCGCCGATGAGGTCGACCGGCGCGCTCGTCTTGCCGACCGATGCCTTGCGCACGGACGCCTTGCGGTCGAGCGTCTGCTTCTCCTTGACAATGCTGAGGGGGATGTCGTCGTCGCCGTCGACGTCGAGCGTGGCCGGGTCGGGGATGGGCCCGTCCATGACCCAGCGCTTCAGCTCGTACTTTGTGCGGATAAAGTTTTCAATCTTGGCCTCAGAGGGCACGTGGCCGTCTGCCAGCTTGAACTCCCAGTACTTGTTGGCCCGCGCATTGCCCCAGCTGAGGATGCTCTGCAGCTGCTCGTCGGTCCAGGAGTCGAGGTCGACGGACTTGACGCGCGAGATGTGCGTGCCCATGCCGCGGTGGATGCCCGAGCAGCGGATGCACACAAAGACGCCCAGGTTCCACGACGCCCATCGCGGGTCTGCCCAGGAGCAGGTCAGCACACATTTCAAAGCCGGCATGCGGGGAGAGCTGCGGGAGGCGGGACGTACGCTTGTTCCGCTTGCAGTCGGCGCAGACCTTGTTGGGCTCCAGCTTCAGCAGGCTCTTGATGGTCTGCTGGTTCTGTGCAGCACGCTCTGCGGCCGGATTGTGCGCCGGCCGTCTCGACATGGCGGATGGCGTGTGAGGAGGAGGAGGGGGGGGAGGAGGAGGAGGAGGAGGGAAAAGGAGAAAGGAGGCGGGGCGGGGCGGAACGACAACGGGCGCGGGCTGTTGTCGGGCAGAGGCTGAGACGGTCGTGGATGCCGCCCAAGAAGGCCGAAAACGACTGGAGCAAAAGGGGGCGGTCTGCTGCGTACGGGAGATGAAAGGTGGCCAGGCGACGAGGTTGGGTTTGGGCCGAAGGCGGTGCGTCGACTTAGTGGAATTTCGAGATTGGAACTGTCGCCGCCTGCAAGGTGGGGCTGCCGTGGGCGTGTGCGCTGTTTATTGGCACTGTGCGTGTGCGGTGAGTGCGCAGTCTGTACAGTACGCACACTGTTGACGCCGAAGATCAAACCAAAAGACAGCGTTCTCAACAGTCGCAGACGGATTACGTCAACAAGGCTCGCCCTGACGAGCTGCTCTCCGCTGTAAGCAGCCGCCGCGTTTGGAATCTCAAAGGCCGCTCTCGCCACCCCGGTCGTCCTATGCATATACCGGGGGGCTCGGCCTCCTGCACCCGGCGTCATCGCGGAAGGAGCCCCGCTCGCGCTAATAACGTATTTGTGTTTCCGGCAGGCGCAGCCGTGCGATTCCACATCGAGGCCGCTTTCTGTAACGGGAATCACTGGCTACAAGCATATTGCCGCCGATTGCCTCATCTCGCGAAACGCATCGACGGCTGACGGCCTACGTGTCTATAAGAACCGCCTGTGCTGCGCTCTCGACGTCTGTCCTCGGCCTCGTGTCTGCACTGCTCTTCATGCCCTTGCCACGCTTCACGGCCTTTCTCCGCACTGCTGCCGTCTTGTCCTCGCTGTCCCTCACAGCCGGCATCGCGCTCCTCCGCCGTCGTCCGCTCGCGCTGCTTCTTCCATCGCCGCCGCCTCCAGCTCCATCGCGCGTCGTGCTGCGGTCCATGCCGTTAATTCCTTTTCTCGGCAGCTTCTTCTCGTCCTCCGCTGCCCAGCAAGACACCATGTCGTTCCCCGACCAGCGCACCGACGCCGAATGGCAGGCCGTCTTGAGCCCCCGTATGCTGCCTCTCCCCCCCCTCCCCCCCTCTTCCTCCTCTGGCTGACCCTCTAGAGCAATTCCGCGTTCTGCGTGAAAAGGGCACCGAGCCGCCCTTCACCGGCGAGTACGACAAGCACTTTGCCGACGCCGGCGTCTACCGCTGCGTCGGCTGCGACGCGCCGCTGTACAAGGCCTCGCACAAGTTCAAGTCGGGCTGCGGCTGGCCCGCGTATTTTGACAGCCTGCCGGGCGCCGTCAAGCGCAATGTCGACAACTCGCTGGGCATGCAGCGCACCGAGATTGTGTGCGCCAACTGCGGCGGCCACCTGGGCCACGTCTTCAAGGGCGAGGGCTACCCGACGCCGACCGACGAGCGCCACTGCGTCAACAGCATCAGCCTCAAGTTTTCAGCCGACGACGAGGCCGCGGCCAAGGGTGCGGCCGGCGGTGCTGCCAGCAAGGCTTGAGCGGACGACTAGTTTGGTCATGTGTATATGAGTGGCGTTTTTGTCTTTTTGTTTCGTCTTTTGTTTCGTCTCCATGGTTTCTGTGTATTTCGGTGTATTCATCAGAATGAATGGTGTGGCGAATTCAGCATGCATTCAACACTCCAACAAAGACGCTACGATAGAATGTGACTTTTCCGGATTCTTTTGCCTTATTGTTTCTTCTGTTAACTAGCAGATGGCTTCCTGCACAGCCGGCAACCGACTATGCGCCGTGAGAAAAGGGTGCTGGCGTGCCTGTTTTGTGCTGGCTGTTGTAGCGTATATATGTAGTGTATTATGGTATCTTGTGTTGTGTTTTCGTTTCCTTTGTCGTTGCTATGCATCGAAAAAAAAAGCCAGCTTATGCATCCGACTACTCTACCAGACCAGCGCCGATAATCTTGCCTTCGGAGCGCAGGACGACGCGCTGGCCTTGCTCAAGAGGTGCCCTCTTCTCCAGGCTGACCTTGATCCGGGCCACACGGCAGGCCGTGACCACAAACGGATGCTCGCGGAGGACCTCGCCCGTCTTCAGGTCGATGACGGAGAGGAGCTCCCTGATCTTGGCGGCCCGCTCGAGGCGGCCCCGGTGCACCTCCATGGGCTGCGGGATCAGGGGCTCAAACGCCATGACCTTCATGGTCAGGCTGTCGACGCACGGCGCAGGGCTCGCTGGGTCGCACAGCAGCACGCCCGGCCGCACGTTGAGCGGGTCAATGTGCGTCAGGTCGACGGTGACGTTCTGGCCGGCCACGGCCCAGTCTGCCGGCTCGCCGTTGCGCAGGATGCTCTTGACGTAGGCCTTGGCGTTGCCGGGAAGCGCCAGCAGCGCGTCGCCCACCTGCAGCGAGCCGGCCTCGACGAGCCCCGCGATGCTGATGGCGCTGCCCGCGCTCTTGGCCGTGTCGAAGACGGGCAGCCGCAGCGGCTTGTCCACGGGCCGCGGCAGCGGCTCGCACGTCTCGAGCTCCTCGACCAGCGAGCGGCCCGTGTACCACGCGGCCGCCTTGGCCGTGGTGCGCTTGGCCATGTTGTCGCCCGTCTTGCCGACGACGGGGACAAAGGTGATTTGCGACATTTGGAAGCCGGTCGCGCGCAAAAAGCCCCGTGTCTGGTCCACAATCTGCTCGTACCGCTCCTGCGACCAGTCGACCATGTCGAGCTTGTTGACCGCCACGATGATGCGCATCACCTTCATGCTGCGCAGGATCAGCGCGTGCTGGTGCGTCTGGCCGCGCAGGCCCGACTCAAAGGCGCCCGTCTTGGCGTCGACCACCAGCACGGCAAAGTCGGCGCGCGAGGCGCCGGCAATCATGTTGGGCACAAAGTCGCGGTGGCCGGGCGCGTCCAGGATCGTGTACGCCGTCCGGTCCGTCTCAAAGTGCCGCGTGGCGACGTTGATGGTCACGCCGTGCTTGCGCTCGTCGGCGTCGGCGTCAAAGACCCACGCGAGCGCAAACGACGCCTTGCCCATGATCTTGGCCTCCTTTTCAAACTTGGTAATGGTCCGCTGCTCGACGTAGCCGAGGTCCAGCAGCAGCCGCGCCATCATGGTGCTCTTGCCGGCGTCGACGTGGCCAACCACGACAAAGCTTGCGCTGCGCTTCAGGCCTGCCTTTTTGTACTCCTCGAGCACATTGAGCTTCTTGCTCTTTTTCGTAGGTGCAAAGTCAACCTTGAGGTTCTTGACGCCTTCGACGACGGACTCGGCGTTCTTTGCGCTCGTCTGGGCGCTCTTGGGCGTGTCCTTTTTGTCCTTTTTCCTGGCCGCCTTGAACGCTGTGGCGCGGGCAGAAAATCAGGAGGAAAATGTCAGCAATCGTGACTCCTGTGGTAGTTTGCGCAGCAGCAAACGCAGCGCATCATCCGCGTTTTTGGCTCCGGCGCCAACCTTTAGCCTGCGCGTCCAGCACGACGTCGTCGGGCGACGGTTCCAGAAAGGCATCGAAAGCAGAGGGCGGAGCTCGAGACAGCGATGGGACGGCGAGAAGAGACACGGTGTCTGGCTGTGCGGCCTCGCCCTGTTTGCACTTCTTCGGCGGGCCAAACAGGGCCTGTGCAAACGCAGACGGCTGGGCGATCATGGCCGGCTCCTCCGCTCTCGCTGGAGCGCTCTGGTCGACCGTGGCCTCTTGCACGGGAGGAGGATCAGCCGGTGCCGGAGGATCTTGCGACCTTTGCGTCGTACTTTTCGAGAAAAGTCTCGCAGGCGGTTTGCTTGTCGCCGCCGTCGCCGCCGTCGCCGTCTCCGAGCTCTGCACCGTCGGTGCGATGGCCAGCTTGGCAGCCTTGTTTCGAAGCTCCCGCACGTCCTCGTCTGCCTGCCCGCCACCCACGGCGCCACCGCCGGCCTCTTTTGCGGACTTTTTGGCCTCCTCGGCCTTTCGCTTGCGCTGCGCCGCGAGCGCCTGCAGCTTGGACATTTTCGGCGGCGCGGCGCTCGAGCCTCCCAAGAGGCCGGCGCGGCGCTGCGGCGGCGGCACGAGCACCGCCAGTCGCGACGGGGGCACGGCCAGCCACGGCGTGTCGCAGAAAAAGTCTGCCAGATAGGCGCGGTCGGCGCGCGTCGTGGGCGGCAGCGGGTAGAGAGCGTGTGCTGGGCGTCCATCGGCCGTCGACGAAGGCGCTGGAGCGTGTTTAGAGAGCGCAAGCCGGCCGGCTGATCCGAGAAAACCAGACAATAAGAAACGAAAAAAAAAGAAGAAAAAAAGGAAAAAAAAAAAAAAAAAAAAAAAAAAAACAGCCGAAGAAAGACTGAAGAACGAAAACGTACCTTGTGGCGTACCCTGGGGCTCCTTTTTTGGCGTCTGCTTCTTCTCCACGGGCGCAGGAGGATCGACAAACGTCCGCATCAGGTAGGCCACGGCCTTTTCCTCGTTGTAGTCGTAGTAGAGGATGGCCTCCTCGGCCTTTCCGCTCGGGAGCTTTGCTGCGTTGGCCTCGCCCAGCATGGCGAGCACGGTCTGTTTCGACTGCTCGAGGAACGCCGCGTCGTCCTCGTAGTCACCCTCTGCAGCCGCACCGTCCTCGCCCTCGCCCGCGCCGTAGTAGACGCCGTCCTTGCCGTAGCCGCCGCCCTCGTCGTACTCGTCGCCGTCGTACTCGTCCAGGTCCTCCTCAAAGTCATAGTTCCGGTATATTCGATGCCGCGACATGGCGGCGGCGGGAGTCGCTGTGCCGGATCAAAAAACCAAAGAGAGATGTACAAGAAGGACAAGCAACAAAGACGCAGGCCGCCAGAAGCAAACGAGCGTTGACGATGAGAAGCGTGTGAAAGGAAGCTTTCTGGCGGGGCAGCTCTTTGTGGGGTTGGCCTCACACGTGACACTAACTAATATGCTCGTGGGGCGTTTTCGTACAGACGACTAGTCCGTTTGTGGCGTATCTTATCGATAAGAGCTAGCGTGTCGTTTTTTCTCCTATCGCCAACTTTTTTTGGCGTCTTCGAGCCTCACTCTGCCTCGTTCCTGTGCACCTTGTCCGCGAGATCCGGCGCTGTCCCCAACGCACGCGCACCACTGCCACCGCCCGTTTTGGCTCGTTTCCCGAGTACATTTTTGACGAAGAAGCGGCCTGTTGGCATAGAATTCGCATACGGCGACTGCTTCGGCCTGTCAGCATAGAATCCGCTTCGGCGACTGCTTCCGCCTTTTCTCTCCGGCGTGCCACCATGAAACTCTCCAACGCCGGGTCGGTGCCCGTCTACACGGTGTCGGGCCCGTCCCAGCGGTCGCTGCCCGACTGGCTGGCCAAGAAGAAGAAGCAGAGCCTCAAGCACGACCCCGAGTTTGCGAACCGCGTCGAGCTGCTGCAGGACTTTGAGTTTACGGGCGCGAGCAGCTGCATCCGCGTCTCGGAGGACGGCGAATGGGTCATGTCGACGGGCACATTTCCTGTGGGTTGAGCCTGCCCTGCTGCCTTTTTGTTCTGCCTGCTGACCGGCCAGCCCCAAATCCACGTGCACAACCTCTACCAGATGTCCCTCTCCTTTTCCCGACACACCGTCTCGCTCAACAACAAGTTTGTCCTCTGCTCGACAGACTACTCAAAGTCCAGTATGCGCCCTTTGTGCCTTTGCCCTTTGTCTGCTGTTCTGTCCGCACCTGACACGTCCAGTCCACCTCCAGGAAGACCGCAGGATCGAGTTCCACACCCCCAACGGCTGCCACTACCAGGTGCGCATTCCGCGCTTCGGCCGCGACATTGTCTACGACCGGCGGTCGGCAGAGGTGCTGGTGCCCGCGGCAGGTCTGGACAGCGATGGCCTCGGCGAGGTCTTTCGGCTGAACCTCGTATGTTGAGCCCCATCTACACGCATACACACACATTTCTCGCACACCCTCTGACGAATGGCAGGAACTCGGGCGGTTTCAAAAGTCGTACCAGATCGACGTCGGCTCGGACGACGGCGTCGAGCGCGGCCTGCAGGGCAGCATCGGCGTGGGCTGCGTGAACACGGCCGCGATCGCCGAGCAGTCGCACGGGCTGTCGGCGTTTGGCACGTCGCTGGGCACGGTCGAGTTCTGGGACACGCGCAGCCGGGCGCGGGTGGCGACGCTGCAGTCGCACGACGGCGAGATCACGGCGCTGGACTTTGCGCGGTCGGGCCTGTCGCTGGCCACGGGCTCGAGCGCGGGCATTGTGCAGATCTACGACCTGCGGCGGCCGGCGCCCCTGCTGACCAAGGACCTGGGCTTCGGCTCGCCGGTCAACAGCCTGATCCACATGACGACGGCGTCGGACGACAAGATGCTGCTGGCCGCGGACAAGCGCGCCATCAAGATCTTTGACGCCGTGACGGGCGACCCGTGGGCGGCGGTCGAGCCCGAGGTGGACATTAATGCGGTGGCGCACTGCCCCGGCTCGGGCATGATCCTGAGCGCCAACGAGGGCCGCCAGCAGCACGCGTGGTTCATCCCCATGCTCGGGCCGGCGCCCAAGTGGTGCACGTTCCTCGAGCGGCTCGTCGACGAGATGGCCGAGGAGGTGTCGACCACGACGTACGACAACTACAAGTTCCTGACGCTGCCGGAGCTGCGCGCGCTCAGCCTGGCGCATCTCGTGGGCAAGACGAACCTGCTGCGGCCGTACATGCACGGCTTCTTTGTGGCCAGCAAGCTGTACGACCAGGCGCGCCTGATTGCCAACCCGCACGTCTATGAGGAGGAGCGCATGAAACGCGTCAAGGACAAGATTGAAAAGGAGCGTGCCAGCCGCATCCGCGAGACCAAAAAGGTCAAGGTCAACCAGAAGATGGTCGACATGCTGCTCAAGAAGCAGGAGAAGCGGCAAAAGGTCGACGCCGAGGCGGGCATCCTGGGCGACGCGCGCTTCGGCGCCTTTTTCGAGGACGAGGCCTTTGCCATTGACGAGACGACGGCCGAGTTCCGCGCGCTCAACCCGAGCACGCGCGTCCACGCCGACAAGGACGGCCAGGACGGCCGGGACGGCCCGGACGGCAAGCCCGTGTTCCAGCCGAAGCGCAGCGGCCTCGACGACTCCGACTCGGAAGACGAGGCGCCGATCCGCTCTGAAACGAGCGCGGCGGGCGGCCGCGGCGACAGCGGCGTGGCCATGCGCATGACGTCGTCGGCGCCGCAGTGGGGCTCGCGCGACACGATCGGCGCGCGCGCCCACAAACTGGCGGCCAGCGGCGGCGGCAGCCGCGACACGGCCCGCGGCGGCAAGGTGGTGGGCGAGCGGCAGGTCACGTTTGTGCCCGAGTCCGGCAAGAAGAAGACGCAAGAGCCGGCGCGCGAGGCACCGCGCCGCGACACCCGCGAGCGCCGGAGCGCCAGCGGCAACACGTTTCGCAGTTTCAAGAAATAACGACAACGAGGGCTGTTTATCGGTCTGTGTCTTTCGGAACGCAACGCAAAACATACAAACACGGATGCCTATTCGTACAGCGGACGAGGGACGGCGCGAGCTCGTCGGGGCTTCTTCTCTCTCCCGGCGCCCAGAGACAGCCAACCCGCCCGTGGCCTCTCTCCTTCTTTTTCTGCCGTCCTTCTTTTCTACCCTCCCTCCTCCTACTTGCGGCCAAAGCTGGCCAGCTTGATCTTCACGCCCGTCTTGCTCGACGTGCTCGGCCGGCCGCTGTCGCTGCCGCCGCCCAGTCCCTTTTCCAGGTCCTTGGGCAGCCGCGGCGTCGGCGGCACGTCGTCGAGCCGGACGCGGCCCCGCGAACCGTCTGGCCGCCTCTCCTTGACGGACCTGGGGAACTCGGATCGGCGCGGCGTCAGGGCTGTGGCCACCTTCCGGACCGACCGCCGGATGCTCTCGCGGACCTTCCACTCGCGCTTCTTGGCCACGTAGAAGAGGACAGCCGAGGCGACTGTGGGTCAGTGGTTTTTTTCTTTTCTTCTTCTTTTTTCTTTTTTTCTTTTCTTTCTTCTTCTTCTTCTTCTCCTCTCCTTCTTCTTCCTCGCAGCGGAACTCACTTCCAAAAACGGCCACGACCACGACCACGAGGATAATCGCAATCATGGCGCCGCGTGAAATGTTGACGCCGCCCGACGACGAGCCAGAGGCGCCGCCTGCGTCGTCGACCGACGAGCTGCCGTCGCCGCCGCCGTCCGAGTAGCTGACGGTGCCCAGCGGGAATGCCGCCGTCTGCGTGGTGTCTGCCATGGCGTCGTTATGTATGGCGGGTTGCTGTCTTGTGGTGTTGTTTGTTGCGGAGAGTGGTCGTTTCCAGAACGTCGAGGCAGAGCACGTCCAGCGGCGAGCAGAGAAAGAAAAATAAAAGAGCACAAAACGGAGAATGGCCAAGAAGAAAACAGAGGACCGAGAGCGAAAGGGAAGGGGTCAGATGGCCCAGTATATAGATGGGGCGGCAAAGCGTTTTTTCCTTCTTTTTTTCTCTTCTCTCTCTCGTCTCTCTTATCATTGGAGGGGCGTTGGGATTGCCATCCACTGTCTAGCATAGCCTTTTCACATACAACAACGTTTTGCATATAGACAAGGGTCCCGTCTCTGCTGCCCTCTTTTGCGTCCACCACCTTGAAAACGGTCTCGCTGTGACAGGTCCAGCAGCAGTGCACTGCCAAGGCCGTGCCCGCCGTCACTCGACGGCCGCTTCTGCCGTCGTGTTTCGTGTGATATCTCGTCGTTTCCAGCAGACCGCGCAACGTGACTGGCCCGCCCCCGAAAAAGCAAGAAGCGAAAAAAAAGCCAGATGCAGGCACACTCCTAGGCTCGGCACTGCACACGCAAGGTACACGGGCAGGGGCCAGCGGCCCTCTTCTGTGTCTCATTGGCTGGGCCCGCCGTTGTGCAGTGCTGCCGCTGTGTGTGCCTTTGACAAGCGCCGGCCCTTCAGGGGTTGCGTTATGCACGTTCCTTCCGTAAACAGCGCGAGGCTTGTCTGGTTCAACACACCGCCAGCCAATCACAGTACACGCTTGCTTCGACGGCAATTTGCTCGGCGGCTACAAGACGACGACAATTGGAGGTTGTTGTGCTTCTGGAGAAGCTCGCCTGTGACTTGTTACGCTGTCTTTTATAAAGTGTCACACTAGAAACCAAATGCACATCTGCTCGTCCGCGGCGCCTCCCGTGCGGTCTGTCAATGGGCCGCGACAGGCGGGCCAAGCGGCCTGTTTGAACGGGTCTCGAACAGTAGACTGATTCAGAGTAGAAGCAGACCTGATGGACCGGGCAGGGCCTGGCCTCGCTTTATATGTAAATGCCGTTTCGGCATGGATATTCCTTTTGTCGTCGCGGCTCGTCGAGATCTATTGATAGAGGCCTGGTCCAGACAGGGTCACTCATTTGTACGGATCCTCGCGGTCTCTGCAACTCAATACATTTATCAGTTATTAACAAAAAAACACAGAAAACATATTTGTGAAAAGGGCTGTAAAAGCCCACGAGTGACTTTCAATTTCAATTGAATGGTAGACGGCTCCTTCCGTTGCTCGATCGTGCCGAGGCGCGGTCGCTCTTTCTAGTACAGGAGATTCTACGAGTAAGCCGGGAAGGAGCAAACGACTGCATATGAGTAAGAGTAAACACCATGGCCATCGTGGTTTCCCTCACACAGCCATCCGGGCCTCCCCTAAAGTCCAAAGCATTTCTTTTGCCACCCCTTCAGAACGTCCCGTTCTCAACGCCATGGCCATCTAGAAGCATAGGTCGCCGCCATGGACCACGCCGTGTTTCGGATCCCGGACACGCCCCGGCTCGAAAGAAGCGTCGACATATCTTCTTCGAGGAACGCACTGGGAGCATCGAGCCCCAGAAAGTTGGAATGGAGTGCGAGAGGCCCTGAGCTGGAAGTCGACACCATGAGCACCAGCTCCTGTCTCCAGGGTATCGTGACATGATCCGGGCCGCCTCGTGTGCGAATCTCTACGGGCACTAACACGCATTCCATCTAGACGAGCCGGTGTCGAGCACGCTCAGGCGGGCGCCTCTGTCAGCGTCAAAGACACGCCAACGAGGCAAGGAGACGCCCCGGGCCAGCTTTTTCTCGGCACTCACGCAAAAGTTCCAGCAGCACGAACGATCCATCGACGCGTTTGGCTCGTTGGACGGCCTTGCCCGTGTGGGAGACGCTGCGCTCCATACCCATGCTATCCAAAGCAGTGGCCAGCCGGGGAGCCAGTTGTAGGACACTGGAGACCAGATCCGGGCCTCGCAGCAGAGCATCCATTCCGAGTCTGGGGATGTGGACTCTGGGTTTCGCGGGATCCAGAATGCTATTTCCGCCAAGTTTCATGATCTCGAGAAGAGACTCCAGCGACAGAACCAGGAGATTACAGAGCTCAGGTTCTCCCTGAGCGACGCAAAGGTGATGGCGGATGTCCTGGACGCAGAAAAACGGCAGCTGAAGCAGCGGGCCGAAGAGCTGGAGCGCAAGCTCAAGCACAGTGATGACAGGGCAAGCAAGCTGCAGGGCGACATGCAAAAGAAGGAAGAGGATCTGAAAAAGGCGACCGAGCGGCAGAGACGCCTCGAAAAGGACATTGAGACAGCGCGAGAAAAGGCCGCTCAAGACGACAAGGCGCTGCAAGATGCACAGGCCAAGACAAAAGAAGCTTGTGCACTTTTGGAAGAGGCTCGAAAGGAACTGCACAACGCCGCCGCTTCTGCTGTCGAGCAAAACAAACAAGTGGTGGAAAGAGGTGAGACTTGCTGCTGCCTGCACGCCGGATGCCTACTAACACCACGGCAGCCGACCTCAAGGTCACGGAGCTCGTGCAGCACCTCAAACGCCGTGAAGACGATGCGGCATCGCTGCAGGAGGCAAACAAACACCTGTCAGATCAACTCGACAAGATACCGGAACGCACTCTTCAGGCCTTGACAACCTTTGCAAAGAAGATCCTGGAGAAAGTGGACGACGCGAAATCGGACATCCTGGTCGACGGGAGAGCTGCCAGCAAGAAGCTGCAGGAGCAGTGCGTCATTTTGGGCCCTTCAGGCATTGCCCGCGGCATCTTTGCTAATGATCCAGACATGAGGCGATGGTCGTCTGCCTGAAAGGCTTACTGACTGCGTCTCAGCAGCATGTTGAGGCGCTTGCTACGTCACAACAGGAGACCGAAGAGCTGTCAAAGCAGTAAGTGGCCACCCAGCTCACCTGACGGCATTTTTCTTCTAATTTCCCCCCCAAACAGGCTGTCGGACAAAATAGATGGACACGCCTCTGCAAGATCAAGCTCAGATGCACTGCTTCGGTCCGAGCTCACCCATGCCATCAACAGCGTACAGAGGTGCGTCGAGAGTAGCCACGCGTCGGTTTCCGACCTGCTGTCTTCCAAAATCAGAGAGAGCGATGTCCTAGTAAGCCTCTGTCAACGGCGAGACGACGACAACACAGCCGTTTCCCAGCAGCTTTCAGAGCAGACGCGCTTGTATCAAGAGCAACGAAACGAGATTCGCGAGCTGCACTCTGCACTGATAAAACTGGGCGAGGCCCCGCGTGAAGATCCGGGAATGGCCGCGCATGTCCTGTTTCTCCAGGAACAGGCTCGCTGTCTCGAAACGGAAGCAAAAGAAAAAGAAGCACAAATCGCCCGGCTGGAGGAAAGCTACAAAGAGAGGACGAGGGCACTGGTTTCCACCTCGGAAAAGTTCGCGGCAGACCTCCAGCAGCTCGCCGGCGCATTCAGCCAGCGAGAAGAGGAATACTGCCGTGCGGTCAGCCAAGCTGCCGACCTTGCAAGCAAAGAAGCCGAGAAGGCGTCGGAAGAAGCCAAGCAGGAGATCCAGCGCGCACTGCAACAAGAACGAGCAAGGAGGCAGAGCACGGAGAAAGAGCTGCGGCACGCGAAACAGGACCTTTCCGTGGCAGAAGAGAACGGCAGGCGCAGCGAGCAGTCCAACGAAGAGCTGCAAAAGGAGCTGCTGGCAGCAAAGCTTGGCAGCCAGGCCGTTGCCTCCCACTTGGAGGAAAAGGCGCGGGCCCTCGAGCAGCGTGTGGATGTCGACGCAACGGTCATCAGCCAGCTGAAAGCCGCGCTGGCCGACAAAGAGATGGACTATGTCAACCTGAGAAGCAGCATGGAGGCCTACGATGAAAAGGTCCGCGTCCTCATTGAGCATCTTCGGGGCTGGGCCCAAGACTACGTGCACATTGGAACCATCCGGTCCCGCCTCGAGATGCTCAGCCAGATCGACCAGTCCTGCTCGGCAACCGCGCGGATCAGGGAAGCGGAGCAGATTGACAGCGTGCTGGCCCAGCTACGCCAATATTACGCACGCCAGACCGAACGAAACGAGCAAGCAGGCCTCGGATCCGGGCCCGTGCCCGTGCCCGTGCCGGGGAAATCGGTGCCCCCGGCCTACAGCCCCAGTGACAGCCACGAGCAGCGTGTGTCGGAACTGTCGGCCTTTTTGGACGCCGAGGTCGCGGGATGCCTTCCATCGCGTCCATCGAAGCATGCGGGCGGCGAACAGATCTGGGCCAGCGCTGTGCACGCGGGGATGACCAGTGGCAGCGCCAACGTGGTGCCAACGCCCGGACATGGTCTTGGGGAGAGGAGTTTGGACATGGAGCCGCCGCCGGCGCCCGTGCTAAAAAAAGGCGCGTCCCCGGAGCCAAAGCGCGATCCCTCGAGCCCACCTGCGGTCGCGAGTCCTCTTCCCAAGCGGCCCCGACGAGAGGCCCGGGCATCCGTGGCACAAATCGCTGCGATGCGCAACCCTGCCAGCCCTACAAGATCAAACAGGGCCGGACAGGGCAGAAGAAAGCGGACGGCGGCCATCCCTTGAGTGGATGCAGGACATGCCCGGAGGCACAGCAGTTTCATCAAGACGGAGGGTTGGCGAGATGCAAGCATTTCTAGCCCAGGCAACCGTTTCGTGCGTGTGTATTCAATCAGGGTGTATTTGTATTCCCAAGTCCCCAACGCCATATCAAGTTCATGTGTTTTGTACAGGGTGCCGTCGGGGGCGAGCCGGCCGAGCGGGCGTCTCACGCTTCCTCTGCCGCGTTGGCGCAGCAATTTTTTTTTTTGTGCGTCTTCTTTTGAGTCTTATTTCCTCCGCCGCGACTATCGTCCTCTGCGCTTCGACTCGAGGAACAGGACCTTTCTGCGGACTAGCGAGCAAAGTCAGTGTGTGGCCGTCCTTGTCCCGCGAACGTGCAAGTGTGCTTGCTGGCAGCCACTCACCCACGGGGTCGTATTTGAGCATGCTGAGAGGCGTCGACGTGCGCGGCCGTGTGAACTGGTAGAAGAAGCCGGTCATGGCCATCGAGACGAGACGGACCGAGATGACGCGCGACTTGGCTGGAGGCGGTTAGCAGGCAGCAGCAGGCAGCAGAAGCCAGCAGCAGGCAGCTGCAGAGGGGGGTAGAGACACACGTTTTTTGGCCATGGCTGCGGTGGTGGTCGGTGTGGTCGGGGTGGTGTGTGCAGGTGCCCGGAAAGTGAAGCCATTCGCAAAAGGTTTTGCTTGCCGAACAGAAGAGTGGGTCCTCACGTGTCTGTCCAATCACAGCGACGGCGTCTCGAGCAGTTGTTATCTTATCTGTTCCCGCCTTTCAGGGCACCACGTTTCGCAGGGCACCAGGCACACCGCTCCGTGTCTCGCTTCGAGCCTAATATTTTGAGCGGTCACGGAGGCCCTCGCAAAGCCCCTCCTTTTGCTGGCCTTTCCGTCTCTTTTCTCCGTTTATTTCGGCGCCCCGATGCATGGAGCTGCTCTCCAGGCGGTCAGCGAATACGGCGGGCGTAGTTCTCGGGATAAATATAAATAGATAAAAAGCAGTGCCCTAGGGCTCCTTCTCCAGCCACACGGAGCGTTGGGTGCTCGACGACGGGCTCATTCGCGCATCGTCAACATCGCCGCCTCGCCCGTCTCCGCGCCTCCCCAGACCGCCCCGTTCTGTCGCGCCTTCCCCGTCTTCGCCACCCACACACAGACAATGCTGTCCGCTCTTTCCAAAGCGCCTGGCGCGCGGTGCCCGCAGAACAGAGCAGTCCAGGCGCGCCGGGCGGCAGGAGCGACTGCCCTCGCAACGGCACCTCGTCCCCCACGGGCGCCTGGGGTCGACCCACTCGTGGCTTGCTTCTCAGGTGAGTTCCCGTCTGCTTGTTCCTGCCCCTTTTGTCTCCTCGCGGCAGTGGCCGTCTTGCACTTGCCTGTTCCATCGTCCAGCCCGCCGCTTTATATATCGCTGCTTCGCTGGGCGTCGTCTGCGCCCGGCTATGCGACATTTGATATATGCCGCTCTGCATGGCACAGCGTCCGGTGTCGGATGCCTTTTTTTCAACCACTTTTTTTGCCGCTTTTTTTTCTTTTCTTCTTTTTTTTACCCTCCCGTTTATCTCTCAGCTTTCAAGGAAGGCCACAGCGAGAGAGGCCTGCTATGTGGGGAAGAGAAACCGGGCCGCTGTTAGGTAGAGAAGCGCAGCAAATGTTTTTTTTTTTTTTTTTTTTTTTTTTTTTTCTCTTCTTTCCTCCCCTTTTCAGTACGAATATTGGCATGTCATATGAACACAGGGCGGTCCGCCAATTGGCAGGAGCGTGGCCTGCTCGGTCGGACGAGGTGCGGCGTGGAAGGCGCAGACAACACCACAAGCGCACAAAACGCCGCATGTCGCGCCTGCCGTTTGGAACAGCAAGGCCTTGTCAGCCTCCTTCCCCCCGAGGCTCGCCTCTAATTGCCTCACATGGGCTGGCCGTTCCTTCTTGTTGCGGTTCGTGGGTGCGGCCCGCCGGTGCCTTCCACATCCGCACGAATATAAGAACGTCCTCTCCGCCGTGCAGCTGCTCTGGCAAACTCTCTTTTTCCTTTCTCTCGTCTTCACCATCACCACCATCCCCACTGCCGTCGCACATTCACTGCCGTCCCCACACGAGTCGTCGGTGTTACTCGTGGTCGCTTGCCCGTTTCGGCAGTTCTCGCTTTTGCCCGGTACAGGCTGCTAACCCTCGCCTGCCGCCGGCCTAGCCTCCCCTCAGTCGCGCCCTAAGCCGACGCCGACCCCGCCAGGGACTCTCTTTTCCTGCTCCGTCCTCGCAGCCGCGTCTGCGTCACCGTCAACACTGCTCTCTCGCCGCTCGTCAACGCTGTTTTCCGCCGCCGCTCCCGCCATCCCCCGAGCCAGCCGCAGAGCCTTCTCCTCGACCGCCACCATGTCGGAAACATCGCAGCGGCGCCTGACCATTGACAACATCAACCCCCATGTCAAGGCGGCCAAGTACGCCGTGCGGGGCGAGCTCGCCGTCCGCTCCGAGGAGTACCGGGCGCGCCTTGCGCAGAACGACAGCTCGCTGCCCTTTGGCCAGGTGATCTCGGCCAACATTGGCAACCCGCAGCAGCTCGACCAGCAGCCGATTACCTTTTTCCGGCAGGTGCTGAGTCTGCTGGAGAACCCGCTGCTGCTGCAGCACGAGGACGTGCTGGTCAACACGCTGGGCTACAAGACGGACGTGGTGGAGCGAGCCAAGTGGCTGCTGGCCAACGTCGGCTCCGTGGGCGCCTACAGCGCCAGCAACGGCGCGCCGGCGATCCGGCAGCGGATTGCCGAGTTCCTGGAGCGGCGCGACGGCTTCCCGGCCGACCCCGCCGACATTTACCTGTCGGCGGGCGCGTCGTCGGGCGTCAACACGCTGCTGCACATTATCTGCGCGGGCCCGTCGTCGGGCGTGCTGGTGCCGATCCCGCAGTACCCGCTCTACACGGCGTCGCTGTCGCTGCTCAACGCGCAGTGCGTGCCGTACTACCTCGACGAGGCGCAGAACTGGGCCACGGACCTGGGCGCGCTGCACGCGTCGCTCAAGGAGGCGCGGGCCAACGACGTGGACGTGCGCTGCATTGTGGTGATCAACCCGGGCAACCCGACGGGCGCGTCGCTGTCCGAGGACGACGTCGAGGCGGTGATTGAGCTCGCGCGCGCCGAGAACCTGGTCATCATTGCCGACGAGGTGTACCAGACCAACGTGTTTGTGGGCAAGTTCCACTCGTTCAAGGGCGCGCTGCGGCGCATGCAGGCGCGGTGCCCCGGCAAGTACGACAACATTGAGCTGGCGTCGCTGCACTCGGTGTCCAAGGGCATGGTGGGCGAGTGCGGGCACCGCGGCGGCTACTTTGAGCTGGTCGGCTTCGACGCGGCCGTGCAGCAGGAGATTTACAAGTTTGTCAGCATCATGCTGTGCGCGCCCGTCATCGGCCAGTGCCTGGTCGAGCTGATGGTGAACCCGCCGCGGCCGGGCGAGCCCAGCTACGCGCTGTACGAGCAGGAGTACAGCGGCATCTACAGCGGCCTGCGCGAGCGCGCCGTGGCGCTGCACAAGGCCTTTGACCAGATGGAGGGCGTCGAGTGCGGCGAGCCGCAGGGCAGCATGTATCTGTTCCCGACCATCCGGCTGCCCGACAAGGCCGTGGCCGCGGCCGCCGCCGAGGGCCGCGCCGCCGACGAGTTCTACTGCCTCAAGATGCTCGAGGCCACCGGCGTGTGCGTCGTGGCCGGCAGCGGCTTCGGCCAGAAGCCCAACACGCTGCACTTCCGCACCACCTTTCTGGCCCCGGGCACCGACTGGGTGGCCAGCCTGGTCAAGTTCCACAAGGAGTTTATGGACACGTACCGGTAGAGCAGAGGGGGGACTTGAGGATAGAAGAAATGAGGATAGGAGAAAATGGCCATGGCACTTTTTGTTTCTCTTTGGTTTCGTGATATCCGAGCAATCGTATGTAACGTGTTTGTATTGTTCGTAGGTAAAGATGACAGCTACAGTCCGCAAAGCAGCAAGAAAACAAACACGCACGTTCCCCAAACACCCCGTCCATGCAGCCAGTCCACGCAGCCCGCCTACGCCCGCTCGCTGCCCCGGAGCCGCACGGCCTGGCCGTACTTTTGCAGCTTCGTAATCAGCTGGTCGCCCTGGCGCACCACGTCCTGGTACTGCTTGTTCTTGTCGTCGGGGCGGTTCGTCTCGATGACGCCCTTGCCGGACACGCGGTCGATGGTGCAGGGGATGCGGCCGGCGGCGATGAACTTGGCGAGGTCGCGGTCCAGAAAGTCGACCGTCACGCCAAAGTCGTGGGCCATGCTGTCGAGGCCGACGACGCGGTACGACTGCAGCAGCTGCTGGTACGCGCGCAGGCGCATCTCGCGGATGAACCAGCTCTTGTGCTCAAAGAGGTAGCGGTCGACGTTGAGGAACTGCTCCTCGACCTGGGCCAGCGCCAAAAAGAACTGCTTGTAGCGGCCCGTGTAGAGGCTGGCCACGAGCTGCGCGAGGGGCGAGAAGTCGACGGCCATCTCGGCCTCGGGCTGCTCGGCGCCCGTGCCCAGCGCCGACAGGTTGACGACGCCCTTGTGGGCGGGGCCGGCTGCGCCGGACGCGCCTGCAGCTGTCGGCGCGGCGGCCGCGTCGGCGTCGGCGCCGGGGCCGGCCGAGATGACGCCCGTCAGCGCCAGCAGCTTGTCCTCGCCGTCGCCCAGGATGGCCTTGATCTCGGGGGCGTCGACCACCTTGGCCTTGAAGTCGACGCGCTTGAGGCTGACGGAGCCGGCCAGCACGGCATACACGACCAGCTGGCTGTAGGTGCACAGCTCGTAGCTCGTAAACGTCGACAGGCTGTCGAGCAGCAGCGGCGCGGCCAGGCTGTACGAGCGCACGGTCAGCAGCGCCAGGCCCTCGTAGGCCTTGAGGCGGTTGCGGCGGTCCCAGTCGCCGCCGGCGTCGACGAGCGCGGTGGCGCGCTCGACGAGGCGCTTGACCAGGAACTTGTCGCCGAAAAAGAGGCCCACGCGCACCATGGCCAGCACCACGTCGATCTTGGCGCCCAGCACGCCCGTGTGCTCGAAGACGGCCTCGTATGCCGCCAGCGCCTTGTCCTTGTCGCCGACGCGCGCCCAGAACTCGGCCCGCTTGCCGCGCACCGCCTGGATCTCCGTCTCGCCCGCCTGCTCGACCGCCTCGTCCTCCTCCGTCTGCAGCGCCGCCAGCTCCGCCTCGTTGGCCGCCTGCAGCGTCTGGTACAGCGCCTCGTCCCACGCCAGCGCCACCGACGCCTTGGGGTTCTTGGCCGCGATCATGCCGGCCGCGCTCGACTTGCGGCTCAGCGGCTTGCCGGGCGGGATGTGCGGCGCCGTGGTCGCCGGCGACGACGCGGGCTTGGCCCGGGCGGGCGCCGCCGCGGAGGGCTCGCCCACGCCGTTGAGCACGCCCTCGACCGGGTGTGCGAGGTGCCGGTACAGCGGCGCCATCTTGTGCTCGCTGATGGCGTCCTGCATGGCCTTGGCGGCCGCCCGCTGCGCGGCCTTGCCGGCGTAGGGGTTGGTCAGCGAAAAGACCTGCTGCGCCAGCGGCAGCAGCGGCCACTTTGTGTACTGCGGGTCGGAGCCCATGATGGCGGGCAAGCGGCGGGCGGTGGTGCCGCGCGGTGTGGCGATGGCCGTTTGCGGGAGGGGGGGAGGGCGGATGACGAGGAGGCGCCCCGGGCTGTCCACGGGCTGTCGGCGGCTTGCGGGAGCAGGCAGAAAGATGCGCAGAGGTGTAGATGCCGAGAAAAGAGGCCGCGGGCGTGTTGCCGGCGTGTTGCGAGCGTGTGGTGGGCGGAGGGTTGGTGCGTGGAGAGCTGCAGCTCGGATTTGCAGATTTGAAGCTTTTCGCAGAAGATGGTGACGGTTCGAGGGCGCTGCTAGGCGGCAGACGAGCACGCGTTCCAGAGCACTCCGCAGGGCAGGCGCAGCCCGGCCTCCTTCCCTGCCCAGCAACGCTAATTACGTAAGCAGCCAGCTGCGACGGCAGGCGCGAGAACCTCGGACCACGACTGGACGAGCGACAGTGCCCGACAGCAAACAATCCGCAGCACAACGCGACGCCTTTCCTGCTGGTCTTTTCGGTGGCCGAACGCTCCGAACGCTCTGTGACAGGACTTCCGCTGCTTGAAGCGCTTTCCAACCCGCCTTGCCTGCCTTGATCGCTCTGTCTCCTCACTTGCAGGAATTCTTCTGCTTCGTTTTTTTCTCAGACTCCGTCTGCGCCATGCCGGACAACACAGGGGACGGCGCTCGGGGCGACTCCAGCAAGCGCCGTCGCTCGCCGTCGCCCGACCGTCGCGACCGCCGAGACGGCCGGAGAGACGATCGAGACGGCCGGAGAGACGATCGAGACGGCCGGAGAGACGATCGAGATCGAGACGGCCGCGACGACCGCCGTGACGGCCGTGACGACCGCAACAACCGCGACGGCCGCGACGACCGCCAGCCCAAGCGCAGACTCCAGTCGTATGCCTCCCGGCGCGACGGGGAGCATCGCGACCGCCGCGACGACGGCGACTACGACCGGCGGGCCAACGACGAGCTTCCGCAGCCGTTTGACGCGCGAGCGCTGGAGCCGGCCAAGAAGCGCGCGCGCTCGCGGTCGCCGGGCAGCAGCGGAGGACCGGGGGCCGCGGGCGGCGGCGGCGACCAGCCGCGCAAGCCCAAGCGGCCAGGCCAGCGCGCGCGCATCACCGAGGCCGAGCGCGAGGCCATCCGGCAGCGGGCGCTGGAGCGCGAGCGGCAGCAAAAGGAGCAGCTGGAGCAGGCGCAGGCGCAGAAGCGGGCGGCGATTGCCGACGTGGTGCGGTCGCACTACAACGCGGTGCCGGAGCGCGGGCGCGAGTGGCGCAAGACGGCGAGCACGATCAAGGGCCTGCGGGCGATGAACAACTGGGTCAAGAGCTGCATCATCCAAAAGTTTGCGCCCGACGAGGAGTACGAGGAGCGCACGCGCAACGGCATCGGCGGCGCCGGCCACCACGAGCTGCTGGTGCTCGACATTGGCTGCGGCAAGGGCGGCGACCTCGGCAAGTGGAACCAGGCGCCGCAGCGCGTGCAGCTGTACGTGGGCCTGGACCCGGCCGACGTCAGCATCGAGCAGGCGCGCGACCGCTACCGCGAGATGGCGTCGCGCGGCGGCGGCCGCGGGCGCGGCGGCTTCCCCGGCCGCGCGCCGCCGCGCGTGTTTGACGCGCGCTTCATGGTCAAGGACTGCTTCGGCGAGAGCATCGGCGACATCCCCATCGTGCAGGACGTGGGCTTCGACCCGAACCCGCTGTCGCGCAAGGGCTTTGACGTGGTCAGCATGATGTTCTGCATGCACTACGCCTTTGAGACGGAGCAGAAGGCGCGCACCATGCTGCGGAACGTGGCGTCGGCGCTGAAAAAGGGCGGCCGCTTCATCGGCTGCATCCCCAACTCGGACGTGCTGGGCGACCACGTCGAGCGGTTCCACATCCGGCAGGCCGAGAAGAAGAAAAGCGGCGGCGGCGGCGGCGGCGGGACGGGCGCCGGAGGAACGGGCGACGGAACCGAAAAGGAACCGAAAGAGGCGGACGGCGACGGCGACGGCGAGGACGGCGAGGTCAAGGCCGAGCCGGCCGCGCAGACGGCCGAGTGGGGCAACAGCATCTACCGCGTGCGCTTCCCCGGCGACACGCCGGCCGACGGCGTCTTCCGGCCGCCGTTTGGGTGGAAGTACAACTTCTTCCTCAACGAGGCCGTCGAGGAGGTGCCCGAGTACGTGGTGCCGTGGCACGCGTTCCGCGCCCTGGCCGAGGACTACAACCTCGAGCTGCAGTACCACAAGACGTTTCCCGAGGTGTGGGAGGCCGAAAAGGACGACCGCACGCTGGGCCCGCTGAGCGAGCGCATGGGCGTGCGCGACGGCCGCACGGGCGACCTGCTGGTGAGCAAGGAGGAGATGGAGGCTGCCGGCTTCTACGTGGCGTTTTGTTTCTACAAGGTGTAGGGGGGGAGACGGGCAGGGAAAGCGATCTACTGCGGACTGTGTACAATAAGGGCAAATCGGAAATACAAGAAGAAAAAAAAGAGAAGAAGAAGAAGAGAGAGAGAGAGAGAGAACTACCCCAACCGCACCTTGCGCCACAGACGCATGCACTCCTGCAGGTCCACGGACAGCGTGCCGTCGACGGCCGTCGCCGAGTCCTTGATGAGCGCGACGAGCAGCGCCGCGTAGACAAACGTCTCCATGTCGGCCCGCAGCGCCTGCAGGTCTGCCCGCTTCATGCCGCCCAGGTCCGCCCACGACTTCCACCGGTCGAGCATCTGGCACACGCTCGCCGTGAACTGGCCGTCGCGCACCATGCGGTGCAGCACGTGGCCGGCCGCCTCCTTGACGTCTGTGGCCGTCGGCGTCGTCGGCGCGGGCGTCGTCCCGGCATCGTCGCCGTCGCCGCCGCCGTCGTTGCCGTCCTTTTGCCGCCTCTGGTGCTCCTTGTGCCGCAGCAGCCAGCGCAGCGCGTGCTCCGCCACCAGGCCCGAGTCCCAGTTGGCGCTGTGCAGCGCCTCCATCTCGCGCTGCTCGCGCCGCTCGTGCTCGCGCTGCTGCCGCGCGCGCATGTCGTCCAGCCGCTGCATGTTCTCGCGCTGCATGCGCGCGCGCGCCGCCGCCTCGCGCTGGTGCTGCGGCAGCCGCATCTCGGCCTGCTGCGCCGCCCGCTGCTCGTTCACCCGCTGCACAAACAGGTGGTGCTCGACCGAGTGGTCGTGCGCGTGCTGCGTGGCCCACGCCGGCGTCTCGCTCTCGTCGGCCGCGCCCAGCAGCACCAGCACGCCGCACGGCACCGTCGCGCGCCGCGCAAACGCCAGCACGTCGTCGGGGATGCGGTAGTTCCACAGGATCGTCTGGCTGCTCGTGCCGTACGCCGTGGCCGCGCTCGCAAACCACACGCCCGCGCTGGCGCCCGGCCGCACGCGAATGTGCTCAATGTACAGGCTGTCGAGGTTCACCGTGCTGGGCCCCGCGCCCGGCGACGGCCCGCTGCCGGGCGCGCTCGTGCTGCCGCCCATCGTGTTGTTGCGCGCAATGCCGCCCGCCCGGCGCTTTTCCTCCGTCAGCGCCGTGATGATACCGTCCACCGAGATCTGGCAGGTGATGGGTGTCGTGGCGTTGGCCTGGCCCTCGCGCGTCGCCGAGTCGAGCGAGCCCCGTCGGCTGGCCTTGGCGTCCTTGCCGCAGGCCGTGGCGGGCCGCGAGGATGTGGACGAAGCCGTAGCGCCGGCTTCGGCGTCGTCTGCCTTTTTCTTCTTTTCCTCCTGCCCCTCTTCCCCCTCCGTTTCTGTGTGCTCGGGCGGCGGCGCCGGCAGGCTCACCCAGTACGGCGGCAGGTCCGAGAAGCTCCGGTTGGTCCAGCCGGGCTTCCACGTCACGCTCAGCGACAGGTGGCCGTCGGAGTCGTCGAGCGGCGCCAGCGTCAGCGCGTTGTGGTGTCCGTCGGGCGACCGCATCAGCGCGCAGCCCACGGGCGTCCACAGGCCCGTCGACCGCAGCAGCCGCCAGCCGTGCGGGTCGGGCACGGCGCCGAGGTCCAGCAGGTACGACACGAGCTCGTCAAAGTTGACGTCGACCTGCGGCTGCCGCAGCTGGTCTGCGTACTCGACGCGCTGCGTCTTGAAGCCGATGGCGTTGGTCTTCCAGTTGAACGTCGTCCACGAGCCGCCGGGGATCGAGCTCGGGTTGTGCGACAGCGTCCAGTACTCCTGGCGGTGCTGGAACCGGTCCCACGGCGTCACCGCATAGCGCGGCAGCTCAATCTCGATGATGCGGTTGACCACGTCGCTGCGCGTGAGCGCCGTCAGCCGGCTGTGCCGCAGCATGCGCTTGATCTTGGACGCGTTGACGAGCGTGACAAACGTGTTGTACATGATCGGCAGCACGCCGAGCACCGCCAGCGGCACACCAATGTACGTGATGATGTCCGTGGCCGAGTGGCCGTTGTCCGCCATCGTGGAGGCGCTGCCGTTTGGCGGGTCGTCGGGGGGTCGTTTGTTTGGCGCAAAGTCTGGAACTGAAGCTCAAGCCAGCAAATCTCGGGATGAGGGAACAGCGAGCTGTTATACCCTGCAGCGCGCAAACCCGCTGTAAGCCTCGCACTAGCTGCACGCGGTAAGGCGCTCTCAGCCTTGGCAGGCAACAATCCGGTGAGTGCATCAATGGACATTTTCAGAGCCCGAGAGCGTCAAGGTGAGATGTCAGTGATGAGGCCGGAACTCGAAGATGAAGGAGCAGGTAACAAGAAAAAGAACAAGTAAAAAAAAGAGACCAGCAAAAAGAATAAAAAGAACAGAAAGAGACAAAAAGAATAGAATGAGACAAGAAGAATAGAAAGAGACAAAAAGAATAGAAAGACAAAAAGAATAGAAAGAGACAAGTAAAAAGAATACGGAGAATCGAATTCCCAAGTCAATAAAACAAAAAAACAAGTATACGAGCACAAACATCATTTGGGCAAGTCACGCAAGTCTGAAGAAATAACAACACACACAGTCAATGACCGCTGCCAGACTTTTGTCCAGAATCCAAAATGTATATTATAATCAAAGTAACCAAAAATATATCAAAATACGGCATTATGCAACTACTGCATCGCAGACTGACCTGTCAATGGCAAAGTGCAGACCTGTGCTGGTTAGCAGGGCTTCTCGACGCTCGACTGCAACGTGGAAAGGAATGTGCTTGTGTCAGATATCGTGCCTTGTCACAGGCAGGTCTCATCAACGCCGCAGCTATGTAGACCGTCGTGATATAGTTTATGATCATCATCAAAGCAGGGTGGAGGGTGAAGGCACGCAGCTGGACAACTCACACTTTGACACATCAAGCATTCCCATAAAGGGAGAGAACTATGCCGGTTAGCACCTGTACAGAAATGCGTATGCAGATGGCAGGGGACAGCAATGGCCAAGTCAGACAGGACAATTCTCGTCTGCGCCGTTAAGCTCTGACATATGCTTGTCATTTGGTAGAGTCAGATCATCATTGGAGAGGCTGGGCTGTGGGCAAGAGTGAAGAGGCTGCTGCATACCCGTCATGGCCGGTGGCCACTCTGTTTTGAAAGTCTCCCGACACCGACACTGCACGAGTTAGCTTGTGATCAGCTCGAGACCGAAAAGCAAACAGAAAGAAACTCCAAATTCAGGTATGCATGAATGGTATAAAAATAGGTTGTCTGCATCGCTAACGCGGATAAGACTCGTCATCTAGAAATATCATCATATTGGAGGTTGGTGCAGCGCGAGTGTTGCCCTGTCTTACCTTGTCGTCGCCGGTACAGGCCGAGCTCTGTCGTTCTTCACCGGCGTCAGCCCTTGTCGAGTCGCGTGAGCGTGTCTGTCCATCATCACGTCCCCCAGCCGCGGCTCTCGTCCATCGTATGGACCTGATCAGTGGACGAGGTTTTCTAGGCCTGTCGCAAAAGTGGCATATCTAGCTCATACTTGAGTCGGAGCCCAGTGCCGTTTCATCATAAAGAAGGCCGCGGAGGGAGACGGACGCGGGAGGCATTGCGTTTGTACCTTTTCTGTCCATTGTTAGAACGGATTTCGTCCGGAGAGGAAGAAAAAGAGAAAGAAAAAGAGAGAAATGCACGAGTCAGAAACAGCCAAATGTTTTCCTCAACGGCCGGAGGCCATCAGTCGGTAATTCCAACTTTCCGAAGAAAATTAAAAATCATCATAGTGCCAGGCAAAGACAGACGACAAAAGAACCAAAAAGACCTACCATTGCTACAACAGGAGAGACATGCCGACGACTACGCGTGGTCCATCTCTCTCCCCGGCTCTCCTCACCGGCCGTTGCGCGAGCACCTGTCCAGGAGTTAGCAATTGCTGACAGAAAACAGCCGGCACGGCTCGATGCAGGCAGCTGCTTCCGCTGTCTCGTTCGTTCAGACTGACGTGACAAATTGCAGTTTCATTCCGTTAGGTCAAAGACTCTAGTTTGTATGCGGTTATTGTAGTGTCATCAGGAGACGACAGCGGAAGCAGTGTGGCCGTTTGTGTGCTGCCAATACTTACTCTTTGCTCGAGGCTCGATGCGTCGTGGCTGTGCTCGACCGTTGTCGATGCGGCCTGCACAAAGAGAGGAGGAGAAGGAGATTTGGTAGAAAAAATTTCAGAGCTTGAGCTTTTGTCGTGGTAGAAAGTGGGGAATGGGCCGAGGGCGGTGAGGACGGGAAAAAAGCAGTCGTGTCCACGTGACTAATTGCAGGTCACCTGACTGCGCGTTTCTTTCGCTCCAGCTAGGCAGGCGCGTCAGCGTCTTGACGTGAGGCTTTCATTTCTTTTTTTTTTTTTCTTTTTTTCTTTTGTCTTGTGTCATTTATGGTGTTATATGTACGAGCAGACGCCCTCCTCCTGTCCTCTCCGACCCGCTTCCTCCAGCCCTGCTCAACTCCAGCACGGCCCAGCATGCCCGAGATTGCAGAAGGTCCGTCTTCGAGACGAAGCGCTTCCTCGACTGATTCACATCGGACTGACACTGGCTAGCCGCACGCATCGTGCACTTTCTCAAGACGCATCTTGTGGGAAAGCGGGTCAAATCTGCCCAGGCCATTGACGATGCCAGCGTCTTTGGCAAGGCCGGCACGACGGGCGCGGCGGTGGCCAGCACCCTCCAGGGCAAGAAGGTTGTCGGCGCCGGCAGCCAGGGCAAGTACTTTTGGTGAGTCCCGCATGCGCCCTGCCCCTTTCTGTGTGTGAGCAGAGCGGCCTTTCTGACCACGCCAGGCTCGTCTTGGACAGTGCACCGCACCTGGTGATGCACTTTGGCATGACGGGGTGGATGCACATCCGCGGGATGCGCACGGGCTACACCAGCTACTACAACAAGCTCAAGGCCGACGAGACGGATGCGTGGCCGCCAAAGTTCTGCAAGTTTCATTTTGAGACCGACTCGCGCCCCAAGGTGGAGGTGGCGTTTACGGATCCGCGCCGCTTCGGCCGCGTGCGGCTCGTCGACTGCCCGGGCGCTGCCATCCGCAGGCACTCGCCGCTTGTCGAGAACGGGCCGGACCCCGTGGTGGACGCCGACACCACGTTCACCGAGGACTACTTTCTGGCGACGCTGCGCAAGCGCCACGTGCCCATCAAGGCGCTGCTGCTCGACCAGGCATTTATCAGCGGCATCGGCAACTGGGTGGGCGACGAGGTGCTGTTCCACGCGCGACTGCACCCGGAGCAGTACTGCGACGAGTTCAGCGACGCGCAGATGAAGACGCTCTACCGGTCGATCCGCTACGTGTGCAAGACGGCCGTCGACCTGCTGGGCGACTCGGACCGGTTCCCGGCCGACTGGCTCTTCCAGCACCGCTGGGGCAAGGGCAGCAAAGACGCGGCGGCCCAGCTGCCCAGCGGCGAGAAGCTGGCCTTCTTGACCGTCGGAGGACGCACCAGCTGCTTTGCGCCCGCCCTGCAAAAGAAGAGCGGCAGCGTGGCGCCCGGGATCAAGGAGGAGCCGGCTGTGGCCAGCGAGAAGAAGCCCAGAAGGACAGCCGCGCTGGAAAAGGAGGCCAAGGCACCGGCAAAGAAGAAAGACGACGGTGCCCCCCAAAAACGCAAGCGAGGCGCCGTCAAGAAAGAAGAGGACCAAGAGGGCGAGAAGGAGGAGGAGAAGGAGACAGCCACGTCGAAACGGGGCAAGACGGCTGCCAGCGCCAAAGCCACGGCAAAAGGCACATTGACGCCAGCAAGGCCTGTCAAAACGGCAGCAAAGCCCTCTCTTAAGGCCTCCCCGAAGCCCGCTGCGCAAGAGACACCGGCAGCAAACATTGCCCGGCGACGGTCGGCCAGGCTCAGCACAAGCTAGACGCTCTGGGGCAGTCATCCCACAAACGGCGGATCAGACTCGATGATGTAGTTGACGCTTGATTAGCTCGTTATGCCCCCTTCCAGTCTCATCATTTTTTGCTAAACCGTTGGACGTCGCTTATGTTTGTGAGATCCTAGTGCGCTGGCCGCGTCGCTGATATTGTCGATCACGCAATCAGGCACCCGAATAATGGCTCTGGCCCTGAGCCCAATAATCAGAGGCATGGTGCACAAAAGAAGCCCAGACGCTGCATTGACCCAGCTGATTGATAATCAGCAGGCAGAAGCAGATGCAAATGCTGGCGCCCAATTCATTAGGCAGACGCTTTCACGATATAAAACGATGCACGAAACAGACGAAAACGACTACCAGTGAGATCCATGCTCACTCCCAAGAACCCCAGTCTCACTCACTCCCCAGAACCCCAGCCTCATTTTTACGTCAACACCATGGCCTCCGCCAGAGCTACGTTTTCTGACCAGAAGGAGACGTTCGAGGCGGCTTTGAAGAGCTTCTTCAATGGCAAGCCAGACGAGACCGAGGCGGACCTGGCGCGCCTGTGCCACCCAACGTTCCGCCTGACGACCGAGAACGAGGACTTCGACTTTCCGGGCTTTGTCGAGCACATGCGCTGGCTGCGCACGAACCTGCCGGCCAACTCTGTGGACCTGACGATCACGCAGTTTCTGGTCGACGGAAGGCAGCGCGCAGACCGGCACAGCTCGACGACGACAATGCCCGACGGCACGGTGCGCGGCGCCGAGACGTTTCTGTTTGCCGAGGTCCACGACGACGGCCGGCTGGCCTGGGTGCGGGAACATGTGATGCGCTTCGGCGCCCTGCAGCCGGACGGCACTTGGAAAAAGGACGACAAGGTGCTTCCGCCAAAGACGGGCGCGAAGACGACGGACGAAGCAACAGCAGACGCCGCATAGACGACCAGTCTGGCCGGGATGTCGCTTGCAAGTCCCTCCTACGTTGGCCCGGACAACGTTCCCGACAGGCAGCTCCTTCCCACGACCGCGCTCTACTCTCGTCAGCATGTATTGACCTAGTATTTTGTCTCTGCCCGGCTCCCTTGCAAGTCTATCAAAGCATGCGGTTATCTGCATTGTCTGGCTGTTATATCGTCGCCGGCGGTTGAGCTAGGTCTCTTGACACCGTGGACTATACGAGACTACATAATAGAGTGCGAAACGAAAAAGAGAGCAGTCACATCAAAACTTGCAGCTTTTTATTCCATTGGAGTCGATATATACTTTTGCGTGAAAATCATAATTGATGAAGATTATCTGCTCCTTCCTTATATCACGAAAATGCAACTTTTAACCAACGTTTGTTAAGAGTGGAAGCAACACATGAAGAACCGTAAATGGAAGGCGCGAATGTAGCAAAAGCACAAAACGCAAAAAAAGAGACTGCAATAAAGAAAGACAACGTGTTGCAAGTCACGCCCTTGCTTCCTTGTCGCATAGAAAGCCGACTGAGTAGCGGTGCCGGGTGCCCGAACCGCCCGCAGCTGGCACAGCACCGCCGGCGCCCATCTCGGCATCGGCCCAATGTACGGGGACCACGGACAGGACGTTGACAAAGGCTGTGCCGTCCTTGCGGAAGTTTGTCACCTCGACCTGCACCTCGCGGCCGTGCTTGACGGATTCGCGCAGCGCCTTGCGGATGCTCGGCGGGACGTACGGGCTGGGCAGAGCCGGCGGCAGGACCCGGGGGGCCGCAGCAGGCTCAGCCTGGTAGGCGGGCCACTGAAGGAAGCGGCAGTTGCGGCCGAGGACCTCGTCCAGCGTGTAGCCAGTGAGCTCGAGAAACGCGGGCGAGGCGTAGACGATGGGCTGGTCGGGCAGGCAGAGGTCGCAGAGGACGATCGGGCAGGAGCAGTCAACGGGGCCGAGGTCGATTGTTGGGTCTGGCCGAGTCGCGACGCAGTACTGGGACGTTAGATACGCTCTTTTTTATTTTTATTTTTTTTTAAAACGCCATCTATGAGGCTAACCAGAATCTTCATGAGGTCAAAGCCGCTGGGGGCGTACATGCCCGGGAAGAAAAAGAGATCCGAGCCGCAGTCAACGGGGCTGTCGTCGAGTGTCGATGGCGTGAGAGCCGTAGCCATTGCAGTTGTGGTGGCTATAAGGGCAGATGAGGCTGCGGCTGTGGTAATGGCAGCACTTAACGCTTGGTGTTGGGCAGCCTTGATGTCGTCTGGCTTATAGACATGGAAAAGAAAACGAGGCTGTTGATATGGAGGGAGGGAAACCATAGAAGACAAACACCTATGTCTATCTCCTCTTGATTTATGAGGCGTCCTGCATTTCTTGTAATCCGCCTTATATTTTGAGCAGTGTCAACAGTGCCACAAAGAACCGGTCAGGCTTGATAATGGTGCCACGACGGTTATCAGGCGGACCCGAAAGCGGGCGTTCCTGTCTGGCACATTGCTGGCTAGAACGCGGGTTGATTCAGGTCAACATAGGGTGATTGTGGAGCACTCATGGAAGACTTGCAGGGCCCTGTTGCAACTTAATGTTTTCCCGGATTCCTGGCTCGGATTCTCGATCCAGAAAATAGGCCGGGTGAAGGCACGATCGTCGATGACGGGACATAGGGCTGAGTCAGCGTACCTGCCTGCTGGAAGCTGCGTAGGTTTGGATGAGGACGGAGCATCGACTCAACACCAACGCACATCGCATCGATCTTCTTTATCTTTACAAAGGGCACGGACATGGGAATACAAAATGCAAATAAGGCAGTTTTAGGCCTTCCGGGAGAGACGACTGCGGTCAACGCAAGAAGCCAAGCGTTAGCCATCTTTGCGGTTCTTTCGATCGTGTGTATTTGGTATTCTTGATTCTCAGTGGTCTATTTGCAGTTCTCTCAAACACGAAAGGCAGCCGGTGGCAATGTCACTGGCAAACCTGACAGATGTCAGCCTTTTCCATGGCTCCGCTTCTCGATATAGCCTGTTGCCTTGGGCCGTACGGGCCGTCGGCCTAGATACGAATGGGTTCTAATAGCTTCCCATATCGACCGGATAATTCTCTGCTGGCGGAGAATCTTTGAGCTTTCATCTTCGCTTCTTCCATGTCTTTTGACGCAGCCGGGCTAAGCTGGAAATGGCCTGGGATTTTCGGCGGGAGCAATGCTTGTATAGAGCACCAGCATGGCAGGTGGGACGATACACACACGGACAACCCTGAACCGGGTCGATCCAGAAGACCGGCTGGGTCCAAGGCGATCGGACAATAGCAGGGGAAATATAATAATAATATAGAAAAGGGGAAAAACACGGCCTCCGAAGCCGGCCCAGACAGATGCAAGACAGAGACAGGGAAGACGTACCATGGCACAAAACGGGCATCCCGATCTCGCCAGTCATTGTAGTCGAACGGAGGAGGTACAATTGTGATGTAAGACGAGCTTGCTAGACGTAAGCGAGTAATACGATGTATAGGCAGGAAGGGGAAAGAGGACAGGAGTAAAAGCGAGGTTTTGGACACCGTTTCGTTGAATTTGCCCTTGATACGGCTTACAAAGCCGTAACGCAAATTACCATAATAAATAGTCTTGCAAAAAATAAAATAAAACCAACTTGAGAGTCCTCCGGGATGCTGTGTTCGGTGAGGTACGGGAAACGCTAGTCGTGTTATACGTCACGTGATGCATACAACGCGATCGCAACAAGATGCTAAACGAACTGTTGGCGGCGGGATCTGGGATTGGCCTAGAGATCGGGCGATATGCCCTCTGCACTGCCCCCAGCACGATCGACGGGCCAGGAACAGCGCATCGCACGGAACCTGATTCAGTCATTAGATATCAATCATTGCACGCGGTCACCGATCGCACCTTCCTGTCTTTTCTTCATCGGAACGTGCCGTCCAAACGTTTGATGCGGTGTCGACGAGAATACATGTACGAGTACATATGTACTCGTACGAGTACTCGTAGTGCGTTTAGTTTTGCACTGTATGTACTCGTAACAGCGCACAGCAAGCGCCCCGCTATGACCCACTTGCCTCGTTCGCGGCATGAGACGCGTCCTTTCTTTATCATGAATCTGTTGCCCTGTGGAGGGTCGCAACACACCTCTGCGACCACGACGGCTCCTCGAAATGTCTGGCCGACGGGGGCTTCTTGTGCAACAGCCAGCACAGCGATCAACGGGTGCCGGTGCCCCTACAAACGACCACCCACGGGCCGTGCCCCTGACGCGTCTGGCTCCCGACGATGCGTTGCCGGCGCACCAGCCGCTGGAGCTGCCGCTCAACGACGCCGCGATGAGCAAGATCTTTGAGATTGCAAACCGGTCGGCCAGCCTGCGCTTGTACGACACACACCTCAAGAACTCGGCCAACCTGCTGCGCGACACCATTGGGAGCGTGCACGACACGCTTTCCGATCGCAAGCTGCAGCTCGAGGTCATCACGGAGCGGCGGCGGGAGCGCGGGCAGGACGAGCCGAGCGAGGCGCAAAAGGAGCTGGCCGAGGCGGTGGCGCGGCTCCAGGGCAGCGTGGACGAGCTGACGACGCGCATCGAGCTGGGCGTGCGCACGACGATCGACCGCCAGATGGAGCTCGAGGACGAGCGGGAAGCCCTCAAGGCCATGGCGGGGCGGCTGGAAGCGCGGCAGCGCGACGACCGCCAGTGGAGGGAAGAGCACGAAAAGCAGCGCGAGGCAGCGGCAGCCGACCGGGCCGAGCGCCGGCGCCGCAAACGGAGGCGGACGGAGGGCGAGGCCAAGGCAGAGAATGGGGAAAACGACGGAAATGACGATGACGACGACGACGACGACCTGGCAGACGATACGTCCCGGGGCCCGCCGCCGGCGAGCGCCCTGAGCCTGCTGGTCGAAGAGCGGACCGTGCGCGCGGCCGCGTACGCACAGCTGTCGAGCCACCAAAAGTACGGCCTCAACAACGACTACATTGCTTTTAAGCAGGCGTGGCACTTTGGCATGTACCCCGACAACGATGTCGAGCTGCCCAGCGCGGCCCAGTGGTTTACCGCGGCGGGCGAGCCGGCGCGCTACGGGCGCAGCGCAGAGGGCGGTGGCGGCGGCGGCGGCGGCGACGGGCTCCCGGACAACAACGGCGGCGGCGGCCACGACGACGAGGACGACGACCTCGTGGTGCAGCGCGAGGTCATCAGCTTCAAGTGCCCGCTGTCGCTCGTGACCATGGTCGACCCGTACCGCAGCCGCGTGTGCAAGCACGCGTTTGAGCACGCCGCCATCCTCGAGTACCTGCGCAGCGGGCAGGCGGCCGCGCGCGACGCGCCCAAGCAGTGCCCGCAGACGGGCTGCTCAGCCGCGTTCACGGCGCGGGACCTGGTGCCCGACACCATTATGCGGCGGCGCATCCAGCGCGCTGCCAAGATGGAGCAGCGCCGCCACGACGCAGCGGCCACGTCCGACATGGAGGACGGCGGCATCGAGGACGCGCAGGACGTCGACGACATGATTGTCGACGCCGGCCGGCGGCGGACAAAGGCCGAGAGCGTCGCCCGCAGCGTCAAGCGCGAGCGGTTCCAGAGCGAGCAGCGGCATGACGGGGGGGTTGTGTAGGCGTAGCCAGCAGCAATGAGAAACGAGCGCCAGGCGGCGTGTCTTAGGCGTGTCTGAGCATTGTGATTGAGAGCGCTGTGAGTTTGGAGACAGCGCTGTGAGCTGCGCTTACAGCTCAGTAACAGCAGTCTATTACGCTACAGGCGCTCGCTGGCCACGTGCTCCGATAAGGCCCGTGCCGATAAGAAAGCTCCACCCCTGCCAACCCATTTTCTGGCTCAGCTGTTGTCCGAGCTTCCACCTCATCGTTGCTCACCCGACACCGTCCGCCCTGTGGCGCCCCCTCCGACGATGGCGCAAGAAGTCCGCATCTGCGTGTGCGGAGACGAGGGCACGGGCAAGTCCAGCCTGATCGCGTCGCTCGTCAAGGACGTCTTCATCACCAACAAGATCCAGGCGGTGCTGCCGCAGATCACGATCCCGCCCAACATTGGCACGCCCGAGAACGTCACGACGACGATCGTGGACACGTCGGCGCGGCCGCAGGACCGCACGACGCTGCGCAAGGAGATCCGCAAGTGCAACGTCATCCTGCTTGTCTACGCGGACCACTACAGCTACGAGCGCGTGGCCCTGTTCTGGATGCCCTACTTCCGCTCGCTGGGCGTCAACGTCCCGGTGGTGCTGTGTGCCAATAAGTCGGATCTGGCGGCCGCGGCCGGCACGTCGGGCGCGTCGGGCGCGTCGGGCGGCACGAGCCCCGGCAGCGACGACCAGCTTGCCCAGGTGCTGGAGGAGGAGATGGTGCCCGTGATGCAAGAGTTCCGCGAGATCGACTCGTGCATCCGCGCCAGCGCCCGCGAGCACCGCAACGTCAACGAGGTGTTTTTCCTGTGCCAAAAAGCCGTGACGCACCCCATCGCGCCGCTGTTCGACTACAAGGAGGGCAACCTCAAGCCGGCCTGCGTGGCAGCGCTGCGGCGCATCTTTTACCTCTGCGACAAGGACCAGGACGGCTATCTCAACGACCGCGAGATGCACGCCTTCCAGGAGACGGCCTTTAACAAGGCCCTGGCGCCCGAGGACCTCGCCAGCATCAAGCTGACCCTGGCCAAGGCGGCCCGCGGCCACGGCGGCGGCAGCGGCGGCACTGGCGGCACCGGCGTGGACGGCAGCCGGCGGGACACGGCCGGGGACCCGCTGCGAGGCGCGCCCGCGCGGGGCCCGTCGTCGACGGCCGCAACGGGCAGCCGGCCCGTCTCGAGCAACGGCAGCAGCGGCGCGCTTGGTCGGAGTGCGGCGGCAGCGGCGGCGGCAGCAGCGGCAGCGACGGCGGCGGACCTCGAGGACCGCGGCATCGACCTCGCGGGCTTCCTGCAGCTCAACCGCATCTACGCGGAAAAGGGCCGCCACGAGACCATCTGGGTCATCCTGCGCAAGTTCCACTACACCGACAGCCTGAGCCTGGCGGACAGCTTCCTGCACCCGCGCTTCGACATCCCGGAGCACGCGTCGGCCGAGCTGAGCCCGGCGGGCTACCGCTTCTTCATGGACCTGTTCCTGCTGTTTGACAAGGACAACGACGGCGGGCTCAACGACGCCGAGCTGGCGGCGCTCTTTGCGCCGACGCCCGGCCTGCCGGCGTCGTGGGTCGAGGCCGGCTTTCCCGCGTCGACGGTGCGCAACGAGGCCGGCCACATTACGCTGCAGGGCTGGCTGGCGCAGTGGAGCATGACGACGTTCCTCGAGCCCAAGACGACGCTCGAGTACCTGGCGTACCTCGGCTTCGAGGCGCCCGGGGCCCGGGGCCCTGCGGCCGGGCCCACGGCGGCGTTCAAGATCACCAAGCCGCGCAAGCGCCGGCGGCGGCCCGGGCGCGTCGACCGCAACGTGGTGCTGTGCTACATTGTGGGCGCGCCCGGCGCCGGCAAGTCGTCGCTGCTGGACGCGTTCCTGGGCCAGCCGTTCGACCCGCTGCATCGCCCCACGATCCGGCCGCGGCGCGCGGTCAACAGCGTCGAGCTCGAGGGCGGCAAGCAGTGCTACCTGATCCTGGAGGAGCTGGGCGAGCTCGAGCCGGCGGTGCTCGAGAACCAGGCGCGGCTCGACGCCTGCGACCTGCTGTGCTTTGCCTACGACTCGTCGGACCCGGACTCGTTTGGTCACCTGGTCGACCTGCGCAACAAGAACGGCCGCCTGCTCGACGAGCTGCCGGCCATCTACGCCGCGCTCAAGGCCGACCGCGACAAGACGACGCAGCGCAGCGAGCTGCAGCCCGACGCCTACACGGCCGCGCTGCGCATGAGCGCGCCGCTGCACGTCAGCGCCACCTGGGAGAGCATCAGCGAGCTGTTTGTGTCGCTCGCCGAGGCCGCCACCACGCCCAGCCTCGCCTTCCCCAAGAGCGAGGAGCCCGCCGCCGACCGCACGAGCCTGTACGTGGCCCTCGGCGCCGTGGCCTGCGCGGGCGCCGCGGCCTTTATCATGTGAGTGCATCCGTGCTTTTGCCTTCCTTTCTTGCCATGCTGACGCCATGCTGACGCGCGTAGATGGCGCAGGTCCACCAGCCAGCCATGACCGGCTTGCTCAGCCCAGCTCGCTTCTTGATGCTACATGATACCCAACTCTGCTGCCCTTTCTGTGCTGTCCTGTATTGCAATACGGCCTTTGTGACCATGTTTCGTGCTTGATTCGTAAACTGTCTGGGGCGAGAGTGTCTGTATCTTTCTCCGCCTCGTGGCCATGGCAGTACAAAGTACTTGGACTCGTATATTGTGGCCGGTCACACCGCATCGGCTGCTGCCTTTTTGCGGGGTTGATTGCGGGCTGTGAGTGGCCCGCGCAGCGTTTTGTGGAGACAGTCGACGACTCCTCACGCCTTGCCCTGTTGGGGGTGCGCCTTCCCGAACCACCGTCCCGCGGCCAAAGAGGCAGGCGCACGGCACAAGCGAACGACCAACAGGCAAGCACCAGCGGCAAGCGGGGCGCTCTTTCCTCGTCTTTCCTTGCTGCTTTTGGCTTGCGGACTTTTATCTTTTCTGTTTTTGACTTTCTCTCTCTCTCCATCACGACGTATTGCCACGACGGCCGCACAGCGCCCTTGTTTCCCCTGCAGCGCCTATCTCGGACGACCGGCGACGGCGGCGATAGCCAATGCGCCCCCCGCGACTGTCTATCGAGGCCTCACCTGAGCGGAGACGACCCGGCATCTGACGATCTGCAAAGAAAGAAAAAGAAAAGGGAATTTCGACAACGACCCGCTGCAACGGCAGCTCCTCGGCCGCAGCCATGTTGTGCGTGCCGTCCCCGCCTGCCCCCGCCCGCGCCGCGTGCCGCTCGCTAACCTCGCAGTGTCCTCCCGCCCCCGCCCCGGTATCCGACGCAGATGCTGTACAATGGCGCCTACCTCAGCGGCCAGCTGGTCCCCATGATCGAGACCAACAACGTCCTGACGCACCCGGCCGGCCCCGACTGCCAGTTCCTTGTCGGCGAGGGCCTCTACGTGCTCGAGGAGGACCTGCTGCTCGCCACGCCGCCGCCGCACCCGTCCGAGGCCCCCATCGTTAACCCCAACCCGCTCGCGACCACCCCCCTGCCCGCCACCGCCGGCACCAAGATCTCCATGCTGGCGCTGGTCGACCCGCCGCAGCCACCGGCGCTGGTCAGCTTGCTGTCCGGCGCGCACAGCGCCCCGCCCGCGTCCGCTGACGGCCCGGGGCCGGCGCCCTCCATCCCCCTTGCCACGGCCGAGGAGCACCCGGACGGCGAGTCCGGCGCAAGCGCGCTCCCGGGAACGGCTGCCGCCACAGGCGACTCGGCCACGGGCCGGCTCAGCTTCCACACCACCAGTGCCGTCTCCGGCGGCAGCGACACGGCTCTCGCCGCGGCAGTGGGCACCGCCGCGCCGGCGCCCGCCGCAGAGGCGCCCGCCTTGCACAACCCCCTGACGACGGTGCACAATCCCCTGACAGCCAGCAACTTTAGCAACATCACGGCGTCCACGGCCGGGGCGCTGGCGAGCCTGGCGGGTATGGGCGGCAGCAAGGCCGGCGGCAGCAAGCCGCGCAAGCCCAAGAACAACGTGACCAAGAGCAACTCGTCCTTCATCTCGCGCGTGATTGTCAACGACAGCCTGGCCAAGCGCCTGCAAGACCGCGCCGCGACGGGCGTCTTTGTGTTTGCCAACATCAACCGCGCCTTCCAGTGGGTCGACATGTCGTCCGAGACCAAGAAGGACTACCTGACCAAGATCCTCTTCACAAAGGCGCACTGCCTGTGCCACGACACCAACGCGCTGACCAAGAGCGCGTCGCACATTGACGTCATCATGGGCTTCTCGACCGGCGAGCTCATCTGGTGGGAGCCCTTTTCGCAGCGCTACATGCGCCTCAACAAGAACGGCATCATCCGCGGCACGCCCGTGTCCGACGTGCGCTGGGTGCCCGGGTCCGAGAACCTGTTCATGGCTGCCTTCATGGACGGCTCGCTCGTCGTCTTTGACAAGGAAAAGGAAGACGCCGCCTTTGTCTTTGACGAGGACGAGGCCAACCGCCAGCGCCTGTCCAGCAGCGCCGAGGCCCGCACCCACATCCAGGTCGAGCGCTCCATCTACACCAAGAACCAGAAGAGCAACCCGTTTTCGTTTTGGAAGCTGTCCAACCAGCGCATCAACGCCTTTGCCTTTTCGCCCCAGAACAACCTCATCGCCGTCGTGTCCGAGGACGGCTCGCTGCGCATCATTGACGTTCTGCGCGAGCAGCTGCTGGGCCTCTTTTACTCGTACTACGGCGGCCTCTCCTGCGTGTGCTGGTCGCCCGACGGCAAGTACGTCGTGACCGGCGGCCAGGACGACCTGCTGTCCATCTGGTGCGTCGCCGACCAGACGCTCGTCGCCCGCTGCCAGGGACACCACTCGTGGGTCACGTCCGTCGCCTTTGACCCCTGGCGCTGCGACGACCGCGTCTACCGCATCGGCAGCGTCGGCGAAGACTGCCGCCTGTGCCTGTGGGACTTTAGCGTCGGCATGCTGATCCGGCCCAAGGCTGCCCCGGCTGCCTCGTCTACCTCCTCGACGGGCAGCTCCATCACTCCGGCCGCCGCCGTCGGCGCCCCCACCGGCCGCGCGCGCTCTGCCACCGTGGACACGGTCGCCCTCAGCAGCGAGAACGGCACCAACGGCGAGGCCGCCGACGAGGCCAGCGTCGGCGACGAGCGCGTGCACCCGGTCGAGCCTCGCGCACGGACGGCCATCCTGCCTCCTGTTTGTGTAAGTGGTGTTTTTTTTTTTTTTTTTTCTTTTTTTTTTCATCCTCGTTGTCCCCCCCGCTGACCTCGACAGTCCCAGGTGGTTGACAAGGATCCTCTCTGCTGGCTTGGCTTTACCGAGAGCGCCATCTTGATCAGCAGCAAAACAGGGCATGTCCGGACATGGAAGCGGCCGTCTGACAACGCAGCACAGGCTGCATGAGGCTCACAAGCCTCGACTGGGATGCGATTGAAAAGTGCATATGCATAACCTGACGGCTCGATCCGGCTTGGTCCCTCTTTTGATTTGTTTTCGGTTTTCTTCCGTCTTGTCTCTCTTGCTCCCGCCCCTTGGACCCCTTTCCTGTTCCCTCATCCCTGTACAAATCGTGTCGTTGGGTTTTTGTGTCTACTTTTGGCTCCTTGGACTCGCTCTTTTGTCTGTTGTTGTTCTCATTGGTCTTTGCTGTTTAATTCACGCGTATGGTGTGGTCCTCGCCTGCACCGTTTGGTGCAACCTCCCCCCCACAGTCCAACGACATTGTGCCTCGTCTCAGTCGCCTTACCGAACCCTTCGAGTTCCAGTTACACAATGCTTGGAAACCGCATGTCACCCACCTCCAGATGCCAAAGAGCCAGAACTGGCAGAACAGATGCTGCCTATTCGGTACTCGGTCGACAACGAGGCTTGAGGAGACATGCATGTGAATGGGACTTTGGCCAGTGGGCAGCTCTGCCGCTCCGCGGAGCGCTCCTGCCAATCACGTCCCAGAACAGACTGTCCGCCTGCGCTCACCACCTCCAGGACCTGCAGGTACTTTGGCTTTGCATGCCCAGCCCGGCCGTTCTAGAACGAACGCTGGACCGCGCGACGGGAGAGCTGCAGGCGGGCGGTCTGTATTAAGGCACCCGAAGCGATCGACATAGGGGTCAACGGCCATGTCACACGTCGTATTACTCATGGCGAACGGCTCCCAACTGCAACGGGTTTAACGACAGGTACATATATATACACAAGACGTTCGGTCTTGAATCACCGAGCTGATAAGAGCTTCTTTTCTAGGGTTTGGCCTTGCGCGAGATCCGCCGGTCCACGACGTTGGCATGTTCTAATTTTGACGGCGTCCGGCCAGCAGACTCGTCAGCTTGGCCGAAATACATTGGCTTACGCAGCAGAAAAAAAAACATCGAGTACGTCGTACTCGCTGCGAGCAGTCGACACCGACACCGAGTGTCCATCGAGTGGTGGCAAATCAAAGGCAAACATGCATCGCGATGGATCTCGCTCAAACAGACGCGGAAACTTGAAGCTAGACGCCTCAATCGTCATGCTCCGTGCTCGATACAGAAAATCGGGACATGCTGTCCACAATCCAATGGCAGAAGACCCAGGCCGGCCGGCCCCTTGAACACTGTGACGAGGCCCTGCGTGGCAATGCCATGCACAGCGACGCGAGCACGTCCTTTGCCCAAACACGACAAGAAATCTTTTATCTTAACGGCACGCCCCCTTCCACATCGACAAATGTCCACAAGTGGAGACCGGGTTTTTGCGTCTGGGTCTTCTTCCCGCAGCCTGTGGATCTTGTTAATCAATGCACGCTGTCGATGAAAGATTTGAAGACGTTCAACTGGAGGCAAAACTAAAAAATAAAAAAAAAAATAAAAATGAATCGAAAAAAAGACCTTGATCGAGACGTTTGGTTTTTCGTCGGACGATGTCGCCGCGGAGCGTTCCGCCATGTATCAGATATGGGCCCTTTTCTGATACCATTCATTCGTCATTGGGCAGAAGAATGAGAAGGCCGAGGGCGTCGAGGACCCTTTGTAAGTACAAAGATACGGCACATGCACGCATATGCAAGAGGCTCCCTTTTTTGAAGCTTCTCTTTGAGATAACGCCATCAAAGGAAGGTCGTGGGTTCATGAGCTCATACTACTGGCCTACCGGCAGGGGGGTACGCCACGCCAATGAAACAAAACTTTGTGGTGGGCTCGTCGAGAATATTCAATTTGCAGTATCTCCTTGCGAGCACGGGTAACAGATACCCTACTAATCCATGTCCCGGAATCTCCCAGAGCGCCTCAGCCCTGCCACTTGTACGGTTCCTATCTGCAGCTTCGCGGCACTCGACTTTTCCAATCTGGCGGTGCCCCTTCCGTTGGCATTTTCCCTTGCCACCCAACGGCGTCATTTCTCTTCTTGAAAGAAAACTTGATGTACCTCTCTGCATGAATTGGCCCACTGTGACTTCACCTTGGCCTGACTGAATCTTCCCACGCGGGCTCTTCTAGACCGAGGACATGCCAACCTGTGACAGCCGGGAATGTGAATTCGGCCCCTGGGTCTTTTACCTTTGTCTTTTCTCGGCCGGGTCGTTGTCGTCTCGATCTCGGTTGGAGGCCACAACAGGGCACGGCAAGAAACGCCCCTGTCTTTTGGCGAGTCGCAAACTTACATATTTTCCCCTTGCCTGTCTCCATCTCTCGTTGTAACTCTCGCTGTGCTGCATTCTTGTTCATCTCTCAAAACCCGCCCATGTCATTCTTCCTATCGCGCCGTCTCAGCCCGGCATATGCTGTCGGAATATCTCGCCGGTTGTCGGACCCATGGCGGGCAAAACGGTGGCGAGGTTTCTCCGAGTATTCTTTCCGATCGGCTCCACCTCTCGCGGTAGTCAGCAAAAGTGGACCAGTACCCTTTTATGGCAAAGCCTATTGTTAATTTAGTGTGTTGAGAATGGGCCCCTTGAGAATTAAGGTTGGTGCCTTAACGTCGTTCAGCCTGGTGCTTTGCTCGGCGGCCGTCTTCACATTCTGCAGGGAAGGCACGGATGAGAGGTGAGGTCCCGAGACACTCGATACGCTCCTTCCTCACCACTTGTCGTTTGAAAGGACGGTAAGAGCAACCGGACGGCCTGCTGGGCAAGGCTATTTTGGAAGGAGGGACCTTGGGCAACGTAATGTCAATCATATGAGGTAATACTATGGATAGTTTTGTTAAAACAGAGACGCAAGAAAAGCACAAAAAGGACCGTCGACCCCCCGATGAAAGAATTTGGGTCGTTGCCGTTACGGCACAAGAACTATAAAAAACGAAAAAAGGTGTTAACCAGCAGCTAGCGGGACAAGACGCCATGACAGACTCCGGCCAGGAGGGGTCTGTTGACGAGTAAGGCTGTAATATGTACTATGAATTGTTCGAGCTGTCCCGGTATTGGCAATGTTGTCTATCGGTTCGTTACGCAGCATGGAGCGCGGTCCGGGCACGCCCACACAGGACGTTTCATTTCAACACGTCGCACATTGGACTGATTTGGTCAACACCGGGCTGGCCGCTCCGTCCGCCACGCCAACTTTCCCGTTCAGCTCGAGAAGGGGAGGATTCGCATCCTTTTTGGTGATCGCTTGGTGCCGGCGTTTTGCGTGCTGTTTGGACACGCCAAATCGCGGCTGCAAGGTCGAGGGGCACGCATTGCGCTTCAATACGGACTGCGTCTCCTCTCTTATTTCCTGCAAGGTTTCCACGCACACCCTCTCGTCACAGCCGCTAACGCACCAACTTGGCTGTCAGCCAGGCCGCAATTGCTCCTTTTTCTCCGTATCCTGGCTAGACATCTACCTCGTGCCCTCAGCCTGCGCGGTGAAAGCGGCACGCGGTGTCAATACGGCGGAGTCGTTGGCCGTGACAACTGGCAGCAATATATGTACGTCGGCTGCCCTCGTCGTATCAACCTCCATTCCATTTTCGCTGATATTTCGGGCTGTGTTTCCTCGGCATCGAAGCAGCCTGTGGTAGACCGTTGACAAACAGGGAAGGTGCACCCCTGTAGCGGCTACAGGTACTTACAGGGCGGCGGGACCCCCGTGGCGGGACCCGTGTTGGGGCTATTTGCGTGGCATTCAGGGCAACACTGACGCTGGCTATTATTATGCCGGCCTTTTTTCTTTTTTTTTTTTTTTTGGTTTGCCCATTTTCGTGTCCTGTGAGCCGCGGCACAACTGCACGCAACAGACCACCGGCGCTGCCATCGAACCGTTTCTCAGTCCACCCCATCGTCCGTCGACGTCATGCCGCCTTTTTAATATACCCCGTGCTGAATCTGTTTCTTTCATGGCTTTTGATCTCGGCAGAACAGGAAAGAGCAAGGGATGCGAGATCGCTTGGATTTCACCGCACGGAAAGCGCATCCCTGGCGCCTTCCGTCCCAGCAGTTTTCACGACGAAACCGAAACCAACTGTATCGTAATCGCAAGCCGCAATTGCTTATCGTCCTCTGAACAGCGTGTAAGCCCACCAATGGGCGGCCAGTCCGCATCTCCGTCGCGCTGGCTTTGTCTCATGTATCGTACATTTACGAGTAAAGCCGCACGCCTGCGGGCATCGGCCCTGCCTTTGCGTATGATACTGCGTTCGCGGATCGGCTGTGCTAGGCGTTCCCTAGCGCGCTGGGTGGGGTATCTTCCCGATATGCCCCCAAGAACAAGGAAGGAGCCTGCCACGCCCCTTTGCTGCCACCTTCCAAAATACCGCCGCGCCTAGGCCTGGTGAAGGGTGTGGTGTGAGACAGCGAAACGTCAGAACCCCCACTCTGCTTTGCGACTGCGGCCGCCTCTATGACAGCGCACCGCTCCTTCCTGGCGTTCGTCTGACGCGCCTCACTCGGAGGCTGGGCTCTGCGATCCGTCTCGTCCGGAGTCGCGGGCGTGCAGCAGGCTCAGACGGGTACATACGAGACAGAAACAGAACGAGACAACGATCAGGCAAAGGCGGATGCAGCGTTGTCCTCGCTCCGCCACTTGGCAGAATGAACAAAGGATTCCAGAACAAATTCTGGGCCTAAAGAAAACCCGAATGTCACTGGCACGGCCAAACACACCCAAAGTATACATATGTACATTTCGCCTTGCGCCTTCTGCGTTTTGCACGCCCCCCTCCATCGCGCCTTCCCTCGCTCGGGTATCGTATCGCGCAGGCAAAATAATACAATCAAAAAAAAAGAAAGCAAGCTGCTTTTGTGCCCGTCACCGCATTGCGAAAATTCTGGAACAAAGAGGGTCGGTCTCCTATCGCGCTCCGTTTGCCTGGCCCCTGCGATCTACTTAGACCTCGTCGTTCCCATGTGTTGGATGCTGCTGTTGTTTTTCTGCTTCTCTCCTTCCTCCGTAGACTGCAGTTCTCCCTGCTCCTTCCTGCTTTCCTGCTTCTCTCGACCGCTGTCCGCCGCTCTTTCCTTCTGCCTGCTGCGACCTTGCGCGTCTGCTGGCGTCGCCTTCCCAACACGGAACCATCACGCAACGCACGCAGCAGCCTTCTCCTCCTCGGCACGGCCTCGTCACACTGCCCGCCCTGTCCCTCCTGCTCCGTCCATCGATCGCTGTCCCGATCTGGCATGTGCACTGGCCGCGCCTGCCCTGCCGCCCCAGCAGCCGGTGACGTCTTTCCCTCTCGACAAGCAGGATATTAATACGAGAAGACCTCCGTTTTCTCTTCTTCCTCTGCGCACTTCCAGCAAAAATCTCCTTTTTCTTCATTCGCACGTCAACACCAACACAGCACCGAGCAGCAGCAGCGTTTTCTAGTGCGCGGCGTTCTTTCAGCTCGTTCGCCCCTGCCATCGCCCGGCCCAACGCTCGGAACGTGCCAGCACCAACAAACACATCCAAAAAAAGACCAGCTCCTCGCCTCGGCTCTCGCTCTCGCATCGGCCTCTTACTGGCCCAACGGACCGCCTTCTCCGAGCGCGGCCGATTCTGCGCCGTATATAGAGAGCCAGCCTCGGCTTCTGGCCAGCTTCGACTCGGGAAACGCTTTTTGAGCATTTGCCCACCTTCTCGTGCGCTGGAGCATCGTCTGCCTCGATTCACCCGGCTTCTCGTTTGGGCACGGCCCGGACACCGCCTGCAGAGCCTCCACAGCAGCGGCAATGCCCTTCAATCCGTTCACATCGGTGACCGGACGCAATGCGCTGACGCTCTTTGACATTCGGTGAGTGGCAGGCCGCGGCGCAGGCAAGGAGAAAGGAGACGTGGGACGCGGTGCTAACAGGAACAGCCTCGACAATGACTTTATCGTGTTCCGCGGCAACGAGCACGAGGCGGGCGCGCAGATGCTCAAGGGCGTGCTCGCCATCTGCGTCCCGGCGCCCATCAAGATCGAAGACATCCACCTGCGGCTGACGGGCACGCAGCGCCTCGTCTGGTCCGACCCCAAGGTCACGCCCTCGGGCCTCGCGTCCACAAAGGTCGACCGCACCAACAGCATCCTGCATCACCAGTGGAAGCCGTTTTGGGGCACGCCCGGCAAGAGCGCCATCCTCGAAAAGGGCAACTACGAGTTCCCCTTTGAGCTGCTGCTGCCGGGCGACACCTGCGAGAGCGTCGAGGGCCTCGGCGAGGCCAGCATCACGTACAAGCTCAAGGCCACCATTGCGCGCGGCAAGCTGGCCTACGACCTGCACGCCTACAAGCACGTGCGCATTGTGCGCACGCTCGAGTCGTCGGCGCTCGAGTTTCTGCACGCCATGAGCGTCGAGAACATCTGGCCCAACAAGATCGAGTACTCGATTGTGGTGCCGCAAAAGGCCGTCGTCTTTGGCAGCCACATCCCGCTCGAGTCGCGCTTCACGCCACTGCTCAAGGGCCTCGAGCTCGGCGACATCACCGTGCGCCTCGTCGAGATCCACGACTTTGTCGCCGGCCCGGCCGCCGGCAGCAGCAGCTACAGCAGCCTGGCCATCCGCGAGTACAAGCACGAGCGCACCGTCGACTCGTGGACCGTGCGCGTCACGCGCCAGGAGCACTGGCAGGAGATGATTGAGGATACCGGCCAGGAGGGCTGGGTCGTCAACACGAGCCTCGGCCTGCCCCACAAGCTCGGCAAGTGCATCCAGGACGTCAACGTGCACGGCATCAAGGTGCGCCACAAGCTCAAGATGGTGGTCGCGCTCAAGAACCCCGACGGCCACGTCTCGGAGCTGCGCGCCACGCTGCCCCTGACCATCTTCATCTCGCCCAACATCCCGCTCGACGAGAACGGCAACCTGACCACGCGTCTCGGCGCCGCCGGCGACAGCACGGCCGCCGCTGGCGTCGGCGGCGGCGGCAGCGGCAGCGGCAGCGGCACGGCCGACGGCCTGAGCGTCATCGCCCCGCCGGGCTATGGCGAGCACGTGCTCGACCAGCTCTACGACGACATGGACGTCAACGCGCTGCAGACGCCCGCACCCATGTCCACGGTGCACAGTCCCATGTACGGCATGTCGCGCGCCGGCTCGAGCGAGAACCTGGCGTCCATGGCCAGCAACCCCGTGCACCCGGCCGCCCTGACCTCGCGCCTGCAGGACGTCTCCGCCCGCGAGGCCACGCTGCGCCGCAACCGCGGCTCCGCGGTCTTCACCCCGCCGGGCCCGCCGGCGGCGGACGCGACCACGCCCTTTACGCCGCTGCACCTGCCGCATTCCTTTATGCACCGCTCCGGCTCGCACGCCAACGACCTTGGCAACGCAACCGCGCCCGCCACGCTTCCGCCGTCCGAGACCCTGTCCCGACGCAACAGCGGCGAGTCGCACCACAGCAACGGCAGCGACGGCAGCGGCGAGCACAGCGACCCCGAGCACGTCGACTTTGCCGACCTGCAGGAGCTGAGCAAGGTGCCGTCGTACGCCACGGCCATGAAGACCACGCGTGTCAACGTCATCAGCCCGCAGCTGCCCGACTACAACACGGCCGCGTCGCGGCCCGACGTGTCGCGGACGTCGTCGTCGACGTCCTTGTCGAGCGGCCTGCACGGGCACAGCCTTGCAGTGCCGTCAGGCCCGACCAGCGGCAGCAGCGGCAGCGGCGGCGGCGGCGGCGGTGGCGGCGTGCTCACATCCGAGCCGCTGTCGCTCATCGCCGAGGCCCCGCACGAGAACGCTGCAGACGTGGCCCGCGAGGCGACGAGCGCGCCCGCGACCCGCCACAACAGCAACGGCGGCAGCGACGAGGACGGCGCCGCCGGCATTCCGCGCCAGCCGCGCACGCACCACCACAGCCGCGCGGCCGGCCAGCCCGCCGACCAGGCCGCTGGCGGCTCGCGCCGTCGCGCCCTGTCGAGCGGCGTGTCCTTTTTGCACGGGCGGCACACCGCTCCCACCAACGGGGACAGCGACGAGCGCAGCTGGCTGCACCTGTTGCAGGCGCGTGGCCGCGTTGCCACCTAGGCCCGCGTTTTGTCTCCTTTTGTCACCATACCACGAGAGTGGCGCGACACAGAAGCCCTCGAGAACGGTGTCTCTTTGCCTGGTTTTAACAGTCTGATTTGGGTTATGGCGCAAGCGGCGTTTGTTTTGTTTCTTTTCTCTTTTTTCCTCTCCTTTCTTCTTCTCATCCGCATCTACCGCGCTGGACTTGGACATGCTTTCGGTCGCGGCTCGCACCGCAAGCTGCGTTTGCATTTACGGCGTTTTCTTATGGATCGATCATCCCACGGTGCCGGAGGCCAACTCCCGCCGTCGTCTACGGGCACCGTTCTATGTTGCTCTTTTCTGGACATGGCTCCTCTTTCTTTTTTTCGTATATATTATACCCTTTGAAATTTATTCCCTTTGAAATTCATACAATGTTTCCGATCCTCGTCCAGCCGGCTGGCAAGCGGCAAAGCGGCAAGAGAGTGAGAGTGACAACAAGCTGCGCCAGTCTCAGCTGCACGGGGGTCCCGGCCAGCACGGTCAGCTGGGCTAGCGGTGCATGTGCGGGTGGGCAGCATGCACACAAAAGTACCTCGCACCTGTACGCGAGGGGAAAGGACGGCGAGGTGCAGCAGAAGGCGGCCTTCTTCTTCTCTGCTGTCTAATGACCGAAAGTCAACAACATGCCGGCAAGCCGTCGAGCGTCAAGGGGGACAGACGAGGCCTCTTTCCGTGCTGCAAGAGACGGACGAGCAGCGGTGGTTCTCGGTCGGGGCCTGTCTAGTTTGTACATTTTTTTACGAGTATATATATCTTACTTTCGCTTTTTTTCTCTGGCCTGATTGTCTCTCGCACCTCTCCGTCAGTAGCGTATCCCTGCTGGCCAGAGATCCGGCCGAAGCAAAGGGTGGGTGGACAGGAATGGCGGTGTCCCGCCCTGGTCGTCCTTTCCCTGTGTCTGCCTCCTTCCCTTCCCAGCGGTTTCCACGCCGGCTTTGACGTCATGGGCGGTCTGGTCGCTCTTTCCTCGTTTCTTGCCGCATCGCACCATTCCTCTGTCGTGGCGCGTCGGTCGCTGCTTCCTGTGTACGTCGTATATAATATAAGCAGGCCCTTGTTCCCAATGCCTCGCTCCTTCTCTTGGCTCCTCTCCGCGGCATCGCCAAACCTCCCCCTTTTTTTCTCACCACACTCTGCGTATTTTGGCATTTTGGCATTTTGGCATCATCGCCACATTCAGGGCCTTTCCGAGTCGTGCCGCCGCCGCCCTTTTGTTTCGCCTCTAGCCCCTTGATCGTCCGTCGACCGTTGGCAGCGTCCGCCGCTACTGTACTTACTCGTGAGTGGCCTTTGACGTCTCACGTCTTTCATTTCATTTTCATTCTGTTTTTCGTCTCGCCTTGCCCTCGTACGAGCACGCCGCGTTCTGTCATCGACCGTGCGACGCTATGAGCATGCAGGCTGCTCGGCAATCACAGCTGGCGCTGCCCCCCCTGTCTGGCAGCCCGACGCGCTCTCCAGCCGGCTAGACCTTGTCCGGACAGCAGCCCAGCTTGCCCTCCCCACCATCTCGCCCAAGGGCCCCGTTGCACACGTCGTCTCATTTAAACCGCTCGTCATTGTTGGGCAGGGCCAGCTGGAGCGGGGTCCTGTCTTGCCGTTGACGGCGACCGGCAGGCCTCTCATTTTGTTGCTTTCTTTATAATCTCGAGCCATCGTGCTGCCAAGCATTGGTTTTCTTCCGGTTCTCGTATTGATTGTCTTGCCAGGACCAGCAGCACGACACTTTCTCTTCTTTCCAACCAGCTGCAGACGTCTGTCGCGCACCCACCACCCTCGACCGCCATGGCATCTGCAAAGCAGGATCTGCCGCTTCGGCAAGGCACCGGCCTGACGTCCGTGACCAGCGCCGGCGACGAGGCCGTGCCCGATGCGGACCCCACCAGCGTACGGCCCCCTGCTGTGCATTTTTGTCCTCGTTGGAGCCAGCAGCACTAACAGCGCCTCCTCCAGACCGCCGGCCTCTTGGCCGAGCGCATCCAGGCGTGGAAGCACGTCTGCGGCAACCTCGAGGACTACATCGAGGCCGTCGAAAAACTGCACAAGGAGCAGGCAAGCCAGTACGAAAAGGTTCTCAAGGTACGCTTCTCCCCCTCCCCCTTTCCCAAATCCCAGAGCGAGCCGGGACAGCATGCTCACACCCGCAGACCATCTCAAAACCGCTGCGCGAGGGCCAGCACTTTGACACGCAGCTCGGCGGCGTCAACGGCTTCTTCGACAACATGCGCGCCAACACGCAGGCGCTGATCAACACCAACCTCGAGACCGAGAAGAACCTCAAGGGCTCGGTGCTGCCCATGCTCGACCGCCTGCACAAGGAGATCAAGAACAAGGCCAAGGAGCTGGCCGCTGGCGCGCAAAAGGGCGCCAAGGAGGTCGAAAAGGCCCGCGCAAACACCCAGAAGCATATCGAGCTGCTGGGCCAGCAGACGGCCGCCTTTGAAGCCACGGGCGGCAAGCTCGAGTCCGCGCAGGACCCGTACGTGATCAACCGCGGCGTCCTGTACCGCCTCAACAAGCAGGTCGTCGAGGAGAACAACCACCGCAACGACCTCATCTCGGTCCAGGCCAACTTTGAGGCCTTTGAGGCGCACGTCATCGGGGTCCTGCAGCAGGCCATGGAGGCCTTCAACATGTTTGCCGGCGGCCAGGCCGACCGCACCAGCGCCCTGTACGGCGACATGCTGAGCGCCGTGCAGCGCATCCCGCCCGACATGGAGTGGAAGAGCTTCTCGGAGCGCTTCAGCGACATCCTCGTCGACCGCAACGAGCCGCCCCGCACCGTCGAGTCCATCGCCTTCCCCAACCAGGACCACCAGAGCACGCACGCCGTCATCGAGGGCAGCCTCGAGCGCAAGAGCCGCAACAAGCTCAGCTTCGGCACCAGCACCGGCTACTACGTCGTGACCCCGTCGCGCTTCCTGCACGAGTTCAAGGACTCGGACAACGTCCGCAAGGACCCCGTTCCCGAGCTCAGCATCTACCTGCCCGACGCCGTCATCGGCTCGCCCAGCGGCGACAAGTTCAGCGTCAAGGGCAAGGACCGCGGCAAGTCCATGGGCAGCCGCCTGGCCGGCTCCTCGGAGCTGCAGTTCAAAGCCCACAGCCCGGCCGACGCCGAGAAGTGGTACTACATCATCCTCGACGTCGCCGGCTCCGCCCACGGCAAGCACGCCGACACCACCTCCAGCCCCGTCTCGCCCATTGCCGCGTCGCCCGCCGGCAGCACCAAGATCACCGAACTCGCGTCGCCCACGTCTCCCACGCCTCTGTCTCCGACATCGCCCGCGGCCGCCCCGGCCGTCTCGACCGCCGCTGCTGCCGCACCTGGCGCGGCTGCCGTGCCTGCTGCCACGACCTCGGCCGCACCTGCGTCGCCTGCCGTTGCGTCTCCCGTGACCGCCACACACCAGGGCCAAGAGGCTGGCGTCACAGGAGCTGCTGCTGCTGCTACTACTGCTGCCGCAGCAGCGCCTACACAGACCCAGACGACGGCCTAGGAGTCCTCGTCGTCTGGCTCGTCGCCTCCTCTGCCGCTGCCCTTGTCCGCTGCAGAAATGGAAGTCTACTTGTCATCAAATGTATGGTGAACAGAGAGAGGCACATGGGGTAACGAAAGGGGGGGAGTGGGGGAGGGCGGTGAGGCGTGAAGAGACAAAACGAGGCGAGACGACAAGAGCCTGCGTTTTAGGGCGTCGAGTCGCAATGGACGGCTTTGGGACAAGCATACAACGCACAACACGACAAGTCGTTTTTTTCTCTTTTTTTCTTGCGGGGAAGGGGGTCATTATCTCCTTATTCTCCCCATGATAAGACAGAGACGACACTAAGAAAAGAACGCCTGCGAAACGATGCAGCCAGAGAAAGCGCGAGGACAAATCGAGGCTGCCATCCCCTGTTCACGATGTGCCGCAGGCCCGATTGGAGATGGACACGAGAGGGACCAGACGAGGGAGACTGCGGACAACCTGCACCAATGGCCTGTCCTCTGCTTTTTCTGCATGTTTGTTTTGTTGGCTTGCCGCGTTCCTTGCGTCCCCTTTTGTGTATTGCGCGGTTTGCGTTTGTTCTGCCTTTTTTGGATTTGAGTGTTTTTTTCGGCCTGACAGCGCGCCCTGCTATCATCCATATTTTGCAGATTGTTTTTCTCGATCCGGCTGCGTCTCGTTTTGCGTGTCCTCCACGTACGCCATCCCAACTTGCCGTCCAGCTGTCAGTCTAGCGTGATGCATCTTCTCCGCATTGACAAAGCCCAGACGATTCTCGGCTCGGCCTCGGCGGAACGAGGGCGCCATTATTTACCACGCTTGTCCACGGTCAAGCGTATACGTGACGATGCGATGTGCTTGTTTATTGGCATGCTGCGTCGACAGCTGTGTTCGATTGGTTGCCTTGTTTTTTTTTTTTTCTGAGGGTTTCCCTCAGTCTGCCAAACACGTGTGACTGAGAAAGGAAGGACACAACCAAAGCAGCAACGTGGTGTCTAGCTATTCAGATGCGAGAACAAGAGCACAACACGACTTGTAAACGGCAGCTTTCCAACGGCTTCCCATTGGTCCTGTCTCGCTTTGCGCTTGGCCCTGCTTTTGGGCCTCCTTTTTTCACCGCCCTTTCAGTGTGCCGGCCTGAACATGATTTTGGGCAGGCGGTGAGAAGCAGAGTCCTGTCCCTCAGGGATTTGCCTGTTCTTGATGAGGAGAAGCAGTGCTGAGGGTGGGCGAACAACGCACGTGAGCCCAGGCTTGAGAAACGTACGGAACTGCACGAGCGCGTCCCTCAGGCACCCCCCAGGCATCGCTTGGCATGATGCGATGCGTGCCAGACAAAGATGGGGAGAAACCCAAACGGGACGGTGCGTGGTAGAATCAGGCCAGACGGTGAAGACCAAGAAGGTCAGTGTCGTTTTGGCGTGACATACAGAATGAAATTTTAAAGAATTGTCCACTTACACGAGTGTGGGCTCAATGGGACGAGAGCACAAACGAGGCTGGTCGTGTTGCTGGATATATGTGCAGCCTCTGCCTCGACGCCAAGGCTCACCATGCCTGTCTCCAGCCGTGCTCGTCGCTTTGTGGCTTCACCAGCAGATTGGCGCTGGAGACGGCCAGAGAACGGCTGATTGAGGCAGCGTTCGCTGGCCGCACTTGCAGTGTCTCGGGAGCCCAGGGAGAGCCCGCACAGAGCCTGCGCAGAGGCACAGCGCGTTTCACTCTGTCCCGGTCAAAATCCAGCTCTGCGTGATGTGGTGCCTTGGCAGCAGCGTCAAGCCTGCGCGGCCAGCGCGGCCAGCGCGGCCTGCACGGCTCGAATTGGACGCTTGCAGCTGCAAGCTGCAGCCTTGTCCACGCCCCCTCCCCTTCTCCGTGTCCACCAGCTGACGAGGAGCCATGCCGGAGACACAGCTGGGGGCCAGACAGAGATTAGAGGGCGGAAGCTGAGGACACTCTGGGCGTCAAGACCGGGACATGGTGTGCGTGCGTGGAAAAAAGAGAAAAAAGGAAAGGGGTGGCCCCGGCAGGAGTAGAAACAACAAAAGCAAGAACAGAATTCAAAGGAGAGGGAAAGGGGACACCAGCACAAGAGCACGACAAGAGAAAAGCACAAGAAAGCGTCCAAATAAATGGGCGAGCGGAATCAGAGATAAGCAAAGAAAACAGGGCGAGACAGCGAGACAGCGAGACAGCAAGACAGCAAGACAGCAAGGCAGGCGTCTTTTGGGATGCTGGGGTCTCCGCATGGGTCTGGAGCCGTGCCTGGCTGTTCCGCAGAACATTGCGGACCAGCAAGCGAGACTGCAGAGGCGGGCGTGAGCCGGCGCATGCCGGTGCGTTTCGTTTCTTCTTTTGCAGCCATCGCCTGCAGGGCCTGCCCATGGAAATGGAAAGGGCCGCGTCCTGCACGTTTCTTTTCCCGTCCAGCCCTTTTTCTCGCCCGATTTGGAGATGCCACCTCGAGAAGCCTTCCACAGAGAACAGAGAAAAAAAAGGGCGGCAGAGGCATATTTTGGCGCCAGAGCAGAGCCTCGACGCCATTGGTTGCCTCGCCTTTAATTCCAGCCGGGCGTTGCCTGCAGGGAGCCCCGCGTAAGAAGGGAGAAAAAGGAGCGCAACCTTCTGGCCTGGAGCAATGCAGCGGCTACGTAGCAGGCGTCCAGAGCACACCGGATCTCTTACCGCCAGACGCCACTGGGCCGCACCCGGGCCGCACGCAACATGAGGCTCTTGCTGCCGTCGCCTGGCATAGCCCACCGGTCTGCGGAGAGAGGGTGTCGAGCCATGCACGAAATTAGAGCAGGCCTGCGCCAGATGGCTGTGAGCGGCAGACACTGCTGCCGTAGGGGGTCTTGGAGGGCAGAGCAGCCGCCGTGGCTGCGGCGGCGGTTGTGTCGAGGTGTTGGCTGGTGCGCGGTGTGAAGGAAGAAGAGAGGAGGTCCAGAGCCGACTGCAGCCACGGCAAAGCCAAGCATGCCGTGGAGCGCCCCCGGGTCTGGAATAGGAAACAGCTACTGACGGCAGCGCCAGGAACAGAAGGAACAGCCAGCTCACGACAGGAGGGTGTGCGGAAGGTGCGAGCAAGGTGCGAGGAGGCTCTGCCAAATCGGGGCGAGTGCCAGCCAGAGCGCGCCAGCCAGAGCGCGCCCTCGACTCGCGTGCAGACCTCTCGTCAGCTCCATTGAGGTGCTTCTTTTGTATATATATAGCCCGTCTTGCCGTCTTTCTGTGCTGTCTTGCTGTCTTGCTGTCTTGCTGTCTTGCTGTCTTGCTGTCATGCTGTCATGCTGTCATGCTGTCTCTCTGATTGATTGTTCTGCTTTTGTATTGTCCAAAGCTCTTCTTGCCTGGTCGTTCTTGCCTTCTCGTTCTTGCCTCACTCTTGCCTGCTTCGCTCCTTCCCGATGCCCCCTGCTCTTTCCTAGACAACGGCCCTCTGCTCCTGCCAGCCCACCGCCGCCGCAGGACATCTCTCACGACTTGGCGAAGGCTTCGTTTTCTCTCCGACCTGCATTCTTGCTCGCATCCTCCGTGTTCCCAGGCCACCTCAGCTTGCCCGCCCTCTCCCAGTCGCCGCCATGACAAAGGCCTGGGGCGAACACAAGAGCCTGATCTTGGCGTACTACGTGTCCCAGGGGCAGCCTCTCAACCGCGTCATCAAGATCATGAAAGAAAAACACGGCTTTCCTGCCTCGTGCGTGCCCTCGTCCCCCTGCCGTGCCCCCCTGTCCTGTCCCTGCTGCTAACGACTGCCTCTTTGGCGTGCTGAACAGCCAGCGAGCGTACCGCCAGCAGTTCCGCCTCTGGGGGATCCGCAAGTACAACCGCAAGCTCTCGCAGAGCCCTCCCGCCTCGACGAAGACGCAGCCGGCCAGCCGGCGGGCCGCGTCCTCCTCGTCGTGCCCCTCGCCGTGTGCCGGCCGGCCACTATATGGGCCTGGGCTGCCGGTCGTGTCGCAGGGCACCGCCCGGCCCGCCCATGCTCACTGCGCCTCGGGGCCAGACTGCCCGCAAGCAGCGCCGTCCCTGGCGGCCACGTATCCCACCCCGAGCCCGACAATCGAGGACTACGTGGCGAGCGGCGCCGGGAGCATCCCCGCCAGCCCGCACCGGGACCCCTACCAGTTCTCCGGGGGCCAGTACCTGATGACGCGGGGGGACAAGATGGCCAGCAGGTACGTCCCCTGAGGATCCCTCCTTCTTGGTGCTCGCACAAGTTTCCTGCTTTGCCCGCTGACGTCTGAAGTATGCCGAAAGAAAGCGACGTGCAGCGGAGCTTTGGCGGCAAGTCCCCGTCTTCGTTCATCTTCTCGCCTGCGGACAGCACACCCATGAAGCTACCGCCCTGGCAGCACGCCCAGCACGCGCTCCCTCAGCACCACGCAGGTGCAGACGCGAGCGACTACCGGTCCTCTTTTTCGCACACGGGCCTCGACGCCTTTGGCGACCGCCTGCAGGCGCTCCCCCTCCCAAAGGCAGCCTCGTCGTCTTGGGCCGGCATGCACACGCCGACCGCCCACGGCCACGACGAGGCAGACGCGATGCACGAGCAGGGCCACGGCCAGCACGTGCGCCAGGCCTCGCAGGCCCATCCCAGCATGTACTACGGCAGCAGCCCGTACGACGACAAGCCGTACGCGGGCCACGACAGGCATCGCACGTGGAACGCCTCGGGCGCGGCATCGCCGGGCCCTGGCGCGGCCTTTGAACGCAGACGGCACGGCCTGTCGCCATCGCCGCCGCCGCATGTTCAGGTGGCATCGACGGGAAAAGAGCGGCCGGCCTCCGCCAGATCGTCGCCCCTCTCGCCGCTGTCGGTTCCGGATGTCGGCTCTCTGCAGCGCGCCCACGCCGAGGCCCACGTCCCCGGCCACGGAAACGGACACGGGAGCGCCTTCCACACACACCCGTTCTCCATGGCGTCGGGATTTACGCGGCCCTACGACGCGCACTACAACACGCCCATCAGCGCAGGAGCCTCGCCTGCGTCGTCGGTCTCGCCCATGGCAGACCACAGCCACCAGATGTACAATGGCTATGCTGCCTGTTAGATCTGAGTTTGTCTTGTTTCGTTTGGCGGCAAGTGTCGTTTTTCGTTTTCTTCTTTTTATCTACTCTTTTTATGTTTCTATTTTTTTTCTATTTTCACTTGATTTATTCCTTCGGACTTTTATTGACTTGGGCAGGGGCTTGTTGCTGCTTCTCTTTGGATACCTTTGGACGAGAAACGACCATTTTTTGAAACTGGGGATTTGCAGGCCGAGTTTTTTATACCCGTTTGGCATCGCCTCGGCGGCGTGGATGTTTTGGTGGCTGCTCTGCCGGTGCTTTTGAACGCACATGCGTCATGTCCCTCGTGTTTTTAACTGCTAGCAAAGAATGCCCGACTCGTATTCGGTACACTGCCCACGCGAGACGCTGCCTCACCTGCTTCGCCTGCTCACCTGCTTCACCTTGGCGCCCCGGCCTTTTGAATGGCAAAAAAGTAGTTGCCCAACTTCTCGCCGCCCGGCACCACCTTCCAGCCCAGCCCCGGCAGATAGGCGACGCCCTGGAAGCGGGCGTTTTGCCACGACGACGACCGGCTGGCCGCCGCGCCCGGCGCAAAGCAGGCCTCGAGCTCGTCGGCGTTGATGTACTTGTTCCAGTCGTGGGTGCCGCGCGGCACAATGCCGAGCACGTGCTCGGCGGCCACGACCGTGGTCAGCCAGCTCGTCCACGTGCGCGCCATGGTGCTCATGACGAGCCAGCCGCCCGGCCGCAGCAGCCGGCCGCAGCGGTCGAGGAACGCGCCGGGGTCGCCCGCGACGTGCTCAATGACCTCGAACAGCGTGACCATGTCGTAGTGCCGGGGCTGGCCGGCCGGCGCCGCCTCCTCTCTTTCGGCCAGCTCGGCCAGCTCGGCCAGGTCTTCAATCGAGGACTGCCGGTAGTGCAGCCGCTCCAGCACGACCGGGTCCTGCCGGGCATGCGCCCGCGCCACGGCGAGCACGTCGGCGGACGGGTCGATGGCCGTGACCGACGCCGTGGTGGGCAGGCGGGCCGCGCTCTCGGCAAAGATGCCGCCGCCGCAGCCGACGTCGAGAAAGGTCCGCGGCAGCAGGTCGTCCAGGGCCAGCGAGGGCGCCGTCGAGGGCGCGCCGTCGCGCACGCACGCGCGGATAAAGTCGTGGCGCAGCGGGTTCATCTGGTGCAGCAGACGCGACGGGCCGTACGGGTCCCACCAGCTCGCGGCGAGCGCATTGAAGTGGGCCACCTCGTCGGCGCTGACCGACGCCGACGAGGTCGAGTGGTGTCGGCGCGCCGAGGACGCGCCGGAGGCTGTCGTCCGAGGCCTCGGGCGGTGCCCGGCCGCTGCTGTCGCGATGCGCCGCTCTGGCGTGCCCGGAAAGAGCCGGCATGCCTGGCGCAGTACCGGCGCCGCTGCTCGTGGGTGCGCCATATGTTCTGGCCGTGTGGTCGCGTGGCAATCTCGCTTCTGCGGTTTGCTGGTCGTCGCGAAGCTTACGAGTGATGGCTTGGAAAATGGCGAGGCGAGTACTGCCGCCATTGACCGCCTTCTGCGGGCTGTACGTCATTCGGCCATCCACGCCGTCGGGGCAGTTGCTGCAACCTGCTGGGTTGCTCCCGCCGCAGTCTTCCAGCGCGCCTTCCGACCTTGCGGCTTGCCGCTCGTGCTTTCCCGTTTGATTGTAAACACAAAACGGGCCGTCCTCCAGCTTCCTGTTTGCGTTTGTAAGCTAATAGTCGAGACTAGAGAAGCGGAGCCGCCATGTGCTTAGCCTAGCCTTTCCCCTCGCTTTTCCTCTCGGCCCAGCGCAACCGGCCGCTCAGAATGTGCGGGTGTTGCCAGCATGCGAACATCCTGTCTCGTCACCAGGCATGATCTGCCGGCTGGAGTACGCCGTCCGTCGTCCATGCGGCAGAGGCAGGGGTTGATGGAAGGCAAAAGAACCTTTGGGCCGGTCCGTAGATCTTGAGGAGAAGGAGCGACCGGCGCATCGCACCTTCCCCATTCTCCCTGACCATTGTGCTGCTTTCTCTTCTCTTCTTTTTTTCTTTTTTTCTTTTCTCTTTTTTTCTCTCTAAATACGGAGTACTCACATTAGACGCAACGCCACTAGACTGCCACGAGTATTAGCAATTCTGACTTAGCACTACTCGATTACGCTCCTCCGCCCGCGGAGCGGATGAAGAAACCGCCTTCCGCACAAAGCAGAACGAGCGGGCGCCTTCGCACCTGCCGTCTACAATTTTTGGCGCCGTTGGTACCTTCCGCGTGATACCGTTTTCCCGTCACGAGCAAAGTCAGAAAACGACAAGAAAAACGACAAGAAAACGACAAAACGACCGCAACTCGCATCACCCGCCTTCTGAACGTTCTCGGCAGGCCGACGCGCAGAGCGACTGCAGCGGATTAGGACCGCGGTTTGCCGAACCAATTGCGTCTTTTCTGACTCACGCCAGATCCTGCTGGTGCCGAGGCCTGTCGCATCGCATCACGGGGGACGCCGAAGCCACGGCCTGACAACTGAGCGTCGTTGTCGTTCTTCTGCTTCTTCTCGCCGGTTTCTCGACACTGCCAGTCCACCACAGCTATGCCTGGCCCCACGTTGGAGGGCTTCAACTCCATTCCGGAGACGATTGAGGCATTCCGTACGTAAGGGGAAAGAAAGAGAGAAAAAAGAAAAGAAAAGAAAAGAAAAAAATAGAAAAAAATAGAAAAAAAGGAGAGAGAAGAAAAGAAAAAGAGAGAGAGAGAGAAGACACACCGCTGACAGCCCAGGCAATGGCGAGTTCATCGTCGTCTTGGACGACCCCAGCCGCGAGAATGAGGGCGACCTGATCATCGCCGCCGACAGCGTCACCACCGAGCAGATGGCCTTTCTCATCCGCCACTCGTCCGGCATCATCTGCGTGCCGCTGCTGCCGGCGCGCGCCGACCGCCTGGACCTGCCGCCCATGGTCGCGCACAACGAGGACCCGCGCGGCACTGCCTACACGCTGACCGTGGATGCGGCCGACGCCATTGTGTCCACGGGCATCAGCGCGCACGACCGCGCCCTGGCCTGCCGCCGCCTCGCCCAGGACGACGCCGAGCTCGCGGCCCTCGTGGCGCAGCAGCAGGGACAGACGGCCAGCGGCCAGAACGGAAGCAACGGCCACACGGCGGCGGCGGCAACGGCAACTGCAACGGCAACGGCAACGGCGGCCGCTGCGTTCCGCCGGCCGGGCCACGTGCTGCCGCTGCGCGCGCGGCCCGGCGGCGTGCGCGAGCGCCGCGGCCACACCGAGGCGGCGGTGGACTTTTGCCGCCTGGCCGGCAAGGCGCGCGTCGCCGTCATCTCGGAGCTCGTCGACGACGGCGAGCCCGTGCCCGGCCAGCCGCTGCACCGCAACGCGGGCATGCTGCGCGGCGACGGCTGCATCGCCTTTGCGCAGACGTGGGGCCTCAAGGTCTGCACGATCTCGGACCTCGCGGCCTACCTGGAGAAGACGCACCCCGCGGGCCCTTTCCCGGGGCCGCAGGTCGACGAGGCGTAGGGCCTGCCAGAGGTCTGCCGAAACGGGCGGACACGAGAGCGGCGGACACGAGAGCAGGGGACACGAGAGCAGCGGAACAACGGACTACGAAAACGACGAAACAACGGACAACGTAAACGGACAACGAAAATGGTCAACGAAAAACGGACAACAAAACGACGAAAGCTACAGACATACACAACATGGGGCTGGCTGGCTGTACCTTGTTCCTCGGCTGCAGACAGGGCATCCTCTTTCGTTGGACGGGCGTTACGGCGGGCTTTTCATTGCGCTGGCTTTGCGTCATTCTGTCTTCCTTCTTCTTTCTTGCCTTCTCCCTGTGTTGGTCCTTGGACACGCCTCTTGCATACTACTGTGCTCTGCATCGACTGCGTACTTGGACAAACGGTGCTGGAAATACAAATCGAGAATTGTCTCTCGCGGGTGTCATCCATGTCGCCGTGATGGCCTTTCTCCGTCCATATCGTGTCTTTCTTATCGCTCCTCGGTACGCGTTTTGGAAATGCTCAATGTCATATTTTTTTGGTAAAAAAATCGTTCTTCTGCGTCCTCATTGCGAGTTGCGCAACTCTCTGTAGAAAATAATAGCGTGGCTGTCGCAAAGGCGGCCCCACTTTTAAAAATTACAAGATTTTGGCTTCAACATTGAACTGCATCCTGGACGACCTCGATCGTGGCAGAACCCAACCAGCCCACAGACGACGTTCCAGACGACGTTCCAGACGACGTCCCATACTCGGCTCGACGCAAAACGGCCAGAGCCAACCCACAGCATGGCGGCCCAAGCCCCCTCTCGGCGTAAGTGTCCTCTCGTCATCGTCGCCGTCGTCGTCGTCTTTTGCTTCTGCTGACCATCCAGAAACGTGCCAGGAGACGTTCGAGTCCGCCGTGGCCATGAGCCTCCAGCTCTGGCAGCCGCTGTCCTTTGCCGTCGAGTCCAACCTCGGCGGCGGCGACGGCGCCGACAAGCGCGACTGGTTCGCCGGCGCCATTGCCGAGCTCTTTGAAGACGCCTGGGCCGGCGCGCCCCTGTCCTCGGGCACGGCGCCGCCGCCGGCGACGGCCGCCGAGGACCTGCTGATGGACACGGAGTCGCGCCTGCTGCAGGTCATGGACGACGAGTTCGACACCGTCGTCGACGACGGCAGCGCGTTCGACGTGGCCAGCGACATTGTGGCGCTGTGGACGCAGTGCCGGCGAGGCCAGTTTGCCGGCAGCGACGCGCTGCGCCGGCGCTGGGAGGCGGCCCGGGGCAAGTCGGTGCGCGGCGCGTTCCAGGCGGGCAAGGCGCCCGACGACGACTCGGCGTGGCAGACGGACGACGAGGACGACGAGGACGAGGACGAGGACGAGGAGGAGGATGACGAAGATGTCGACATGGACGAGGCGCCGGCACTGGCCCAGGCGGCGCGCAGCAAGCCAGAGCCCCAGGTCGACGAGGACGGCTTCACGACCGTCACACGAAAGAAGAGGTGATAAAACGTGGCAACGGAAAGGGTTCTATGGCGTGGTATATTTGGTCTGTTTTTTGATATGATTTTTTTGATGTGATTCTATCTTCACGTGTCTGGTGTCCATGTGATGTGTGTCATCTGTCGCCCCATGACGAATAAGAGAAGCAAAAAGAGAAGCAAAAGAGCGTGAAACGCCAGCTGTCGAGATAACGTAAACTGCCAAGAACGAGGCCAAGGCTTTCCAGGACGAACAACAAAGAGGCAAAGACAAGGCAAGGTCAAGTTGAACGCAAAAAGCAAAAGAAAAGCAAAAGAACAAAAGAACGGCCTACTCCCAGTCCTCTTCCTCGCTGTCCTCGTCCACCCGCTGCGGGCTGTTGGGTGCCTGGCTCGGCGCGCCCGACTTGGCCCCGACAATGTCGTAGCTGGCCTCGCTGTCGGCCACCGACTTCTCGTCCGACTTGCGCGGCGTCCCCGCGGGCTTGAGCAGGCCGTCGATGGACGCTGTCGAGGCGGCCTTTTTGGCGGGCGCCTTGGCGGCTGCGGGCGGCTGGATCGTCGCCGTCGACGCCGCGGACACGGGCCGCTTGGCGGCGGCCGTCTTGCTCGGCTTGACGCTGGCGTCGTCCTCGGTCGCGTCGTCGTCTTCGTCGTCGTCGTCGTCATCATCGTCGTCGTCGTCGTCCTCCTCCTCCTCCTCCTCCTCTTCCTCTTCGTCCTCGTCCTCGTCCCAACCAATCTCCTCCTCGGCAGAGGCGGCTGCGTTGCTCTCGTTAGTAAACGTGCAAAAGAAAAGCAAAATGACCCATGGTACGCACCCTTGAGCAGGTCGCGGCGGCGGGCCTCGGCGGTCTCGATGCCGTGGCGCAAAAAGTAGTAGCGCTTCCAGAAATCGGCGTACGGCACCGTGGCCGGCACGAGCTTCTCCATGGTCGCGCGCAGCTCCGGGTACTTGTTGAGGTCGCCGGCAATGTCGCCCGTCTTGGAGCCAATGTCAAACGAGCCCGCAAACGCCGCAAACTCGGCGCTGGCCGACGGGTCGCGGCTGAAGCTGTCGGCGCTCGTGTGGATGACGTGCAGCTGCGCGTCGAAGCGCGACGTGTGGATCACCCGCTTGCCCTGCGCGTCCTTGCTCTCAAAGAGCACCGTGCCGCTGCTGCTGCTGCCGCCGGCCCCGCTGCCGCCGCCGTCCGCACCGCTGCCGCTGCCGCCCGCTGCGTCGCTCGGCGGCGCAATCGTAATGGCCTCGCGCAGAAAGTCGCGCAGGCCCGTGCCAAACTTGATGAGCGCCTCGTCCGCCGCGTCCTCGGCCCTCTGCAGGTCCCGCAGCCGCTTGGCCGCCTCGCCCTTGATCCGCGTCAGGACCGTGCCCTCCTCGTCCTCACCTGCGGCCTCTCTGGCTGTCGACGCCGACGACGCAGAGCGCGCCGCTTCGCCGGACGCCGGGCCGGCCGCTGCGCCTGCTGCTGCGCCTGCCGCCGGGCCTGCCGGGCCCGCGCCCAGAGAGAGGTTGCGCGTGTGGCTGGCGAGGGTGGCGCGGAGGCCCGTCAGGCCCTTGGACGCATCCTGGCCAAGCGCCGAGACCTCTTGCTGGGCCTCGCGGTAGACAGACTCGCCCTGCGGGGGAGAAAGGGGGGCTTTGTTAGCCTGCTGCAGTCGGAAAACCAGGGCCCTCGAGACAGAAAACACACCTGCTTCACGACGCTGCCAAAGAAGCCGCCGATGCGGCTGGCCCACGGGCTTGCGGTGGCCGACAAGGCCGAGTATGCGGCCTGGATGTCGGCGTTGAGCGTCGGCGTCTTGATTTCATGCTGGCTCTGCTCCCGGGCCTCGTCCTCGGTCGGGAGCGCCGCGGTGGCGATGTGGTCGTAGGCGAGATCCATGGCTGTCGACACCGAGAACGACGATAATGAAACAAAGGGGGAGAGGGGGGAGGAGGGGGGAAGAGGGGCGAAGGGAGGAGGGGGGGGCCGTCGATGCCGGGGCCGTCGGGGATGCGGTGCTGCCGCTGGCCGGCAGGTGTCGTCAGCTTGCCCGGGTGGACAAGCAGCTGCGTCTCGTGGTTGTTTGGCGGTTGGATACAGGCTGCCGTGGTCGAGGCGGTCACGCTTCGGAGTGCGAGGTTGGAGATTGTGATACGTTCAACGGCCGCTGCTACCCCATGTGGTCTGGGCGGGCCGGCTAGCGTCATGCCCGCTGGGGCAGTTGCTATTCCAGGCGGCTGGGGCCCACTCTTTCTGCAGCTGCAAATGCGTCGTGTGTCAGCGGGTCTACTCGTACATTACAGCGAGCAAGAGCACTGAACACCGCTGGAACATCGTACTCGTAAACGCTGGCATGGCCCCGCTTCCGCAACGGGCAAGAGCACGAGGAAACGGACGCCGTTTTCAGAAAGGGCGGCGTGCTGGCACTGCTGGACAAGCCAGAAGAGTTTCCGATTCCATACGAGTACATAATACGATAGTACGTGCTCGTACTGCTCGCAGTGTTTTGCGTCAGCTGGCCGTTGTAGTGGGTCACGTGATGTGACGTCTTTGGCAGCCCTGAGGCAGTCGGCGGGAGGGACCGGCTATCGGTGCAGGAGGCAATGACGAAATGGCAGCCTTCTTTCCTTTTTGGTCTGCCGCCAAATCGACGTGCCCATGGGCGGCGCCTGCCCGTTATGGCAACGTCGGAGGCGCGCCCTTTGACGAACAAAGAAGGCGCGGCCAGCAGGCGCCTCCTTGTCCACTGTGCCGGAAGAAGCGCACACGGTGCACATCAATGGAATGCATCGCGCCAGGGCGTCTCGTCCTGTACGAGTATCACCTAGAACAACGTGATCGAGATAGACTCGCTGCAGAGTATGATTTAGTGACTCACTGCGGCGCGCTACTGCGGAGACGCCGTCGGGTCAGCACTCAATGCTCAAGGCACGGCGTAATGTACTCCGTATACGCTGGGTGGCTCTTACCTGGGATGTGCGTCGTAAATGCGTGCAGGCCGGTCTTTGGAATGGCCTGCCGCGGGTGGCCTTGCTTATCTGCCTGCCCTGCGGCATCGCGCTTCACATTACGCCGACGCTGCGCACATCCTTGACACGGCGGCGCACCGCAGTAAGTGTCGCCGGCGCTGCATCCGTACGAGTACACGGGCGTGGTGTCCAGGCCGCTCTCGGCTTCCCAGATTCCAAGTTCCTGCATACGAGCAGTGGAGGAAGGTGCAATGGGTGTGCCTGGGCCGCACCTTCCCAAGCAGTCTGGACCAACTCACTGTTTGTTGTACAGTACGAATACGCATGCCGCAGCAGGCCCAAAGAGGCAGGGCGGAGCACGGGCAGCTCCTCGCAGTTGGCCCGCCGTGGATTACAAATTGACATTCGGTTCTTTTCTGCAGCCCCTCTTTTCCAGCCCAATCCATCTGCTTCCCTCCTCCACCACATCACCGTCTGCCGTTTTGCTTCATCACCGCCGCCACGCTCGATCCGTATCAGCGGAACGCCGTGAGGACAGAAGACGAAGAGCCAACCAGAACGGGACGGGAAAAGGTACTGAGAAAAAAGAGGAGAAAAAAGAGAAAAGGAAAAAAAAAGAAAGAAAGAAAGAAAAAGAAAAAGAAAAAGAAAAAAGAACAACCGCCTTATCACTCAGTCCTGCGCTGGAACTGCCAGCCCCCGCCCCCCCCCGGTTCCCCCCAGAGCCTTCAGGCCACCTTCTCAGGCCACAGCTTCTCTCACGGGCCTCGACCCTCCCGTTTTCTCACTCCTACATACTTTTCTCCGGCCGGATTCACGTCATCCGCATCCCTCCTTTGGCTTTGCTGTCTTTTTTCTGTCTGATCTCATCGATCTCATCGCTCTCATCGCCCTCTTCTCCAACCTGCCCAAAGGCCTGCATTGGACAGTTGTCCTTTTCTGTCTTTCTGTCCCGGACATCAGCATCTTTCCTGCATCTTCTCTCTCGGCCTGGCCTGAAGATCACCGCGCTTCTGGGAGGCGACAACACTCCTCGGCCATCGCCTCCCCCGGTCACTTCCCTCGCCCTGCGTCCGGGCTGTGAGCTCATCGTCGCCTTGGACGATCCAGCCCGTTTTCTGACGGAATTGCCGCGCGACAGACATCTGTCTCGCAAGCCTCGTTGATAGCCGTTCACGGCGTCAGCAAATTCACGGCCTCAGCACTCCTCAGCTCCTTGGCAAACCTCAACACTGCTCAACACTCCTCAGCCTTCGTCAGCACTCGGCACTCCCAACACTCAGCACTCCTCAGTAACCACCCAAGACCTCCCAATGGCTTCCAATCAAAACTTCCTCCTCACTCCCCAGCAGCAGGAGCTGCTCTTTGCGGCCCTGAATGCCAACCGCCCGGTGGCCAGCTCGGCCGGCATCTCGCCCAGCACCGTCGTGCCCGACGCCGTCGTCACCACCAAGCCCGCCGATCTCATGAACGGCATCGCAGACGGCTCGTTCCTCGAGTTCGACTACTCGTTTGACGGCGCCGACACCAGCCTGGACTTTTCCCTGGGCGGCGCCGACCAGTCCAGCCTCCTCGACAACGACGAGGGCGACGTCGACGATGCCACGCAGGGCAGCGCAGAAAACGACTCGCCCGACAAGCGCAGCCACCCCGACGACGAGGACGACGAGGACGGCTCCGCGGCCAAGCGCCACGAGAGCACGGAAAAGGTGCCCAAGAAGCCCGGCCGCAAGCCCCTCACATCAGAGCCTAGCTCGGTACGTCATAACGTAACTCCTGTTAACTCCGGCCCAGCCACCCGCCTGATTCTTTTGCTGACCGCCCTGCCCCCATGGCCAGAAGCGCAAGGCGCAGAACCGCGCCGCCCAGCGGGCGTTCCGCGAGCGCAAGGAGAAGCACCTCAAGGACCTCGAGACCAAGGTGGCCGAGCTGGAGAAGGCGTCCGAGACGGCAAACAGCGAGAACGGCCTGCTGCGCGCGCAGATCGAGAAGATGACCGTCGAGCTCAGCGAGTACAAGAAGCGCGTCGAGCTGATGGCACGGTCGCGCAACCCCTACGCCCAGGGCGGCCGCCAGGTCTTTGGCAACCCCATGCTCAAAAACATTACCGACGTCAACTTTCAGTTTGAGTTTCCCAAGTTTGGCCAGCTGCCGGGCCCTGCGCCCTCGGCAGCCAACAGCAGCAGCAGCGGCAGCGGCAGCACCAACAACAACGCCAACGACAACACCAGCAGCACCAACGGCAACAGCCCGTCGACGCCCGGCCTCAGCACCTCGGCCACCAGCAACGCAAACAGCCCGGCCGAGTCCGCCAACGGCCTGAAGAAAACAAACACCAAGGAGGACCTGTCCAAGCTGTCCAGCGTCTTCACGCCGCCCCTGAGCAACGTCAGCACGGCCAACGCCCCGCGCTCCAGCATGGACTCGGGGTCTACAAGCTCGCCGTCCGCCTCCTCGCACACCAACACGGCGCCCAGCTCGTCGTGCGGCACCTCGCCCGAGCCCTTTACACAGTCGCCCCTGGGCTTCAAGCCCGTGGACACCATGGCCACGATTGGCGAGGAGCAGACGGCCATGTTTGCCAGCGCAAACGCCGCCCAGGGCAAGACATTGACGCAGGAGAACCTGACGGCCTCTGCGCTTGCCAGCGCCAGCAGCCTCGACTTTTCCCAGCTTGCCAATGTCGACATCAGCGACATGAGCTGGCTGAGCAGCCAGACGAGCTTCCAGTTCGACCCGCAGCTGTTTGGCGACTACCGCGAGCCGCAGGAGAACATTTTGGCCCACGGCGGCTTCGACGACAGCTTCTTCAACGACGCCCTCGAAGTCGACTTTACCACGCCCTTCAACATGGCCCCCAGCCCCATCACGCCGCAGGACAAGGCCAGCAGCATGCTTGCCCAGATCGATGCCGCCAAGGACGGCGAGTTTGCTTCTTCGTCCCTGGCCATCCCGCCGGTGCCAAGGGTGCCCGCGACAGGCGCCATGCTGACGTGCAACAAAATTTGGTGTGTTTTTTTTTTTTTTTTTTTTTTTTTTTTTTTTTCTGCCCTCGCTGACACTTCCCACAGGGAACGCCTGCAAAACTGCCCCAAGGTCCAGAACGGCGACTTTGACCTCGACGGCCTGTGCTCTGATCTGCAGAAAAAGGCAAAGTGCTCGGGCTCGGGCGCCGTCGTCGACGAACAGGATTTCAAGTTTGTCATGAACAAGTACTTGGACAAGGACGGCGAGTCCGACTGCACAAAGGACTTGCTGGCCGATGTCAAGACGCCGGTCCCATGAGAGACGGACGGCCAAGACAAACGGCAAGGGTGCCTGTACGATGAAGCGACAGCGCTGCAAGAAGCAAACGCCAAACGCAACGCGCGACGACGGGAAAACGGAACGATATGACTTGTACAACAACAAATGTTCCATGCCGGGACAGCGACACTGCGAGTAGGCTCTGTCGGCGTCGGACAACAACAACAACAATGGCAACAAAAACTGGACGTTTTACGGTGGATTAGGAAGGGATATACGAACATCAATCAACGGGGAAAACAACCATCTTTGGCGGGGACACTTGATATCACATTTACAAACCGGTCTGCGGCTCTTGCGCGTGTTTTTTTACAATTGTCTAGTCGACAATTTGTTTTTTATTTGCTTTTTTTTTGTTGTTTCCCATCGTGTCCATGCCTATGCTTTGATGGCACGGAGCCATTCTCACTTGCATTCTTCTCGCTCTTTTTGGACTGCCCACGCTCGGTGTTGCATTTTCTGGTTTCCTTCTCTCTGCATCCTCTCGTCTTTGGCTCCAGGATGTGTGTTTTGCTTGGGGACGGCGTCCCGCTCAAAAGGCCACATTGGGGCCTGCTGCAATACTGGATCTACGTCATGCTTTTTTTTCTTTCCAAAGTCCTGTATGGCCTCCTCGACCAAGCGCATGCACCGCACCGAGACGAGGGCAGACAGAAGGGAGATGGCTTTTGCTTTCGGCTTGTTTTTGGCTTTTCGTCGACGGGGCGTTTTTGTACCATTTCGAGTATCTTCAGATATCTAAATCCCCACCTTTGTTCACTGCTATCGACGTAATGCTTCCATGTGGTATGACTGCTCTCTTCCGCAAAGACTTGGAATACGAGAGCAAAGACCAAATGCCTGACTGAAACAAGGGTATCCTTCCGCTTCTCCTGGACGGAAACATGCATATAAGCAAAACGGCCCTCCCCTTCTGCAATGTGGCGAGAAATCCAGACAACCTAACAGGACGCAAAAGAGATTGCAGAAAAAACAATGGGGAGGCTGCACAAAGCCATGAAACGAAGCAACGTGGAAAAAAATCAAACAGGTGAAAATCGATAAAAGAAAAAAAATCCAAGTATTACAACGCAAGCAACAATAAGCACGCCAGATATGTAAGTTTATATGCAACGCTCCTCCTGCAGGCGCCACAGAATTACACCCCGAGCAGACCGCCGGGTGGTGCCTCCTCCAATGCGATGACAAAAAAGAAAAAGAAAAAAAAAAGTAAATTGATTCGCAAGTCCTTGGATCGGGCCACAATGCAGAATTCGCCCTGTTGTTTGGGGCTGGCGGCAGAGTGCCGTCGGCTGTCTTGCAGTTGTCGGATGCAGCTGCTGAGCTTGGCCTTGTGCTGGGCCAAAAAGCTGTCGACGGAAATGCTGTGTGCCAAAAGCGGTTGTCCTCGTCGGCTGAGCACAGTGCATGTGCGCAAGCTCACCCAATCACCACACGAGCACCCTCCTTGCCAAGCACGCCGCGCTCTTTTGGCTTCGGGCTGTTTCCGCGGCCCTTTTTGCGGTTCAAGAAGCCAAAAACACCGCCACTGCTGGCGGCGCCGTCCCTGGCCTCGGCCCCGGCTGCACCGCCCTCGCCGAGAAGACGGCCGACAGCCGCGTCCGTGGGGAGCGTGTTGTCCTGCCTCGCCAGGTCGGACCAGTTGCCCGTGCCGTCCAGACGGACCTGCACACCGCCCGTCGCGCTGCCGACGACAATGCTGCCACTCGGCACGTGTCCGAGGTGACGGCCGGGCCGGACGTTGCTGTTGCGGGCCGAGTTGGTGTACGGGTTGGGATAGGGCGGCAGCGGGGGAGGGCGGCCGGGCGGCGCCCGCCGCTGCTGGTGCTGGCCGGTGGAAGACCAGCTGCCTGGCTCGGAGCCCTGCTGGTCGTTGAAGTCGCGGGGATCCGATGCGTTGCTGTTGCTGTTGCTGGCGCGCGATGCAGGAAGGACTTCGTCGGTGGTGATTGCCTGGGGTAGCGGTGGTGCCTGGCCGCCGGCAGGGTCCGAGGTGACGCCCTGCTGGCCGCCAGCAGCATGCCCCTGGCCCTCTTCGGCCGTCATTCTGCAAAACCCGTTAGCCACAATACAATACACACACGGCGAGAGCGTTGCAAAAACGACATACTTTTTGTACGCCGCAAGCGTGTAGTCAAAAGGACGAAAGTCTCTCTCAATCATGCGGTAGAGCTCGTCCTCCCGAATCTCCTTGTCGGTGGCGCCCCCCTTTAACCGCTCTCTTGGCTTCTGGCGGCGAGCACGCGCCTCCAGGGGCGCCTCTTCCAACAGAAGCTCCTCCAGGTCGTATGTGGCGTCAAAGTTGGTCTTGTCCGCAGACGGAATGAAGACGGGCTCAATCTCCTTGCGCTCCAGGGCAACAAAGTCGATCGGGGCAAAGAACTCGTGCTGCGTGAAGCTCTCCCAGGTCGAGCCGAGGCGCTTGTCGGGGTCCGGGTGCAGGGCGTCGCGGATGGCGTACAGGCAAGGCAGGCCGACGGGCGGGGATGTGATGGGAAAGTTGGGCAGCGCGTTTTGGATGGCTGCGCCCAGAGACGACTCTGTGTTGCCCTCAAACGGGCGCTTGCTGTAGATGCACTCGTAAAACGTCACACCGAGCGACCACCAGTCCGCGCGCACGTCGTATCCTCGCCCCGCATACACCTCTGGTGCGAGATAGGCCAGTGTTCCGGACTTGCTGGTCAGCGTCCGGCCCGGAACAATATCGGAAGCGACATTCTACACGTGTGTTAGCATTCGGCAGGCGAGCAGCGGCACAAGACCACAAGACGCACAAAGTCGGTAAGGTGGACGTGGCCGTCCGCGTCCAGCAGGACGTTGTCGGGCTTCACATCGCGATGGATGATGTTCTGAGAGTGGACGTAGCGAAGAGCACAGCCCAGCTCTGCGATCCAGAACCGCACAGCCTCCTCGGTAAACGTCTTCCGGGAGATATGGAAGCGCAGATCGCCGCCGCTCATCAGGTCGACAACGAGGTACATGTACTCAATGTCTTGGAAGCTGTATCGCAAGTTGCAGATGAATGGGTGGTTCACGTGCTCGAGCATGCGGCGTTCACGGATGATGTTGCGGACGCTTTCGGACCGGATGACTGGAGAGAAAAAAAGGTCAGCTCTCGGCGCCTCTCCAAGTGTTTCCAGAGCCCAGAGATGCCCCGGGACGTACCTTCGTCTTTCCGAATGTATTTCAGCGCAAAAGCGAGATTGGTGTCTTTCCTCTCGACAATGCGGACCTTTCCAAAGGCACCGCGGCCGACAACGCGCAAAAGGCGGAAGTGGTCGAGGTTCACTGAAAGCAGACACCTGTTAGCCAACAGAGCAGTCCAGGGAGGACATCGCGGCGGCCCTCGCCCTCTTGTGCGCAGCGCGCCGAGCCGCGAGTGAGTGCGCCGTACCTTCGCCATTGAGGTCGACGATTTTGCCCTGGCCATTACCCATGGTTGCTCTTCACGCAACGGCGGCGCAACGTTGCGGGCACGGTTTCGGGCCAAGGTCGCTGGAAGTCGTTGGAGTAGGGGGGAACGCCCGGTGGCGGGGGTTCTTGTGGTCGTCAAAGAGATGTGTTGGTCGAGCTGGGCGCTATCAGGCTAGGTCCTGGAACATTGTTGAGCTCCTTTGCTGTCGCACTGGAGTTTGTGTGCGGATGTCCTCGAGGCAGACCAGAAACAGACAAGATGTCGCCCTTTGTGTGCAGTCTCTTCAGCCGTCTCTCCAGCCGTCTCTCCAGACGTTCGCTCTTGCGTCTTTTGCTCCGTGTCTTGTGGTCCGTGTCTTGCGCCCTCGTGCTTGTCTTGTCGTCTTGGGCAACGTTGGGCAGAACAGGAGCTAGGGCAATCTGTGGTGATACGGGCTCTGTCGTGATACGGGCCTGCAGGGCGTCGAATCAGATCATAGAGTGCACGAGGCACGCCGTGTACGCCGAATCGACAGTTGCTGGTCGAGGTGTTGTGGCTGTGGTGGACAGCCGCGTCGAATGCAGAGCAACCCGAGCAAATTCGATGTCACTGGACGGAAACGAGAGGATGCTCGGGAAAGGAGCGCGGGAGACGCAGAAGGGGGTCGAAAAGACAAAGGGACCGCCGGGAGAAGGGATAGGGGACGTGAGATTCGGGAGAAAAGGAGACCGGCGTGGGCGACGGTCGAGAAAGACGGCTTCCTTTTGAACTGGAAAGAATGGGACTTTTCTGGCCGTCGGGGCTTTTGGATTTCTGGAGGGTGTGCGTGAAGATGGCGGGCGGCGGGAAGCAGAAACGTGGTGGGTGGATCGTTCCAAGCAAGGCAGCACGCGAAGGAAGCTGAGTCGTCGAAAGGAAGGAAAAAAGAACGAACGGAACGAGAAAAACGTGTCTAGCCAGTGGGGGGTGGAGCAGCGATCGCTTTAGGGGGGAAAGGAGAGGAGGATTGGCCTCCAACAGTTCCGTTCCTGGGAGAGCTAGGGAGAATGCTGATCACCGAGAAAGGAGTCGATAATGGGGTGAGGGGAAGTGGGAGTAGCGGAAAGGCGGTGCAGAGGGCTTGCACGGGATGGTGGTGGCGGGTGCGCAGGAGGCAGGATGGCGCGGGATGAAGCAAAAATTCGGGCGGAATCGAGTGCACGACGACGTGGACAGCTCGATGAGCAAGTGGGCGGTGACGGGATACTCCAGGGAGGAACGGGGAGGACAGCTGAGAGTAAAAAGGGAAGGAACGACGAAGCAGAAAGCCAGCAATGGGAAAGTGGACGAGTGGACGAGATATGGATAGGAAGGAATAGGACAAGGCCGTTTTCGTTCTAAAATGGCTTGACAAGTTGAAAAACAGGCTGGCTGCTACGTAGCTTTTGTTTTCGTGCGTTTCTACGCCATCACAGGGGGTGTCTTTGCGCAGCGCCGACGCATTCACTGCTTCCGCATTGCGTGAGGGCGCAACGCCTCTGGGCCACGATCGTCGCTCTTTCCGCGTTGGACTCGGAGTGGCTTGCATGCAGGGGAAGGCGCGACCCAGCCAAAAGTGTTACTCGTGTTTTTCACTCGTACATTACGCGTATTACACACGGCGTGAATGCGCATCCTTCGTGCATGCTGGTGCGTGTCATTGACACGCGCGCTGTGATTGAATCTTGATCAACGGTTTGGGCACGAGCGTACGACGTTGCTGTTCCTTGTGCTTCTTTTGTGTTCTTTTCGGTCTTTCCTTGAGAAGCACATTCTCCCGGCGTGGGTCAGGAAAGAGCGACCAGCACATCCAGCCACCTGTCGTATGTACGAGTAGAGGACTGTCAGTACCGGTTTACTCGTACGAATGCGAGTATATTAATAGTACAGTACTCGAAACAAGGACGAACAAGACATACGAGTACATATCGTATATGTATCTTACATACTGCACGTAACACGCCCACACCCGGCAATGAAGCCACAGACGACAAGTCACAGAAAGACACGTTTTGGCTCCGCAAGAGGAACCGGGAAAGAACCGCGCTGGATAGGGAAAGAGGGGGCCACCTGGATTGAGAAAGAAGGTGAAGGCGACTTTCACCTTTGGTAGCTCCTTCCATCTTTCTTATTCCCTACCACAGATTCGCAGCCCAGAGTCCTGGACGCCGCACCCAAAACAAACATGTGGCAGACATCTCTGCGTTTCGGGTGCCCAAGAGCGGCTCGAAACAAGAAAAAGGAGGGAAAGGGGGGCACGGGGGTATCAGAAACGTGGTAATAAATGGCCAGCGCCTCTAGCGGGACTTAGCAATGCTTGGCTGCGCACATGGCACTTGACGCGTGTTGGCGATAATAGCTGGCCGCCAGGGGAAGAAACGATGTGGGGCGGGCAAGCGGCGGTTATTATCATGTGCGTGTGCATGAACAGGAAGGAGCAATGCAGGCAAGATTGCCAGCCATTCCAACGACGCCTCTTGTAATTGCAGGGCAGCCACAGGTGCTCCGTGCTTTGAGCGAGTATTCTGCTCGTATCTTACAGACTCACAGATTCTATTCTGTTGCATTCTGTTGCATTTCATGCGGAGAGTCTACTCGTGGCATACTCTCCCTGACATGGCGAACGGGAGACACGATACGGGAGAAACAGGACGAGGACGAGGAAAGAAGACGAAAAGAAAAAAGACAGAAATGAGGCGGTGTGGCATTCTGCGGAAAGATCGACTCGAATTGCCTTCATACGAGTACTGCGAGCGATACAATGCAGTATCACGATCCGTCTTGACAGCGACGAGACCGGCACTCGGCACTTGCGAGCCCACTGTTTGGGGAAGGGACATGGGTTGAATTAGGGCGTAAGATACGTATCTTACATTACTATCTATGTACTCCGTATTTCGTACGAGGATCGAGTAGATTGATGTTGCCGAGGCAGATGCAAGCATATTACGACGACGCCCAGCCGTGTCGCTGGGCCACGAGCCAGGCATCAGAGTTGTCGCAGCGCCTTACAGCAGAGATGCACTTTGGAGGCCCGCCGAACGGCAATACGGGCCCCAGATAGGACGCCCGGATGGCGGGCGGTGGCAGGCTGCGACCGCGAGCCGGGATTTGGACGATAGCGAACCCGTTATGGGGATGGGCAGAGAGAGGATACGAGCAGACGAAGACGGGCATGATGTGCACGCGGTGCTTTGACGATGATTTGTGCCTGCAATGGTTTCCTCTGCACCTTCATTTCAGCGAACAGACACTGCCTCACAATGCGTACGACGTGTCGTACTTTCTCGTTGTATATGTACGACGTACTCGTACTTTGCAAAGTCAGTTGTCCTCCAAAGGAGCACGATATCCCCCCATGCCCGGCATCGCTAGCCGGGTCTTTAGGCTAGTCCATAGCGACGGCCACCCCGAACGCTTTCTCTTTTCGTATCAAGCTGGAATCGGAGCCCCAGACCGGCGGCGGTTCTAACGGTTCTAGCGGTTCTTTGGAGGCGGTTATCTGCAGGTCTTCCGTAGGGCCGTTTCAGAGACTTTTAGTTGCTTTCCAGGGGCGTGACTTTAGAATTATTCCATATGTACTCATACGGAGCCCTCATCTTGTTCTGGTCTGTGCGGTCTTGTCTGGGCCAAGTTTGGCAGGTGTCGGAGGACTGGGACTGAAGAAACAAGAAGAAGAAACAAGAAGAAGAAACAAGAAGAAGAAACAAGAAGAAGAAACAAGAAGAAGAAACAAGAAGAAGAAACAAGAAGCAGACGAAAACAAACGGCCGGCCGACGCACGTGTCCAAGAGAGCAATTTTGCCACAGGCGGCATGGCAACGGCGGCCTGCAGGTTCGATGCAGAGCCAGCGCGCAGTCTCCGGCCACCGAGAGCTTGGGAACGTTGTGGAAGGAATGGTTGGCGAGGGAAAAGAACGGTGGGACCCCATGTCACCGCCACGTGTGAAAAAGCTGCTAACGTACTCGTATCTTGCGGCAGCCAGACGCAGGCTTGGCGCGTGGCGGCAGGCGGACAGGCCAGGCACGCAATTGCAGCAACCGTAAATAGGAATCATACTCGTAATTCGGCAGAATTAAACAGCCTGGCTGAAGCGAGAACGGGCGGCCACAGCAAAGATGCAAAGATGCAACGACGAAAGACAAGATACGGAATGCCCCGTACCGCGGCTAGTGCCTTGTTGACCAAAAAAAAGAGGGAAGGAGCAAAGGGCAAAGATGCCGCTGGATGACGCAAGCACGGAAGGACCGGGTGGCCGACACGGCAAAAGCAAGGAAGGAAAGGCGGGCCTTGCCACGTGGGAAACAGGCGCAGGGCCAGATCGGAGGGAAGGACCCTCTTTGGCCATGATTTGGCTCATATCTGCCGTGCTCCCGCTGATACGGAGCCCACCTGGGTCCGCCTGGGTCGGTCTGGGTTGTCTGGGTTGTCTGGGTTGTCTGGGCGCCGTCTGTTGATTGCAGCCTGGCTTATCACAACTTGGCAGACCGCCAGTTGATCCTTGTGTGTCTTGTGACTGCAAGGGGTTCAGCCTCCTGAACGGGATCTTTTGTTCGCAGCCCTTTCCATATCGAGGCGAACACGCACCAGGACATTCCGCTTGTGCGGGTTTCACTGTGCATGTGTCGATTATGGGACGTTTCTCCGTTGGGGAGAAACGTCCCATAGTCGACACGAGTGCTATGCTGGCACTTTGCTTGACTCTTGTCATTTGGACTTCTCCGCCAAGCCCTGGTCCAGTGACACAATAGGAGGCCAAAAAAATAATAAAAGCATCTTACTTCATAACCGACGTTTGCCACGTGGCTTTGAAGTCGATGGAGCAAGCCGATAAACAGTAGCCAAGACAGATTCAACGCCGCATGCTTATGTGTTGTCTCGTGTGGGACAGACAACAGCCCTCCCCTTTCTGCTGCTGTAGACGGATCGTGCATGTCGTCTCTGGAGCACACCTTGCATTGCTCGTGCAGCCCTACGGTCCCGCCGCCATGCGCCCTCCCTAGCCAAACATGCCGCCGTCGTCTTCCTCCTCGTCGTCGTCGGGCACCACCACGGGCTGCTTTTTCTTGGTCAGGTCGGTCCGGCACAGCGGACAGGTGCCGTTGGCCAGCAGCCAGGGCCCGACGCATTCGAGATCGAACTGGTGGCTCGCGTGGCACGGCAGCTCGACGACGAGCGCATAGGGGTCGTCGAGGTAGCGCTCGACGCAGATGGGACACGACGCGTCCTTGCCGAGGCGCTTGCGGGGCACGCGGTCCAGCGCGTCCAGGTACGCCTGCGAGACGCCGGCAATCTCGCGCGGCGGGTCGGCAATCTGCTGCTCCAGCTGGCTGGCCAGCTGCTCGAGCAGGCCGCGGTTGGCGGCGTTGGGGCTGTCGGGCAGCAGCGTGAGCATCTGGTCCTGCAGGAGGCGGAACACGGCGGCCACGTCGACGGGCGTCGGCGTGGCGTGCGGGTTGTTGTGTGCGCCGCCGTCGCCGGCCGACGCCGCGCCGGCCGTCGCCACGTTGTTGAGGTGCGCGGTGAACGTGGACATGTCGATCTGGCGCCGGCGCCGAGGCCCCGGCGCGGCCGAGATGTTGTGCTCAACTAGATAGGGCCGGGTCAGCGCGGCAGCGGAGGGCGCAAAGGGGACGCGGCATACCCTCGTATTGTGTGGCCATGGCGAGCCGTGGTGCTCTGTCTGCAGAAGGAGAAACGACCGAAGTGCACAGTCGAAAGCGAAGCGTACTGCCGTTCGCGATGAGGCTTGCGCGGGGCTCGCTGTAGGCAGCGTGGGTACGCAATGGCAGTGCCTGGACCGGTGGGGCTACCCCTTCTTCCAGCGCCTCTCAGCGTCTGACAGCTGCGCAAAGATTTCTTTTATTTCTTAGCTGAGCGCTCCTTCCCGACACGGCTGCGATGACGCAAAGGAGAAGCGCACGCTCTTTCCTCTTTCCTGGGACATTCCACAATAATACTCGCTCGTAGAACGCAGTCGCGCCTGCCTTCCGTACGAACACCCGTATCGACGGCCGCACGATAGACTTGGCTCGTAGACACGTGACCATTACCACGCTGACGCCAGCAGCCGGGCGGCTTACACATCCTTCTGAAATACAACGACGCACGACATCGTACCCGACGTGAAAGCCGCGGAAAAAAAGAGCACACCTCGCCTCCAACCACGCTCATCTCCCAGCAATGGCTCCCATCACGTCGGCCATCTTTGGCGCCACCGGCCTTGTCGGCTCGCACATTGTCACCGCGCTGCTCGGCCTGGAGGCCTTTGGCACGGTGCACACGATCACGCGGCGCGCGCCCAAGCAGGCCGAGGACGCCGTGCTCAGCAAGAAGCTCGACGCCATTGTCGAAAAGGACACGGACAAGTGGGTGGCCAAGCTCAACGAGGTGGCGGCGGCGGCGGCGGACGCGCCGGCCGTCTTCTCGGCCCTCGGCACGACGCGCCTCGCGGCCGGCGGCATCGCCAACCAGTGGAAGATCGACCACGACCTCAACGTGGAGATTGCGCGCGCCAGCAAGGCCGCGGGCGTCAAGACGTTTGTGTTTGTGTCGAGCGCGGGCACGCGGTCGCTGGTGGGGCGCTACGCGCCGTACTCCAAGATGAAGAACGGCGTCGAGGACACGATCAGGGCGCTCGGCTTCGACCAGGCCATTGTGCTGCAGCCCGGCCTGATCCTCGGCGACCGCGAGGTCGAGCACCAGGGCGCCGGCCTGTTCAAGGCGCTCGTCAAGGCCACCGGCGCCGTGTCCAAGGGCCTGCACGACAGCCTGGGCCAGGAGGCCGAGGTCATTGGCCGCGCGGCCGTGCACGCGGCGCTGCTCGCGTCGCAGGGCAAGGCCCCGTCCAAGTACTGGGTGCTCGACACCGCCGCCATTGTCAAGCTGGGCCGTGACGAGTGGACGTTTTAGGAAGAGGCGTGGTCGTCGGTTGGCAGCTTGGCTTGGCAGTGTCTTTGTATTTTTTATGGTCTGCTCTGCTCTGCTCGTTGTGTCTGCTGTGGTGTATCCCTCCTTCGTCTTGTAATCCAAGTGTTCTTTCACAATATATATACACGAGAAAGAGACACGCGGCCCTTGGTATTCTCCCATTGCAGGCAATGACCCCCAAACAGACGCAGCCCTGTGATGCTTGCCAGCACCGCCACAATGTAACGCCCCCCAACACTGTCTCCATCAGCTCTTCTTCCCGTCGCCCACGCCCTTGGCGGGACAGTCGTCCGGCACATACGTGGCGTCGCCGTCGTCCGAGTCCTGGCCGTCGCACTCGGATGCGTCGCCGGCGCTTGCCTCGCCGTCCGAGTCCGAGTCCATCTCATTGTCCGTCTGGTCGTCTGCCTCCTCGTCGTCGTCGTCGTCGTCGTCGTCGTCGATGCAGCCGCCGTCCCGCGGCGCTTGGCGCCCCTTTTCCTCCAGGCTTCGCATCCACAGGCGCCGGCTGCGCCGCAGCACGGGTGGCGGCTGGCACGTCTTGCAGGGCCCCGGCACCGGCGACTCGCCGACGGCCGTCTCGGCCACGCACGGCAGGTTGGCGTCGTGCCGGCTGCAAAAGACGGTGCCCGCCAGGGACGAGTCGATGTAGGCGTTGCAGGCCTCGCAGTAGTTGATGTGGAACCACGTGACGCACATTCTGGAGGGCGGACGAGCAGGTGCGTATGTGCAGTGATGTGCAGTGATGTGCAGTGTTTTGTTTTCTGGCATGCGAGGCTGCCCGGGGATGCTGCAGCTGGCGCGTATTGGGGGAGAAGGCAAGGATGCGGCCGTCGGGGCAGGAGGCCGTGATAAAGACGAGATAGACGGCTGCAAGTGAATGCGTGCTGTGAAAATTGCTGTCTGGCGTTTGATGCGGTCGTTTGTCCTATCCCCTGAGGTCTCCCCGTTCAGCCTTTGCTTTGTCGACAGTCGTATCTGGTTTTTAATAAAGTGTTTGATACGTAGCCAATATGAGTTGTCCGCATGTTCTGTGATGTAGATATTTCCAATTTATTTTAGATTTGCCTGTTCATCCATTTCCAGGAAAAACAAATAAACAAAAATATACCGGAAGAGAAAAGCCAGACGGTGACCTCAGCTGCTGCCGTGTTGATGCCATTTATTGCAGGCCGAGCCACTTCTGCCGGGTCCCGCGCCGTGCCGCAACGACGCAGATGCTCGGCGCGGCGGCGACAGGCTGCCTTTCTCCTGGCGAGGCGACATTATTGGCATTCAACAGAAAAGCCAATCTTCAGTCTTTTCACAGCAAACCAGCTGAAAAAATAAAAGCGCATGGACAAAATGAGAGTCATGAGGGGCACGGCAGAAAATGCAGACAAGAACAAGTGTTTTCTCAAACAATGGATGGAGCAAGAAAGGAGAAGGAAACGCCCAAGACCAAAAGGGGGTGCCATGCGCGAGACAGCAGTCTCGTTCCCCAACCAAACGAAACGAAGCAAACATCCCAAAAAGTACACCAAAAACCAATGCGAAAAAAAGAGAAAGAATTGCAGGGAATCGTGGAAAATCGAGAAAAAATGCATTGCGCCCCAAGCCTTGCCGTTTGAAACGCCGTCGGGTTTTGGTGTAAGCGTCGGGCCGTGTACGACGGTCGCAATCTGTTGTGGTACACGGAGAGGAGAGAAGGAGAGAGAATGTTGGCGGCGGCTGTTGCTACTCTGCTTTTGTCGTTTCGTTGGTGTTGAGCATGCTGCGCAGAAAGTCGAGGATTTCCTTGCCGCGCTCCGTCTCGAGCAGCCGCGTGAACTTGGCGCGCTCGCGAATGGTGTCGCCGCCGGTCTGGAAGTTGGACGACAGAATCTGCAGGCACAGGCCGAGCGGGAACGACGTCATCTCCAGGCCGTACTGGCCCGTGCTGGGATGGAAGAAGATGCGCAGGTAGGTGGCAATCTTGTTAATGTAGATGCTCACGCGCGCGCGCTGCGGCAGGTTCTCAATCTCGAGCGACTGCATGGTCGTGTAGACGAGCACGCAGGCCGAGCAGTAGATGGTCATAATGTAGACCACGGACAGGTCTTCGGTGGGCAGCGCAAAGCAGTCGCTGTTGGTGCTGCCCAGGCCAAACTGGTCGTCGTCGTCGTCGCCGTCGCCCACGTCGTCGCCGTTGCGCTCCAGGACGTGCAGGCGGTCCTTGGGGCTGCTTCCGTTGTACCAGTCGCACAGCTGCTGGTCCAGGCTCCAGCACGAGTTGATGAGCCGCCTGCGCTGGTCGTCGCGCTCGTCGCCGGGCTCCATGTTCTCCAGGCAGTCGACGCCCTCGAGCACGGTGGGGATGCTCGCCATGATGTCAATGAGCGAGTCTTTGGGCGTCTTGGGGATTTTGGTCCATGGAACGGTGGTCCATTTTGGGCTGCTGAGGATTGTTGTCTTGCGGAGGCGGATGGACACCACGATCTGGGACGTCAGTCCTGTGCGGTGGAAAAAAAAAAAAAAAAAAAAAAAAAAAAAAAAAAAAAAAAAAAAAAAAACACCTACCAACGCCAGACGGCAGTCAACAAACATCTGGTGGCCGTGGCCCTCAATGTGGGCTTCGGGACCGCGCGCCCGAAGAAGCGCAAGGACGCCGGCATTGTGCTCTTTCCAGCCGCGTGCGCGTGCCCTCCTGTCTTCCTCGTATCGATCCGAAAAGAACATCTGACACGGATGTTAGAGCGGGCGTTTGTCGCTGCGGCGAGAATGGCGAGACTTACCGAAAAGATAATCATGAGGCGCAGCGACGTAAAGACCGTGTCGCTCCTCGCGCGTTTTGGGTTGTTGAGAGCACAGCGCAGCGCGTGCAGGGCGCGGCCGTGGGCGCGCAGGCTCTTTTCAGCGTTGCCCCGGGCGTCGTAGTGCCGCGCCGCCGACGAGAAGCAGTTGGCCATCAGCGTGTAGTGAAGGATGGGATCGGAACGGTGCTTTTCAATGACAATGTTTGTCCAGCCGCCGCCGGCAAAGTCGTTGGCTTGCGAGGGAAACGCGACCTTGTTTGGCAGATAGGCGTTCCAGAAATGGGAGAGCAGGAGCTCCTCCTCCGCCGCCGTGGTGAGCGGCTTGTCGGCCCCCGGGTCGCTCTCGGCAATGTGGCCATGGTACACGGGCACAATGCGCAAGTCCGGTGCCCGGCGGGGAGGCGCCCTTGACCGCCGCGGCGGAGCCCTTGCGCTGCCCTCGCCGTTGCCGGCAAAGTCGGGAAAGAAAAGGCCGGCGGCCTGGCCCGCTGTGAAGCTCTTGGCAAAGCCAATGGTGGAAAAGGTGGGCAGATGGCCGTGGACGAGGCCGGCGGGCGACCGGTCGACTTTGACGAGGCCAGTCGGGGCGCGGACGGCGGCGGCCTGGCCCTCGGGAGACGACTCCCTTTTGACGAAGCCGTCGGGCGAGTGGGCTTTGAAGTCGCCCGTTGCATCGCTGCTGTCGAGGACGCCGTCCGTGAAGAAGAAATTGGGCACGGGGCCGTGTGGAAGAAGCTCGAGGCGTCGTGCGCGACGAACCCGAGAGGGGGTCCGCTCGTGACAAAGTCTGGCGCATGGCCGTTTGCCTGGGTGTTTGTGATGTAGGCCGGAGCACGGCCGTTTGCCAGGCCGCTGGAGAGGAGCAGGTTCGGCGCGTGGCCGTCGAGGCCGTCGAGACCGTTTGGAGACAGCGCGGGCGCGGCGAAGCCGTCCGGAGAGTGTCTTGCCGTGGGGCACTCGAGCAGCTGGGCGTGCGGCGGCGAGTTGCGCTGACAGTGGCCGGCGGTGTCGTCGGGCAGGCCGTCGAGGAGCACGTCGAGGGCGGCGCCCGGGTCGCCGGCCGGGGCGCCGTGCAGCGGGAGCTCGTGCGGCGGACTGCTGGTGGTCCCAGCGGGGGCGCCGGCGCTGGCGGGCTCGGGCGCAGGGCCGGCGTCAACGGCAGGACTCGGCACGAAGCTGCTCTCGCGCACCAGCGACGGGTGAAGCTTTGTGGCGTGGACAAAAATGCGGCCGCGCTCATAGCCGCCGCAGACGAGGCCGGCGCGCAGGCATTGGGTGCAAGACGGGCGCAGAAAGTCGCACTGCAAAGCCAACGGCCGAAACCGCTCTGGTTAGCCAAGAACAACGTGTGTGCCACGAGCAGATGCAAGGTCCTGTGTCACCGTCCCCGGTCTAGCCTTGCAGGGAGCAGCTCGGCGCGGGAGGACGAGAACGGCGACAGGATGCATGCTGGTGCGACGGCTGCGCGCGCAGAGAAAAGACACGAGGAAAAAAAGAAAAAAAAAGAAAAAAAAAGAAAAAAAAAAGAAAAAAAAAGAAAAAAAAGAAAAAAAAAAGAAAAAAAAAGAAAAAAAAAGAAAAAAAAAGAAAAAAAAAAGAAAATAAAAGAAAAAAAAGAAAAAAAAGAAAAAAAAAGAAGAAAAAGAAAAAGAAAAGAAGAAGAAAAAAACGACAAAACGACAACACATTGCGCGACACCAAGAGACCCTCGCTCTCTCCTTTGGCTGCCTGGCCCGCATGCGCAGCAAAATGCACAAGACGCAACGGCCCCCAATGGAGGACAGAGCCAGACTGCCGGGACCGGTGGACCGCGGGGGCCCTTGCGGGAACAGCGACAGGCGACAGGCAGACGCCGCAGACGGCGACCGCGCGGGGGACGGGCAGGCAGAGATACACTTACGCCTTTCTTGCGGCGGCGGCACGTCGCGCACGCCTTGGATCGTCCGGGAACGCCAACCATGGCGGTTCGGTGGGCTTGGGTACTCACAGCGCGGCTCGCGAGGCCGGCATGGAGGGCGGGCGGCGGCGCAGAGGCTGGCGCAGAGAGAGACGGCGGACGAGGCGAAAAGGCGAGCGGATGCGAGGGCGAGCGGGCGAGCGAGCGCGCGGGTGCGGCGAGCAAAAGTGAGGCGGAATGTGTCTGTGTTTGCCCGTGGAAACGACGGTGGCGAGAAGATGGGCAAGTAGTCTGGGTTCAATACGACGCACGGAGCAGGTGCAGGCCGGCTTAGGCTGTTGTGTGAGCTGTGCTGACGGGCCTTGGGGAAGGAACGGGGGGCGGGCAAGATGGCTGTTGCGTGCTTTTGTGCTGCTGCTGCCAGACTGCTGCTTCCACAAGTAGCGCGCAGGAACGTGCTGCGGGAGACAAAAAGGAAGGAGCATGCAGGCCTGCTCGCTGCTACCGTATCTGACAGCCCCCGTCCGTCAGGCTTGGGTTATCTTCCAATTGGCCCGGCGGCCGTTTTAGCGGGCAGCCGCGCGGATGCGTCGAGTTTGGGGACGGCAGGCGCTAGCAGCTGCTTGGCTGCTCCTTCCCTTGTGCCCCGGAGGCGCGAGTCTGCGCTAGTGCTAGCGGCCCAGTCGCTGAAATGATGCGCTGGACCGCTGGACCGTACGAGTACGAGTATGCATCCGTGCTGGGAAGAATCACTGCCGGTACATAGCGGATTGCCACCACCACCACCCCTCATTTCCATCTCCCTATTTTGCCTTGCTGCGTTTATTTAACCTGTCAATCTTGTTGGGGGCCAAAGCTAACTTTGTTTGACTGGCGTTGGGGCGCTTGGGGCGGATGGTGTGGGTTCGCTCTTTCCCTCTCGTCTCTTGCCTGCTCGGCTTTTGGTGGCCAACCGGGCTCTTTCCCAGTCCTGCGATCTGCCCCGTTCCAGGACTCGCGAAACACGGGAAGCTTCGACCTGCATACGAGCACATATACTGTGTATGTACTCGTATGTATTTTATGTACATATATGTACTAGCATCGTCCAGAGCACCTGCGTCCGGCAGCCTTTTGGCGGTTCGTCCTGCTGCCGGCATTTTGGTTCTTCCAGCCAACGGCGCCGTATCTTCTTGCCAAACCGTTATGTCTCTGTCTCCCTGCCCGGTCGGGCCTTCTTCCAAGTTCTTCGTCCTTCCCCCTATTAAGATACGACGTACAGTGTGCCGTGTCTCACTCCGCCCGCCTCGCCATCGCGCCTTCCGGCCTTGTTGCGCTAATTTTTCGACATGCTGCAGGAAACGGGTCGCTCTTTCTTCTTCTCCCGCCGCAGGAAGGAGCAAACAACAAAGAGCAAATGACTTTATCCAGTTTCCCGGCTCCTGGAATCTGTCTTTTCTCTTCTTGTCCTGCCCTTGCCTCGGCCGACGTTGTCTTGTCAACTGCTGGCATCTCACGGCGGGCCCTCACGATCTGTCAAGACTCGACTCCTTTTCATTGTCCTCGTCGCCCCACCCACGGCCTTTGATCCCTGCCGAAATACCACAGTACGCGATGAACCGCGACGCTTCACTGATAGCAAGCACCTCGGCCCCAGCCAGCGAGTCCCAGCAAGGCTCTGCTTCCTGCAATGCAACACGGAAACCGATACCGAGTTTGCAAGACGGGAAAGAAATTGGATTCCATGCAGAGAAGCACAGCCCTTCTTTGGCTGGCTACTATCTCGCGACGGAGTTTTCCGTGGCTCGTATGCTGCCATGCAGGCTGACGCAGGGGGTCCCTGCGTGGACGACCCAAGACAGGCCGGTGTGGGCACGAGTCTCCGTTCTGGGACCGCCCTCACTCGGTGGCGGGATATCGGGATATCCATCCATGCACACGGTCGGCGGCGACGGCCCAATCTTTGTGACCGAGGAGTTTGTCCAGATACTGGCGGCCGTGAGATTTTGGATGCCGCGCGCATGCCAGGAAACAAGCAAAAGAGCTGACAACCAAGAGAAGCAGTGAGAGCGCACAACGACAGTGCCGGCAAGTGGACGAGCACTACTACTCGTAGTGCGGGCAGCATTGGCGCCATTCACGAGAGCCTGCGCAGCGAGCACTCGGCAGGCCGATTTTGGCTCCTTTTTTCGCCGCCGTCGCAGGTTGGCGGTGTCTCAGTCACCCTCCTTCTCGATGCCGCGAGGGCAGTTTAGGGCATTTTGATGCGGATTCTGACCGCGCTGCAGGCAACAAGGAGACGTGGGACGGCTCTACGTCGTAATTTCCATCGGCCCCGGTCATAAGGGTGGGACGAAGCTGCCCGAAGCTGCCCAAGCGGCCCAAGACTGCCCAGACTGCCCCAGTCGCTCCTCGCGTTGCTCGCAGGCCGCAGCCGTCGCCGTGCCTTCATGACAGAGCCATCGCCTTATGGGTCAAGAGGCAGAGCTAAGAAAACACCCGGCTAGTTACCCAAAGTGGAAAGGGAGACAGCACAGGGATGGAGAGAAGCAAAACAACCGGGAGGAACGAGAGGAGGCAAGAAAAGCAGGAAGAAGAAGCAGCAAGGAGAAGCAGGAAGAAGCAACAATCGGACCTCGCCTGGCCAGAGAAGAGCCTGTCGAGACCGGCTGTTGCAAAGAGGCCCCTCCCAAAAAGTTGAGACATGACGAGGCCAAACCGACAAGGGGACGGGAGACAAAGAAAAAAACAGAGAAAACAAAGAGAAAGGGCAAGAGGAAAAACAAACGGCGAGGCCCCACCACCACCACCACCACCACCACCACCACCACGACTGCGAGATTTCCGACAAACAAGACGATGCCGAGAGTACGAGAGGCCCGGTGCAACGCTTTTTTCTTCAAGATTGTGCTCGTATGATGGGCGACGGAAAAGGGCGCAAGCAAAGGCCCAGACACTCCGAAAAGGAGGGAGGAGGGCTCGAATTTTGGCGTCCGTCTCGCAAGGGCAAACCACGAGACAACGCTATTGGCCGCACACGTTGGAAGCATGCAAGGAGCGGCAGGGACCTTCAGAGCCAGCTCGTACGAGGTGGTGCGTTGGGTGGACGGGGAAAACCATGCACAAAGTATCTATAACGACGAGATGCTGGCTAACAGACAGGCCTGCCCTTGCGCCGCGCGCACCTCAGATCCAGTCCTGGCCGCGAGCTTTGCGTGTTGCCGCCGAGCTCTTGTACGCGCCAATCTTGGCGGTGCGGCCGCCCATGCGCACAATGCCGGAGAGGTGCTGGACGCCGGCGAGCACGCCGTCAATGACGGTGACCTCGGGCCCGACGGCGGCCTCGACGGCCAGCTTGAGCGGCGTCATGCCCGCACAGCCCAGCGTCAGCACCTCGGCACCGCTGGCCACGAGGCTCTGTGCGGCCGCGAACACGGACGCGTTGACACGCTTCTGCGCCTCGGCGTCGTCGGCGTGCAGGTCGAGCACGCCCAGCTTGCAACTGGCCACGCCGGCGCAGATGCTCGCCAAGCCCATGCTGTGGATAGTGTCCCGGTGCGAGACGCACGACCGGTCGCTCGTCGCCACAAGACCAAAGCGGGCGCCGAGCGTGCGTGCCACGGCCAGCGAGGCCTCCATGATGCCGACGACGGGCTGGCCGCCGAGCTCTTCGCGCAGCATGCGGATCAGTGCGTGGTCCGAGTAGCAGGCCACGAGCACCGCGTCGTGCGTGGCGGCAACGGGCAGGACGGCCCGCGCGGCGGCGGCCGCCGACATGACATTGTCAAAGCTGCTCTCGATGGCTGACGGCGCCGGCCGCGGCGCCGTGAAGCCCGTGAGCTCGACGTCGGGCGGCAGCGTCGGCGCAGCCAGGGCCACACAGTCGGCGGTCATCGAGGCCGTGCTGTTGGGGTTCACCAGCAGGATGCGAATCTTGCGGGCGGGCGGCTTCGCGGCAGGGGCGGCGGGCGCAGCGCCGGCGCCCAGCCGCGGCGGCTCGACGACGCCCGTCTGCTGGGTGATGAGGCCGTAGTGCTCGATGCGGCGGTGGCGCTGAAAGTCAAAGGTGCGCGCCTTGCCGGCCTTGCACTCGTCCAGGTCAATGTCGGCGACGACGAGCTCGTCGTCCTCGGTGGCGGCCTGCGCGAGGATGTCGCCGTCCGGGCCGACGATGCAGCTGCCGCCAATCAGCTCGTACTTGCCGTCGTCGAGGCCGGCGCGCGCGGCGCAGACGCTGAAGCAGGCGTTGGTGTAGCTGTATGCCTGCATGACGAGGTGGTGGTGGAACAGGGCCTTGGCGCGCGACGCGGCATAGTCGGACGCGGCCGGCGTGCCGTTGGTGCCGTACAGGTGCGGCGCGAAGCCGGGCGTGTTGTAGCCGCACAGCACGACCTCGACGCCCTGCAGGCCCAGGACGCGCCACGACTCGGCCCAGCGGCGGTCGTTGCAGATCATCATGCCAAAGATGGGGTCGTTGCCGTCGCCGTCGCCGTCGCCATTGCCGAGCAGCCCGGGCACGCGAAACGCCTTGAAGCCAAGGTCGCCCGGCCGGAAGTAGCGCTTCTCGAGCTGGTTGAGCGCGCCCGGGTCGGCAAACGGCTCGACGTCGCCCGGCAGGTGGATCTTGCGGTACTTGCTGAGCAGGGCGCCGGACTGGCCGTCGTAAAAGACACAGGCGTTGAAGGCCTCGCCGGCGTCGGTCTTTTCGGCATAGCCCACGCAAATGTGCACCCGGAGCGCGCGGGCGCGGTCAAAGAGGGGCTTTGTCTGCGGCTGCGTGACGACGTCGCCGTGCTCAAAGAACGAGTCGAGCTCGACGGGGTCCTCGATGAGGTGGCGCGGGAAAAAGGTGCCAAACGCCGTCTCGGGGAACAGCACGACCTGCGCGCCCTTGGCGGCGGCGCCGTCCAGCAGCGCAAGCATGCGGCCCAGCGTCTTTTCACGGGAGTCTGCATAGTGCGTGGAGCCCATCTGGGCAGCGGCAATACGGATGGAGCGAGGCATGGCAGCGGTGCAGCAGTGCGGCGGTGCGGTGATGCAGGATGCAGCGAGGCCGTCAAGGTGGTCGAAAGACTACGAGAGAGTGTCTTTAGAATTCAAAGCAGAAACCAAAGAACCGTTCTGACTCAAGCTCCTTGCCAAATCAAGCACTTCCGGCCTGTTATCGGAAACGATGCTGACGGCAATAACGGTCCGTCAGCACAATGCAGATGGCGGCCAGCTCCGGCGCCGAGCTATCAAGCTGCACGTCGGTGTGTTATCGAGTAGCAGAAGGGTCTTGCCGGCACCACGGCACTAGCCCGCGATAAGGCGGCGGCGTGTTTAAGGGGGTGTAACGGGGAGGTTTTTTTTCTTTTCTTTCTTTTCTTTCTGTCTTTTCCCTTTTTCTTTTTCTTTCTTTTCTTCTCTCTTTCTTTTTTTTCTTTTTATTTTATTTTTATTTTATTTTTATTTTATTTTCTCTTGTTTCTTGTAAAGTCCAGTTGCAACTCGAAGCCAAGGCGTGCCGCTGATGGTCACATCCGGCGAATGACTCAGGGTGCTGCAGACGCAAAAACGACAGCGCCAAGAAAAGAGACCGCGCAGACTGAGAAAAGGACGATCGAGTGCCCACAAGCCGCATCGTCAAGGGGGAAGCGGGGCGGCGGGCGTTGATGGACACGAGCAAGCCGGCACAAGCCGACTGTAGCGCCGTGGCCCATGCAGATATAAGTTGACCGCCAGAGTCGACAGCTCGACGTGGAGAGGCAACGTCTCAGTAGCAACCGAGTCGAATCGACAGAGTCCGTATCAGCGGACGACCACATCTTTGCGCTCAATCGCTCCTGCCATGGCGCCCGGGTCGCCCCGCATCGCTCCTGCTGTTTCCGAGACGGCCCTGCCGGTCGTGCTTGCCGTCGAGGACAAAACCGTCGAGGCCAAAGCCGTCGAGGACAGAGCCGTCGACAGAGCCGTCGAGGACATTGCCGCCGTCCCGCCGGTGGAAGGCGCGACCGAGGCGCGGAACCGCACAGGCTGGCGACTGTACGCGCTTCTGGCGTCGCTTTTCGTAGGTCCCTCCTCTTCTCACGACCAGGCGCCCTGACGGCCGCTCACACTGCCACCAGCTCTCCCTCTTTGTGGCGGCGCTCGACCAGACGATTGTGGCGACGTGCATCCCGACGATTGCGGCGTCGCTGCACTCGGCGTCGGGCTATGTCTGGATCGGCGGGGCGTACCTGCTGGCGACGGCGGCGGCGGGCCCGGTCTGGGCGCGCGGCAGCGACATCTGGGGCCGCAAGCCGGCGCTGCTGGCGGCGATTGTGCTGTTTGCGGCGGCGAGCACGCTGGCGGCGCTGAGCCGGACGATGGCGATGATGATTGCGGCGCGGGCGCTGCAGGGCGTGGCGGGGGGCGGCGTGTTCCCGCTGGTGACGATCACGGTGTCGGACCTGTTCAGCGTGCGGCGGCGGTCGCTGTACATGGGCGCGCTGGCGCTGGTGTGGGCGGTGGCGGGCTCGGCGGGCCCGCTGGTGGGCGGCGCGCTGACGCAGCTGGCGTCGTGGCGCTGGTGCTTCTGGATCAACCTGCCGATCTGCGGGCTGTCGGCGAGCGCGGTGCTGCTGTTCCTGGACGTGCACAACCCGCGCACGCCGCTGGGCGAGGGCCTGCGGGCGGTGGACTGGCTGGGCACGGCGGCGATGCTGGCGGTGACGGTGCTGGTGCTGCTGGGGCTCGACTTTGGCGGCGCCACGTTCCCGTGGAGCAGCCCGCGGGTGGTGTGCCTCGTGGCGGTGGGCGGCGCCATGGTGGGCGTGTTTGTGTACACGGAGGCGCGGCTGGCGGCGTACCCGATCATGCCGCTGGGGCTGTTTGGGCACGGGCACAACGTGGCGGTGTGCGTGCTGCTGTTTGCGCACGCCATGGTGGCGATTGGCTGCGAGTTCTACCTGCCGCTCTTCTTCCAGGGCGCCAAGCAGGCGTCGCCGCTGCGCAGCGGCCTGCTGCTGGTGCCGATGACGGGGGCCGAGGCGGCCGTGGACGTGCTGTCGGGGCTGCTGATCCACTACACGGGCCGCTACGGCGAGATGATGTGGGCGGGCACCGCGCTCATGGCGCTGGGCACGGGGCTGCTGCTGCTGTTCACGCCCGACACGGGCGTGGGCGCCGTGGTCGGGATCGAGCTGGTGGGCGGCGCGGGCATCGCGCTGCTGTACCAGTCGCCGATGCTGGCGGTGCAGAACACGGTGCGGCAGGCCGAGACGGCCACGGCCACGGCCACGATGGCCCTGCTGCGCAACGTGGCCAATGCGCTGTCGGTGGTGCTGGGCGGCGTGGTGCTGCAGAACAGCATGGACGGCCAGCAGGCGGCGCTGCGGGCGGCCGGGCTGGACGCCGCCGCGCTGGCGGCCTTTTCCGGGCGCCAGGCGGCCGCCAACGTCGACCTGGTGGCGGCCATGGCCGACGCGGGCCAGCGCCGCGCCGTGCAGCGCGCGTTTGGCGCCGCCCTGCGCAACATCTTTCTCATGTACACGGTGCTGGCGGGCGTGGCCTTTGCGGCCAGCCTGTGCGTGCGGCAGCGCGCGCTGCAGACCGAGCACACGGAGACCAAGACGGGCCTCGCCCACCTGGCGCGGCGCAAGACGTCGGCCCCAGCGGCGAGCCTGTAGGCGGATGGGCGGATGGATTCTCTTTCGCTTATAAGCACGCAGACATACGCTATCTAGTCTATCTCTATAATCTACGTGTATCGTCATGTATCGTTCTCTCTTTGTTTCGTGTCGTCCGTCATATCCGGTCCGGCAGGCTCATCGTCGCTCTGCTCGTCACCGCTCCACCGATGAGCAGGGTCCTCCCACGGCTCGACGCCCTCGCAGCCCCGGGGCACGCGGCAGGACGCGCGCACGGCGCGGCCGCTCGTCTTCCACAGCACGGCGCGGATCTCGCAAAACACCTCGTCGACGGCGTCCAGGGCCCAGAGCACGTCGAGGTGCTCGTACGCGGGCAGCACCTTGGCGTGCACGACGCGCACGTGCGGCTCGCGGGCGCTGCACAGCGTGCCGCCGATGCTCCGGCTGCCCGGGCCGCCGTCGAGGGCCGCCACGGCAGGCGGCGGCAGAAGCCGCCGCAGCAGGCGGCGCCCGTCCACGAGGCCGTCGCGGCCGCACACCCACAGGGCAAACGGCGGCACGCGCTCGTCGAACCAGGCCGGCGGCCGGCCGTCTTTTTCGGGGGAGTCCTGTCTCTGCTCTGCCTCTGCCTCGGCGTCTGCCTCCCCCCCCCCCTCCGCCTCCTCCAGGATGCACTTGTGCCGCGCAAAGCCGTCGCGGCCGAGCCACCAGCGCATCGTCTCGGCGCTGACGTGGACGGGCGCAAACTGGAACAGGCGGTTGCGCAGGCCGCGGTCCCAGCGCGCGTCGCTCCAGCCAAACAAAAAGGCAAAGACGCGGTAGCCCAGCCAGCCGTACAGCGCGCCGGGCAGCAGCGGGTGCACGCGCGCCATCAGCGGGATAAAGGCGTGGATGCCGAAGACGACGCGGAACGCGGCCGGCGGCAGCACGCGCATGAGCCGGAAGCACGGGCGGCCCACGAGGCGGCCGGCATAGGCGGCCGGCGCCAGCGCGCAGAACACGGTCAGCGCGTCGCCGAGCGCCGGCCGCTGGTCCCGGGCCAGCGCCACGAGCGCCTCGGCGGTGCCCTGCGAGTGGCACACGAGCCCGAGGCGCGCAAAGCGCGTCTCGCGCAGCACGCGCGACGCCAGCGCGGGCAGGTCGAGCACGCCCATGTCGCGGACGGTCCAGCACCACATGCGCGGGTCCGCCGGCCGCAGCACGGCGTGGCGCGGCCGCGCGCCGCCGCCGCGGTTGTTGCCGAGCCACACGTCGAAGCCGGACTTGCACAGGAAAAAGGCCAGCGCGTCGTCGTCGGTGGCGCAGTACGCGCCGGCGCTCTGCAGCAGCCCGGGCACGAGCAGCACGGGGAACCGGGGCTTGCGGGGGCGCCGCTCGGCAAACAGGCGCCGCTGCGCGGCCGCGCGCTGCTCGCGCGTCGTCTCGTCAAACAGCAGCCCCGGGCCGCGGTGCCGGCGCGCCGCCGCCGGCCGCGGCGCGTCCTCGTTGGGGTCGACGACGTGCCACAGGTCGAGGAGGAAGCCGTCCTCGGTCTGCACCTCGAACGCCTCCACGTCCAGCCCGACGCGGCGCGCGTAGTAGGCCACGTCGGGCACCAGCGGGTCGCGCCCGCCGGCCGTCGGCGTGTACGTGCTGTCGCCCACGCCGGCGCCGGCCGGGTCCTCGCTGCCGCCGTCCTGCGCCGGGCCGCGCTCCGTCTCCGACAGCCGCCGCCGCTTCCAGCTGCGCTCCGTGTCGCGGCGGAGCTGCTTGCGGCGCTGCTCTTCGGCATACAGCGGCCGGTGCGCGTCCGGGTCGCGCAGCGCCAGGCGGCAGGCGGCGCGGCGCAGCGCGCCGGGGATGCTCGTGGCCAGCGCGCCGAGCACGACGACGCCCAGGAACGACAGGCTGAGGCAGAAGGACGACGCCCGGAACGCGAGGCTCTGCAGGCGGCGCAGCAGCGTCGGCGGCCCGTACCGCGGCAGCGGCGGGAACAGGGGGTGCGGTGGGAGCTGAGAAGCCATTGGAGGAGAGGAAAGAAAAAAAGAAAAGAAAAAAAGAAGATAAAAAAAAAAATAAAATAAAATAAAAAAATAAAAAATAAAAAATAGAAAAAGCCGAAACACCGTAATCACCGCCACGGTCCGCAAGGCACGCTGCCCTGGACTGTCATGCGGCGTTGCAACCGGATATACGAGTCGACACCTCTCTTGCGTCATAGCGGTGGACACACCGTTGCTCACATGTACGTTTACCCAGCACGTGACCGCATGCCGAGCATACCCCAGGCGCGACGAACCGAGGCCAAATGAGCCCTGCCAAGCCCCGCTAAAAAGGAGCTCTGGGGGAAACCGCGACCGACGAGGTCTGCAGGCGCTAGTTTGCAACGCCGCTCGCGACTTCCCCGTCCACGAGCTTCTCATCTCGCATCGCTTCGTTTTTCGCTTCGCCCCTCGACGACGACACACTCACCCCGTGCACACGCGTCCACGGCACGAGCAGCTCCGCCGCCCCTTCTCGCCGGCCGTCCGGAACGGCCATGAGCGCGTCGCACAGCGGGCCACCCTTCTGAGCTCCTGAACACCGGCCTCACACCGGCCTCGACAGCCTCGTCTCGACCTGTCCTCTTCTCTGCGCGCCAGGGACATGGCTGCACCGGCTGCCCTCCCCCAGCACACGGCCTCGCGGCCCCTCGCACGCCGTCGGCGCCGGCGGCCCGACAAGCCGGCCGCCAGCGCGCGCCTCGTGCTCGACGACCACGTCCGGGGCGACGTGGGCATCCTGTCCGAGGACCTGTTTGCCGACCTGTTCCCGCACCTCCACCACCACCAGGAGCAGGAGAAAGACGGTGGGCCGTTCCTTTTCTCTCCCGTCCCTCTCTCTCTCTTCGTGTCTAACTGTACTGCCAGCCGCCAACGGCTTCGGCGCCGCGCTGGCCCGGACGCCCGCGACGCCCGCGGCCTCCGTCGCCGCGCCCGACGTCCATCACGTGGCCATGGCCCCCTGGGCGCCCGGCGCGTCGCCCGCGGCCACCGACTGGGCCGTTGTGCCCGTGGCCAAGTCGTCGGCCCTGGCCCCGGCCACCGTGCAGTTCTCGCCGTCGTCGCTCGCGCTGCAGCGCTTTGCCGCCCTGCTGCAGCAGGTGGCGCCGTCCAAGCTCGCCGGCCACAGCCGCCGCGGCATCGAGGTGCTGCTGCTCGACGTCGAGGCCGTCGCCCTGGACGCCGTCTTTGTGAGCCTCGAGGGCGAGCTGTGCCGCCGCCTCGAGGCCGGCGAGGGCACCTTTTTCCGCGAGCACCCGGCGGCCGCCCCGGCCGCCCGGGCCAAGCAGGCTGCCGGCGACGCGGCCTCCGCACAAGACCGCCTGGCCGCTGCGCTGCGCGCCGCCCTCGGCACGCTGCACGTCGTGCACGCCGGCGACCTGTTCCCGCTGCCGCTGCCGCCGCACCCCATCACGCACGTGCCGCCCAACCCCGGCAAGGTCACGTTCTGCGAGCCCGTGGCCCAGGGCGTCCTGGCGCCCAGCACGCGCATCGTGGTATCGCGCGGCCGCCTGCACGTGCCGGGCGGCCGCGGCGGCCGCGCCCGCGCCGCGGACCTGGCGCCCATCCCGCCGAGCCGCCCGCTCGCCGGCGTGTCCGAGGACGAGGGCAACGACACGGCCAACGACCAGTTCTTCTCCGCAGCCGAGGAGCGCACGCGCACCGAGACCGAGACGGAGGACGCGCCCAGCGAGGACTCGGAGGCCGCCGGGTCCGCGTCCGAGGCCGACCTGTCGCCCGCCGACGACGACTCCGGCGGCGAGATCTCCGACGACTCCATGGACGACATGATCGCCCTGCAGGCGCCCACGCTGCCCGCCACGCTCGCCAGCGGCGTCTCGACACTGCAGCCGGGCTCGCCCATGACCGTGGGCCGCGGACGCCGGACCAACGGCGCCGCCACGCCCGGCTCCGTCTTCTCCAGCTTCACCGCCACGACGGCGCGCCCCGACCGGCCGCGCGGCCGCCTGTTCCGCGCCCAGGGCCTGGCCGCGCCCATCCCGCCCGCCATCCTGCATCCCCGGCCCGCCGCCGACGACGACGACGAGGCCCGCGTCTACGTCGACGTCCACAGCCTGACGCGCATCGGCTGCTTCTCGGGCGACTGGGTGCGCCTCGAGGCCGCCGACGAGCCGCCCGCCAACGGCTTCGGCCGCTTTGCCCTGGGCAGCTTCGGCGCCGCCGGCGACGACGACGACCCCGACTGGCGCCCGGCCCGCGTCTTTGGCCTGCCCGAGGGCTACGCCCAGCGCGCCGTCACGCGCATCCCCAGCGCCAAGCACGACATCGACGACAACGCCGGCGGCGGCGGCCGCCGCCTGTCCTTTTTCGAGTCCCAGATCCAGCCCCCCTCGAGCCCCGTCGCCTACCTGTCGCCCATCCTGCTCGCCAACATGCACGGCACGCCCTACCTGCGCCTGTCGCCGCTCCGCGCGCCGCCCTCGTCGTCGCTGGCGCGCCACGGCGCCCACCGGTCCTCCAAGATGGGCGCCGCGGCCCGGCCGCCGCTTGCGCAGCGCGTCATCCTCCAGCAGGTGCGCACGCCCGTGCCCATTGAAAAGAGCGTGCAGACGGCCGTCGTGGCCGGCCTCAAGTGGCACTTTGAGAAGCAGCTGCGCGTCGTCAAGACGGGCGACTTTCTCGCCATTCCCATTGACGCCCAGCTCGGCCGCACCATGAGCGACATGCTGCACGCGAGCGAGAGCGCCGCCGTCACAGACATTCTGTCGCTGACGGGCGGCGTCAAGGAGGCGGCGTCGTCCGGCGCGGCGGGAAGCAGCAACAGCAACAACAACAGCAGCAACAACCACGCAGCGTCCCCGCCCGCGCCGGCCCCCGGCGGCCCAACACCCGCGCTGCGCGCCGACGAGGTCGCCTGGTTCAAGGTCACCCACGTGCAGCCGCAGCCCGAGCCCAAGCCGCCGCGCCACCACCACTACCTCGGCGACGACGAGCAGGACGAGGAGAGCGTGTGGGGGCCGACGGTCGCGTGCGTCGACATTGCCACGGCGCACCTCGAGCAGGCCGGCACCACCACGTCGCGCATCCCCGGCACCAAGGACAGCAACTGGCCGTACTACCTCGGCCTGCGCCAGCCGCCCCGGCGCTACGGCGACCGCGCCGCCCCGGCCGTTGCCGAGCCCGACCGCAGCACGCACGTCTCGCCCCTGCGCCGCCAGCTGCGCGACCTCGTGGCCGCCGCCACCAGCCGGCGCGCCATCCGCCTCCAGATGCCGCCCGTCGCCATCCTGCTCGTGTCGACGCAGCGCCACATTGGCAAGGCCTCGGTGGCCGCCGGCGCCTGCGCCGACGTCGGCCTGCACGCCTTCGCCGTCGACGCCTACGACATTGCCAACGAGGCCGGCGGCGACGACGCCAAGGCTGAGGGCGTGCTCAAGGGCCGCGCCGCCCTGGCCATGAGCTGCGGGCCCGCGTGCTGCGCGCTGCTGGTCCGCCACGTCGAGGCGCTGACCGCCGACCGCATGGTCGCGTCCCTGCGCGACGTGCTCGCCGACGCCCGCGTGCTCATCGCCACCACCACCGAGGCCGACAAGATCCCCGACGGCGTGCGCAGCCTCTTCACCCACGAGATGGAGATGCACGCGCCCGACGAGGCCGAGCGCCAGGCCATCCTGCGCGCCATTGTCAGCGAGCGCGGCCTCGTGCTCGACCCCGAGGTCGACCTCGCCAGCGTCGCCCTCAAGACCGCCGCCCTCGTCGCCGGCGACCTCGTCGACGTCGTCGAGCGCGCGCTCGTGTGCCGCCAGGCGCGCCTCGAGAAGCTCGTCGCGTCGACGCGCGACGAGTCCGAACAGGAGCAGCCCAAGGCCCTGACGCTGCGCGACGTGCAGGTGGCCGGCGGCGCCGCGGTGCGCGGCCTGACCCGCGCCGACTTTGACGCGGCCGTCGACGCCGCGCGCAAAAACTTTGCCGACGCCATCGGCGCGCCCAAGATCCCCAACGTGACGTGGGACGACGTCGGCGGCCTCGACAACGTCAAGGACGTGGTGATGGAGACGATCCAGCTGCCGCTGGAGCGCCCCGAGCTGTTTGCCAAGGGCATGAAGAAGCGCTCTGGCATTCTCTTTTACGGGCCGCCCGGCACCGGCAAGACGCTGCTGGCCAAGGCCATTGCCACCGAGTACAGCCTCAACTTTTTCAGCGTCAAGGGCCCCGAGCTGCTCAACATGTACATTGGCGAGTCCGAGGCCAACGTGCGCCGCGTCTTCCAGCGCGCCCGCGACGCCCGCCCCTGCGTCGTCTTCTTTGACGAGCTCGACTCCGTCGCCCCCAAGCGCGGCAACCAGGGCGACAGCGGCGGCGTCATGGACCGCATCGTGTCGCAGCTGCTGGCCGAGCTCGACGGCATGTCGGCTGGCGGCGGCGGCGGCGGCGACGACGGGCCAGCCGCCGGCTCCGGCGGCGTCTTTGTCATTGGCGCCACCAACCGCCCGGACCTGCTCGACCAGGCCCTGCTGCGCCCGGGCCGCTTCGACACCTTGCTGTACCTCGGCGTGTCCGACACGCACGACAAGCAGCTCCGCATTCTCGAGGCCCTCACCAGGAAGTATGTCTGTGTCTTGTCTCGCCGTCTCGCCTCCAGCCGCTAACACGCCAGATTCACGCTCCACCCGTCCGTGTCGCTGCGCTCCATTGCGCAGCGCCTGCCGTTTACCTACACGGGCGCCGACTTTTACGCCCTCTGCAGCGACGCCATGCTCAAGGCCGTCACGCGCCAGGCGTCGGCCGTCGACGCCAAGATCGCCGCCATGGCCGCCAGCGGCGCCAAGCCCATGTCCACGGCTTACTACTTTGACCACCACGCCACGCCCGACGACGTCGCCGTGCTCGTCACCGAAGACGACTTTCTCGCCGCCCACCGCGAGCTCGTGCCCAGCATCAGCGCCGGCGAGCTGGCGCACTACGAGCGCGTCCGGGCCACGTTTGAAGGCAAGAAGGAGAAGAAGGAGGAGGACAGGGCGGAGGAGGACAAGGCGCAGCAGCAGCAGCTGCAGCACAAGAAACAGCAGGCGGCTGCTGCGTCGCGCAGCCCGGCCGCCGCCGCGCACTCGGCCAGGCACGCCCGCAAAGGCAAGGGCCACGGCAAGGCCGCGTCTTCTCTGCGGTTCAGCGATGTCGAGGAAGAAGATGAGGCGAGTGCCAACGGCGTCGACGGGTTCCGCGACAGCGGCGACGACGACGACGACGACAACGACGACACGGGCAGCGCGATTGTCAACGGCCGGGCCAAGGGCAAGGGCAAAGCGGCGGCTGGCACGTCGGCGTTCCAGGACCAGCGCGCCAGCGACGACGAGGACCTGTACGACTAGGCGCTGTGGGGTGCATTTTACCGGCGCATTGCCGCAGCGCCATATTCTTGTCTTGTACATACCAAAAGGGTCAGACCCAGATAAGATAGCATTGGTGAAAAAGACAGGCTTGGTTGTATAGCCAAGTCAACGGTTGCCAAAGACGCTGTATTACCGTTTCTTCAGTTTCTTCAGTCTGCCCGCGTACAATGTCTATTCAAAAGCAGAGATTGGAGACGGACCGCCACAAGCAAGTCAAAGTCCCTCGTGGCGCAATTGGATAGCGCGTTAGACTGTTATCTCTCTTATGATAGTCTATCTAAAGGTTGGTGGTTCGAGCCCACCCGAGGGAGAAGTTATTTTTTTCTATTTTCCTTTTTTTTCTGGAAAAGAGTGCGGTCGAAGCCGTTCCTGATAACAGTAACAGCTGCCAGACGGCGCTTTTGGAACGCGGTTCGCATCTGTCATGCTCGCCGTCGCTACTTGGTTGTCTTTTGATGCGTTTGGGTTATAGTTTCACGTGACTATATGTGAACCACGTGACTACTGCGTGATTTGGATTGTGATTGTATAATGATCACGTAAACAATCCTAGCCGATCTAGTACTGGTTTGGTCACGTGACACAAATATCCCACTATCCCACAATTTCCCCTGATTTATTAATGTCCACTTTCTCGGAAACTACTCGTAGCGTCAGCCTAATCCTGACTTTGTCACAACAATTATCACATCACCACAGTACTTGCACCTGCTTCCTTCAAACAGCATCACTTCGTCCATGTTATTTGACGAAAACATGTCTTCCTCTGATGCTTTCTTACCCGATGATGATGAGGTGCTCGCCTCGCTTACGCCAGAGCAGCGACGCCTGATCGAGCGTATTCAGGTGCGTGCGATGCAAAGCGCGAGGGAGACCGAAGAACGCGCGAGGCAAGCCGAAGAGCGCGCGAGGCAAGCCGAAGAGCGTGCGGCGCAGAGGGAGGCCGAAGAACGCGCGAGGGAAGCTGAGGTACGCGTGAAACAAGCCGAAGAGCGTGCGGCGCAAAACGCAAGGGAAGCTGAAGAACGTGTGAGGCAAGCCGACCTACGCGTGAGGCAAGAAGCTGAAGAACGCGTGAGGCAAGCCGAAGTACGCGTGAGACAAGCCGACCTACGCGTG
>JADHKR010000002.1:600000-759673 GCA_019925305.1 Sporothrix cf. nigrograna | reverse complement strand
AAGCAAGGACAGGAGCGCCCAAAGCAACAGCAAGAACAAGAGCTAACGCAAGAACAGGAACTCTCAAAGCAGGAACGAGATCGCGCGAGACAAGAAGCTGAAGAACGCGTGTGGCAAGAAGCTGAAGAACGCGTGAGGCAAGCCGAAGTACGCGTGAGACAAGCCGACCTACGCGTGAAGCAAGGACAGGAGCGCCCAAAGCAACAGCAAGAACAAGAGCTAACGCAAGAACAGGAACTCTCAAAGCAGGAACGAGATCGCGCGAGACAAGAAGCTGAAGAACGCGTGAGGCAAGCCGAAGTACGCGTGAGGCAAGCCGAGGTACGCGTGAGGCAAGCCGAGGTACGCGTGAGACAAGGACAGGAGCGCCCAAAGCAACAGCAAGAACAAGAGCTAACGCAAGAACAGGAACTCTCAAAGCAGGAACGAGATCGCGCGAGACAAGAAGCTGAAGAACGCGTGAGGCAAGCCGAAGTACGCGTGAGACAAGCCGAGGTACGCGTGAGGCAAGCCGAGGTACGCGTGAGACAAGGACAGGAGCGCCCAAAGCAACAGCAAGAACAAGAGCTAACGCAAGAACAGGAACTCTCAAAGCAGGAACGAGATCGTGCGAGACGAGAACAGGAACTCGCCAGACAAGAACAGGAGCGCGCGAGACAAGCCGCTAGTGACGTTGCGGCTGTACGCAAGGCCTTGGAGGAGGAACGAGCAGAGCAGCAGCAACTACGCGCAGGTAGGCAGGGCGTGTTTTCTCACTTTGCATTGCGTGCCTTGTTACTGACATGGCTCCCACTCCAGGACAAGCAGTTGACGGCTACATTGCCCGCGAGTTTCAGCGCAACTTCCATCTGCCACGCCTGATTCCAGTCCCCAAACCAAAGACGACCACGTCAAAGGCGTCCTCGGAAAAGACCCTCACAGCCACCACGGGCCGCACCAGCATCGTCGGCAAATACTACCCGCTGGAGCTGGAGCTCTGGGAGGGGTGCGAGGCCCTGCTGGAGACGGCCTTTCAGGAGATCCGCGGGGCCCTCGGCAGCAGGCCTCTGTTCCCGTCTAAGAACCGAATGGACGCCATGGACGAGAGCTTTTTAGACGATCTGCCATTCGAGTTTGTCCACGCGCCGCTCTACCACACCGAGGCCAAGACAGCGTTCTTTCTCCACGAGGTGCTGGAGAAGCCCGTTTCACGTGTGCTGAATGCCTTTTTCACCACGCACAAGATCTTTTTCGACACTCGGAATGCCGGAGCCCACATCCGGTTTCTGACCAGGGAGCGCACGCGCGAGTCCAGCCGGAGCGAGCAGGATGCCAGCGGCAGCGCGGACAGCGACGCTGGCAGCCAGACGAGCGGCGAGGAGCAAGGCGGGTCAACAGCAGACAAACCAAAGCTCCCAAACAAAGTACAGCCGGACTGTATTGTTTTGTGCACCAGAATCGAGGGTGGCGGAGCCCGAATCGACGATAACATGAATGACGACGACGACGACGACGACGACGACAACGACGACGATTGCATAGATGAAGACAAGATTTCAGCCATCTACCGCGTCGCATTTGGCGAGCACAAAGCCACCCACCGTCTGCGTGCGTTCATGCTCGACTGGCTTTTGAAAAAAGGAATCCCCAAAGACTACATCGTCCAGATGGCGCGCCGGAAAATGACGGGCATCCCGTCCACCGACAGTAAGACCGTCCCGGGCTCTTTGCCGGGCCTGGTGTACTACACCTATGCCCTCGCGCAGACGTTCCACTACATGGTCTCGGCCGGCATCGTGTATGGGTACCTGGCCAGTGGCGACACGCTGACCTTCCTCCACATCCCACCGGCCGCGCCTACGAAGCTGCTGTACCGCCCGCTCCTTTTTCCCCAGTTTGGACGCGTCAACGTCGACGCGGACGCAGCCACCGAGCCCCCCGTCCAGGAGCCTGTCGCCCCAGAACGCTCTACGGTTGGACTGCTGTCCGGCATGACGTTCATAGCGTGGAAAGCCGGCACCGAGGACGAACGCTGGCGGGCCGACGCGCTGGAGGGCTTGGCCAAGTTCCCAAACCTGCCCAAATCCTTGGCTGCAAGTGCCGCAGCTGCGTCCGACCCCGGCCCGCCAAGCCCGCCTTCCGACGGCGGCCGGTCGAGCAAGCGTGGGCCCGACAGCAGCATGGACGATGACGATGCTGGCGACGGCCGTGCCCGGGGACGAGGCCACAACCTCTCCATCCCCCATGCACACCGGCCTCGCGTGCCGTCGCCGCTGCGGTGGCATGAGTCGTCCGCCAGCCACCAGTCCCAGTGTGCGTGGCAGGGCACTGGCTTCGGCCCGCGCAAGCCCGTCTTCCTAAAGCGAAGTCCGTTTGATCCGGTGTCGTTCCGGCCTCTGCGGCCCTACTGCACACAGGCCTGTCTGCTCGGCCTCGCGCGCGGCCTGCCGCTCGACAACAACTGCCCCAACGTGCTGCTCCACCAGCGGGCGGCCCGCGGCGTCATGACGGCGGACGACGTGCTGCCCGGGCCGCAGGGCCAGCTGTTTCACGCGATCCGCGGCGTCGAGGAGCTGGGCCGGCTCGTGGTGCTGCAGCTCTACGGCAACATTATGCAGGACTGCGAATGCTTCCTGAACAAGGGGCTTTTTGGCCGAATCGGCTGTCTGTTCAAGCTGACGCTCACGGGGTACGGCTACACGTTTGTGGCCAAGGGCGTGCAGACGTTTGACTGGAAGCGGCTCCGGCGCGAGACCGCCGTCTACAAACACCTGTCCGAGCAGCAGGGCCGTCTCGTGCCCGTGTATCTCGGCATTGTGAAGCTTCTGCTGCCGTACCCGCGGGACGACGCCCAGCTCATGACGCACATGATGCTCATGTCCTATGGCGGGCCGGGCCTGTGGTCGACTGCGCTTGCGCGCCGCACACGGCGGCGCGGGAACCTGGCCGGCATGGATCGGGCGCAGGAGGCCGCACGCACCTGGGCGGAGCTGCAGGCGCTCGGCATCGGCGACGACGACGACGAGAACATGGACAGCAACTTTACGTGGTGCGACGAGGCGCGGCGCATGATGCGCATCGACTTTGACTGCGCGTATGTGGTCAAGAGCGGCGCCGAGGTGCCTGCGGTGCCTGCGGTGCCTGCGGTGCCTGTGGTCCCTGTTTCGGAGGAGCACGGCAGGGACAGCCCAACAGGCAGCGCCGCGGCCACGCCGCCGACGCACGCAACAACCCCGTCTCTGGACGCCGCGTGCGCCAAGCGGCCGCGTCCCACGGACTGGGGCCGCGCAGGCGACAGCGACGCCCGGGCCGCCAAGCGCGTGTTTCGCCGTCGCGGCTCGGAGAGCTCGCTCGGAAGCATCCTGCTGCTTTGAAGGTGTGGCGGGCTATCTTCTCTCATTCACGAGCACTCGTGCGAATCGAAAACGTGCTCCGAAAGCACATGAGTTCGCGAATTTGCCACGGAACGGAAAAGCGGGTCCAATGTAAAGGACGCGTTACCATTGGCTGAAAACACTCGGCAAAGTTTGCTGCTTCCAACCAAAATCGCGCCACCACAACTTTTCTTTTTTTTTGTTGCAGCGACTATCAATTCCTGCTTCCCGTTGGGCCGTCTTCTTTCTTGGAGGGGCAGGCCCAGCTCGGAAATATCTGATAAGCGATCCAGCTCGCGGCGGGCGGTCTCCGAGACGGCGCTGACAGGCTGACACGGCAAGTGCCTCAAACTGGACCCTTTTTCTCTATTCTTTTCTGTTCTTTTATTACGACATACTCGTACATGTACGTCGTGCGCTGTGCGCTGTGCGCTGTGCGCTGTGCGCTGTGCGCGCTGTGCACTCCTTGGCAGTTTCTATCCCCTGAAACCCCTGTGCCTGTCCTCCGCTGGCCGGCCGTCGGCGCACGGCGACGAACGTGCAACATATTAGGAAAAGCGCACAGCCAATGAAAAGGGCAAAATACGAGTACTCGTAGTACATGGGCTTTCAAGAAAATACGATTTCCGGGGGGAAACGAAAGACGAAAAAAAGGACAGAAGAGAAAGTTACATAATGGCTCGGCGTCGTTGCGAACAGCTATGTCGTAGTAAATGTACGAGTATATCCGCAGCTGATAACCGCGCGTATCGACCAAAGAGCCGATAACCAAGCACCGGCGCATACTCGGAAAGCAAGAGTCCGTCGGGCTCGCATGTATTTGTATTTGTACTCGTATTTATATTGCATTTCGGTGGCATGCGATGGCTTCCTGCCTCGCTCTTTCCTCCCGGGCTGCCTCTTCGCTGTTTCCTCCCAGCCACGGCGTTGCGGACCAGAGCATCCCCCGGCGAGCGCCTCTCTTGCCCTTTCTGCGTGGGCGCTCGATGACTCCTTCCCGACATTATCGCGCACACGCCACCACGGTACCCGCCACGCCGTCCACCGCTGTCCCACTGCCGTCCCACTTCGCTCCCACTACCGCCTTCCTTGTTGCCCCGGGGAATCTTGCCCCTTCAAGATACGGAAGGAGCATGCCGGCACACGTACTCGTAAGCTGTAAGCTCGAAACTGTTGGCTTCCTATTGGCCGTCGCGGCACCCGGGATTTGCGTCGTCTGGAACAGGCCATTCGACGACGAGCATTCTGCGCTTGTCGTCGCTCTGCCCTATCTGGGTTGCTGCCTCCAGACGCTGTTCCATGTCCTTCTACGGCTGGCTTGCCCCTGCCTCCACTGCCCGTTTGCTCGGTCGCTCCTTCCTCGACACCTGCTGCTTATTATACTCTCGGCCCTGCAGCCTCCCGAACCCAGGCCGCCTCCCTCCTTCATCTTCTCTGTCACTCACGATCCTCTCCTCCTTTGCTCTCTTCCTTGACGCCTCACCAGCTCGACAAGGTATGTAGCGTTCTGTGTTGCGTGCACGTCCTCGCCCCACGGTCTACGCCTTATCGGCGCTGATTCCTCCCGCGACGCTTTTTTTTTTCCTTTTTCTTCTTTCTTTTTATTTTCTTTTTTCTTTTTCTTCTGTCCATTCTGACACTTCCAGAGACTCTCCCCCCCTCCCAACCCTCCCAACCCCTACAATGGCCTCTTCTGCTTCCCGCCAGCTGTTCCGCGCCGCTGCGCGCGCTGCTGCGCCTGCGCGCCGCGGCTTCACCACCTCATCCTCCTCGGTGACGGCCTCGTCGCGCGCTGCGCTCCGCCAGGGCGCTGCCGGCGCCGGCCGGCGCTACTATTCGTCCGAGGCGCCCAAGGCGGGCGGCTCGTCGAGCCTGCTGTGGATCGGCGTCGGCGCGGCGGCTGTTGGCGGCGCGGCCTACTACTTTACGCAGGGCGGTGGTGCGGCGGCGCCCAAGGCCTTCAAGCCCGAGTTCAAGGACTACCAGGCCGTGTACAACGAGATTGCCAAGCTGCTGCAGGAGCACGACGAGTACGACGACGGCAGCTACGGCCCCGTGCTGGTGCGCCTTGCGTGGCACGCGAGCGGCACGTACGACAAGGCGTCGGGCACGGGCGGCAGCAACGGCGCCACGATGCGCTTCGCGCCCGAGAGCGAGCACGGCGCCAACGCCGGGCTGATCAACGCGCGCAACTTCTTGGAGCCGGTCAAGGCCAAGTTCCCGTGGATCTCGTACTCGGACCTGTGGATTCTGGGCGGCGTCTGCGCCATCCAGGAGATGCAGGGCCCCAAGATCCCGTACCGCGCCGGCCGCGTGGACGGCGACGCCGCGGCCTGCACGCCCGACGGCCGCCTGCCCGACGCGGCGCAGGGCGCCGACCACATCCGCAACATCTTTTACCGCATGGGCTTCAACGACCAGGAGATTGTGGCGCTCGCGGGCGCCCACGCGCTGGGCCGCTGCCACACGCAGAACAGCGGCTTCGACGGCCCCTGGACCTTTTCGCCGACGGTGCTGACCAACGACTACTACAACCTGCTGCTGAACAGCAAGTGGCAGTGGCGCAAGTGGGACGGCCCCAAGCAGTACGAGGACAAGGAGACCAAGTCGCTCATGATGCTGCCGGCCGACATGGCCTTTGTCCAGGACAAGGCCTTTAAGCAGTGGGTCGAGAAGTACGCTGCCGACAACAGCCTCTTCTTCAAGGACTTTTCGGCCGTCATTGTCAAGTTGTTTGAGCTGGGCGTACCCTTTACCCAGGGCACCGAGACTTTTGTGTTTAAGAACCTGGACGAGTAAAGCAGCCGTCTTGTTGGATGAGCTGTTTTCTTGCGCGTTTTTTTTTTTTTTTTTTTGCTTCTCTGATTCTGCTCTTGCAAACAACAGCCACCACTACCAGACGCGGAGACTGCTCTTGCCTCTTGCGAAACAAGACCGATAGACACGACCGGCACGGACTTCCTTTGGGGAGGATAGAGTTGGGGACAACAAGGCGCATGGAGAAAGACGGATGACGAGCCCAGGAAGGCATCTGACATCTAGAATAGAGAGGGAGATCTTTTTTGAACAGCAGACGCTCCGGCGGGGGGGCGAGCAGGGCGAGGGGTGGTAATCCGGCCAGCTTAGAGAACTATTTTTTTCTTTTTTTTTGTACTCGCGCTTTCAGTGGCAACGAATGCGATGTAATACGTCTCTCAGCCTGCTCTGCTGAACCTGCCTGATTGGGACTAGCGAGGCGGGCGAGTCGTTTGTCTTCTCCCGTGTTGCCGTTGCCGGCAGGGAAAGTACGACTGGCGATCAGGGTCTTTCCGGGAGGCTGCCAGTCTTTTGCCTGTTCTGCGTACAAGTCTTTACAACTTGTCTCTCGTACCGTTGTTCGCTTTGTCCTCTTGTCCGTAAGATGGCGAGGATCCTATTTGTGTGTTCTCTAGTGATTCATCAGCTGGCCGAATAAGATGATTTTACGAAGATATAGACATGATTTTATCCTGGTTTTAAAAAAAAATAAAATAAAACAACAGAAGATGAAAAAAAGAATAAAAAAAGCAAAGATAAAATAAAAAACAAAAGTCCAAAGAAAGACACAAAACCGGGTTATCCTAAAAATACAAGACCGCCAAAACTTGACACGAAGCAAAAAGAACTGCTAGGAAATGAGATGACTGACCAGACTGGACGCCGTATCGTCTTCAGTTTCTTCCCCCCCTGGGCCTTTTTCTAACACGGCGGCGTCCTCGACTCCCAGTCCACTCTCGTCGTGCGGTTCATTCTGCTGTTTACGAGCAGTGTTGTCGTCAACGTCAACACGTGGTCACGTGATCGCGATGCCGCCGAAAATTTCACACTACTCGTAGAAAGCCTCACATTGGAGCCAGCGACAACCGGCTGTTGAACCCACATCCGACGACACAATGGCCCTGCGAACAACAGCAACAGCTGTGCTGTCTGCTGGGCGGCTGCAGCGCGCCTCACTGCAGGCGATGCGCCCTTTTCACACGTGCGGCCGCAGCGCCTGCCGCGCCGCCGCGGCCACGGCGCTCGGCGCCTCGACAGCCGCTCGCGGCCGGACGGGCCTCTGCCTGTACTCGACCGACGCCGGCGGCGCCGCAAAGCCGGCGGCGTCGGCCGCGGCGGGCGTCATTGAGCGGTACCGGCGCCAGCTGGAGAGCAAGGCGCGGCAGGAGGGCGCGGCCGACATTGACGCGCTGCGCGCGGCGTACACGGCCAAGATCCAGGCGCTGCGGCGGCAGGACGCGGTCCTGCCCAAGGGCGCCAAGGCCAGCGTGACGGAAGGGACCCCGGCAGCGGGGGCGGAGGCGGGGGGCCAGGCACAGCCGGAGGGGCGGCCGGAGGGGCAGTCAGAGGGGCAGCCGGAGAAGCAGCCGGAGGCACAGCCAGAGGGGCAGCCAGAGGGAGCATCGGCTACGGGCTCTGCACAAGCCACACCCAGCGCCTCTGCCGCCGCGTCCGCGGCCGCTGCCGGCACCCCCCGCGGCGTGCGCCCCCTCTCGTCGCTGCTGGACCTCGACAAGGTGCGCACGCTGCCGGCCGAGGAGCTCGCGGCTGTCTGGCGGCTGCGGTTCGCCAACAACCCGCTGTCGCTGTGCGCGGTGATCCCGGCGCAGACGTACGCGGCCATGGAAGCGGCGGCGCGCGCGCGGCCGCAGTTTGTGCTGCCGGTGCCGCACGCAGAGCAGGGCGCGGAGATCCACTTTCTGCAGTGGACGTTTGACGCGCAGGGGCAGGGCCAGGCGCCGGGCGAGCGCGCGCCGTCGAGCACGGTGCTGTTCACGCAGCTGGCCGAGTACAAGGTGCGGGGCGAGTTTGCGCAGCCGCACACGACGGTGACGCACTACACGGACCTGGCGGCGGACTGCGGCGTGGTGCTGATGCAGGGCCAGGTGGCGGACGGGCGCGGCGTGACGGCGGACCACGCGCAGTGGCTGGTCATGTGCCTGCAGCGGTTCTACGGCGCGTGGGCGATCCCGGGCGTGCCGGGCGCGCCGGGCGCGGAGCAGCCGCGGCCCGACGAGGGCGCGCAGGCGCGGCGGCTGCTGCTGCAGTGGTTTGCGGCGGGCGACCCGCGGTTCAGCGTCGAGCGCCTGATGGAGGAGGCAGAGAAGCTGGCGTGAGGAAGCAGTACATATACATGCTAAATCAATACACGATATACACCGTACACACCACACACCCTACAGCTTGGCGGACCCGGCCTTTTCGGCCGCGCGCACCTGGTCGCGCAGCACGCGCCGCAGCAGCTTGCCGCTGGCGGACTTGGGCACCTCGCTGACAAAGCGCACGCCGCCGCGCAGCTTCTTGTGCGGCGCCGTCAGCGCCGCCAGCCAGTCGACAATCTCCTGGGCCTTGGCGGCGTCGGTCGGCAGCCCCGGCTTCAGCACCACGTAGGCCCGCGGCAGCTCGGTGGCCTGCGCCTTGTCCTCGACGCCGATGACGCACGCGTCGGCAATGTCCTTGTGGCCCAGCAGGATGCCCTCGAGCTCGGCCGGCGGCACCTGGAAGCCCTCTGCTGGTGTCAGTCCTGCGTGAGAAGAGGGGAGGGGAGAGGACGTACTGTACTTGATCAGCTCCTTGAGCCGGTCGACGCAGGTAAAGTTGCCGTACTTGTCGACGACGAAAATGTCGCCCGTCTTGAAGAAGCCGTCGGCCGAAATGGTGTCGGCCGTGTTCTGGGGCAGGTTGAGGTAGCCCGGGAAGACGTTGGGGCCCTTGAGCCACAGCTCGCCCGGCTGGCCGGCGGCCGCGTCGGCGCCCGTGTCCGGGTCGACGAGCCGCGCCTGCATGTTGGGCAGCAGCTTGCCCACGGAGCCCATGAACTTGGCCCACTCGTACGGGCGCTGCATGGTCGCCACGGGCGCCGTCTCGGACAGCCCGTAGCCCTGCTTGACGGCGATCTTGAGGCGGTCCCACAGCGCCGTGGCCAGCTCGGGCGACAGCGGCGCCGCGCCGCTGTGCAGCATGCGCATCGACGTCAGGTCGTACTTGTCGACCACGGGGTGCTTGGAGAACGCCAGGATCACGGGCGGCGGCACGTACGCGAAGCTGATGCGGTACTTCTCGATGAGCTGGCAGGCCCGCTCCAGGTCGAAGCGCGGCATGCTGATGAGCTGCCAGCCGGTGTAGACAAAGGCCATGATGCAGCACGTGAGGCCCTGGGAAGTTAGTGTATGGCTCTATTGTGATATTGTATGTCCAACTCACATAGATGTGGAAAAACGGCGTGATGCCGAGGCCCTTGTCGCCCTTGCCGTCGACGCCGCCGTGCGGGTGAAAGTACAGCGCGTCGACGGACGCCATCTGCAGCACGTTGGCCACGACGTTGCGGTGCGTGAGGCACACGCCCTTAGGCAGGCCCGTGGTGCCGGAGCTGTACACCAGAAAGGCCAGGTCGTGGCGCACGTCGAGCGCGGCCGCCGGCGCTGGCCCCGCGTGCGGCCCCGAGGTCGCCGCGCCGCCGCGGATGGCGCTAAAGTGGCGGAACGTGCCCGCGGGGTCGTGCGCGTCGCCCAGCAGGATGACGCGGTCGTCGGGGATGCCCACGGCCCGCGCGGCGCGGCGCGCCGTCTCGAGAAAGGGCAGCTGCGTGACCACGGCCTTGGCGCCCGAGTCGCGCAGCTGGAACGTCAGCTCGGCCTCCGTGTACAGCGGGTTGGCCGGCGAGCCCACGCCGCCGGCCCACAGCAGCCCGAGCATCGCCGCCGGCGTGTCGATGCTGTTGGGCGTGTAAAAGGCCATGACGTCGCCGCGCTGCCAGTCCCACTGCGCCCGCAGGCCGCGCCCAAACGCCAGCGAGGCGCTGCGCAGGTCGCCAAAGCTGTACGTGCGGCCGGTCTCGCTGTCGGTGAAGATCTCTGCGCGGTCAGCGGGGCACACGGGGGAAGGGGGGGGGGGCGGACGGCACGCACCCTTGCTGTCGGAGAACGGCTTCGCCTTGCGCTCAAAGAGAAACGACCAGAGATCGGTCTCGGGGACCGCGACGTCTGCAAACGGCGATGTGTAGACCATTGTGGCGGTTGGAGGGCGCAAGGAAAAGTGAGAAGACGGAGGAGGAGACGGAGAGGACGAGCGTTGAAAGAACAGACAGGAACAAAAGAAAAACAAGAGCATAGATATTGCCCGCGGGGGTTCCCCAACAGCTTCCTTTCCGGCCTAGCCGCCCCATTCTCCGCAGAGGATCGCCCCGGCTTGTTCTTGGCCTCATTCCTGCTTGTGCTCGCTGGTACTTGGCGCCTCGCCCTCGCCTCGCCTCTCGCCGCAATGGTCTGGGCTGGCGCGTACGCAATGGCTGCTAGAGCCTCCGGAAATCCGGTGCGCTGTCGAGCAGCCGTCGCCTTGGCCAGACGCCGTGCAACGCGTCCGGCCTGTGTCCGGCTCTGTGTCTGCTCTGCCTGGAAACTGTTATCGCAGGCCTTTTTGCCCTCTTTCGCTTTAGCGTGCGACCGCGGCGATGGAGGATTGCGGAGAGAGCGTGCGGGGGAAGCAGATGTGGGCCTCGATCGGCCGAGGCTCGGGTTCGCGACCGGCAGCAAGGTGTTCTCCAAGTTCGGCGCTATGGCAGTGCTGCTGCGTGGGCGGCCGCAGTGTCGCTTGCAAGAGCCGTCTGCTTCTGAGGCTTTTCAGGAGACAAAATGGACGTCATGATCGTCCGCCCACAGGTGCCGCGAAACGGGAAGGCGCAACAGGCGTCTGGCGACGGGCGAGGAAAGAGCGCGGACGGCGAGATTACAGGTGCTCCGATGCAGCGGATCGCGCCTTCCTGGCACGCCCATCGCAACCTTAAACCGACGTCACCGCTGAAAAGACACGTGCAAAGCATCGCGAGATGCACTGCGGCTTCAAGCACGGCGATGCAGCGGACGACGGTGATTTGCGCCCGTTGTGTTGAGAGTCCGTCGCGCGTGCGTCTGAAACAGCCAAAAGAGCAAAAGAGGCTCTCGTCGGTCTCTGCGATGGCCTCGCCATTTCCGGCCCTCTGGCACCATCCTGCGTTTCCCCATTTCCATTCCTCGTCGCAGGAGCCAACAGCGTTTGACGCCTCGTGTTCGCTGGCCGTGCCCGCTTGGAAGACGACACAGCATGATCTGCGACGTTTCCCGAGACCAGCCTCCGCTCGCCCCTGGCCCCTCGACTCCTCGACTCCTCGTCTCTGTCACCCTGTCACCCTGTCACCCAGCACAGACACCGCACAATACGAGTACGATGAATGAATGCATGATCGACCCAATCCTGCAATCGTTTGCGCTGCCGAGACGGCTTCTTTTCTTCTGTAGCACCGTCCACCCCGGTCCAAGACTGGGTGCCGTGCGGCGATTTTTTTCAACTTTCGTCGACCATCTTTCAGATTGCCTTTTTGCGCGCGTTTGAGATCAGCATGGCATCCAGACGATGCTCGTGCTTCCTCGTGCAAATTGAGGCGCGACTGGGGCACGATCCACCTCGCAAAGCCGGGTGAACCGGCGATCCCAAAGGGCAACAAGAGCGCAGCACCGTCCCATTGTCAGCGGGCGCTGTGGGCAATGAAGTTCGTGTCGCTCGTTCTTTTTAATATCCTGTACATTACTACGACTTGAACGAAATGACGCCGGCAGGCGCAGACAGACACGAGACGGCCTGACACAGGCCCGACAGGGCATCGAGGCTCGCTACGGCCTTGGCGGTATGACAGTGTCGCATTGCGGACGGCCCTTCCACTCCAGCCGCCACGCCGAGCCTCAGTCCTTGGCTCAGGGCTAGCTGTTACAGAGCAAAGAGCCTCCTGTTGTCGCGACGGCTTCGTCTGGTCTTTGCGGTTATGTAATTGTTCTCCTGGGACCCGTTAAAGAAAGTGCATATAATGGGCCACGATCGCCCTGTTCAACTTTGTTTTCTCTTCATCCGCACTCTCTTTTTCCTTTTGCCATTGTACCTTCTGTGAAGACACCTTTCTTTCATTCTCTCGACAACAGCTGTGCTGTTTTTAATATCTTCTCTTGCATCTTGTCCACTCTTTTTTTTTTTTTTTATATCCTTCTCACGTCATCTCCATCTTCTCAATTACACGCAAAATGTACTTTTCCAAGGTCGCCGTTCTTGCCTTTGCCGCCTCTGTGCTGGCCATGCCGACCCAGGTCGCCAAGCCGCACAAGCGCGCCGGCGTCCTCACGGCCACCACCTACGCCAACTTCCAGGTCTCGGACGGCGTCGCTGGCAACGCCCTGGACGAGGTGAACGCCAAGTTCCCCGTACGTCGCAGACTCCTTGCCCTGGCGTGCCAGCTCCTGCGCTAACCCTCCCCCGTCAGATTGACCAGACCGACCTGGCCGGCGTGGACGCCAACGACCTGGCCATCATCCTCGCCGCCCGCGAGACCGCCGAGGCCGCCGAGACCGACACCGGTGGCTTCAACGACGCCATCGACGCGGCCGGCAGCAGCTCCACGGCCGGCAAGGCGCTGCAGGTCGGCAAGATCAAGAACAAGGTGCTCAAGCTGCAGCTCGAGGTGCTGGGCCTGCAGATCCAGCAGGCGCAGACGGGCAAGGACAACACGGCCAAGATTGCCGCCGAGACGACCAAACTCAACAACAACATCAAGCTCGACCAGGCGGCCGCCGGCCAGACGAGCCAGAGCGTCGACTTTGACGGCGACGACGAGCCTTAGGAGACGGGCAGAGTAACGTGGAATTGGCAGAGCGGAAGAAGATGGAGACGGGAGGCAGAGAGAAAGGAAAAAAGAAAGGCGTGGCGACGATGCGTCTCGCCGGAGGGCCATCTTTGCTGGTTGCTCTCTGGTGGGGGAGACTTGAGTGGAAGATTCTATTTCTCGTATATACCATTCACAGGGCAATAATCTACTCTTGGCATCTGGACTTTTTTTTTCATTTATTTATTTATAAATGCGACTCTGCGAGTGGCGGGTGACGTTTAGAGACATCATGAATCAAGAATTTTGCGTTTTTGCCGGCTCCATGGACGAGGCTGGTTTCATAATCATTCCCATTTGCTAACAGAAAAACACCGTTGATATCGTAATGTCTTTTCGCCTACATTGCTGTATCTAGCCGTCTTGTTCACTGGCACCATTCGTACGACTGGATCGAAAGACGTCTCCCGGAAGAGACTCGACAAGATACACTGAGACACCGAAGAATGAAAGAGACAGAAAAGGTAAAGGGGTAAATGGAAAAAGAGAAAGAGGAAGAAAAAGAAACATGCTGAACATGTAAAAGGGTTGTCGCCGAGAAAAGCAAGTGGTTCGTCCGCAGGACGAGCGTTGTCTGCCTGCTGTCCTCTTGGAACAAAAAAAAGGTTTTGTTTTGCCTTTCGCCCCCCTCCCACAGCCGACGACGAAAGGTCCCAAAAGACGAAGAGAAAAAAAAGAGAGACCTTGTCGCCGACGAGTTTGCCGCTGGATGTGTATTGCCGAGTCGAGCGAAAGAGTCGAAAGGGGGTATTCCGTCGGGCCAGTCCAGCAGCCGAGAATGCAAGAGGTTGCAGGTTGCGAGAAAGGAGGAGGAAGAAAATGGAAAGGACAAAGGAAAGGGTAGACACAAGGTAAAGAGAACAGACGCGAGAAGACGACAGCCGATGCCGAGAGAAGAGTGAACCGTCCGTTACAGTGGAATTTAAATCACGGAAATGTTGTCATGCGACGTCGTCCATCTTCCCCCTGCTGGCCGGCGTCTCCGGCATTTGTTCCCACAACCGTGTTCATCGATAAATCGGGCTGGGGTTTGCTTATGCCAGAAGGGCAATGGCAGCCGCCAGGCCGCCCATCAGCAGGCCGCTCTGGAGGAAGAGGCCCTGGGCGCCCGAGGTGTTGACGGACGTGACGCTGGCCGTGGCCGCAGGCGTCGTGGTGGACGACAGGACGACGACGGTCGAGGTCGCGATGGAGCCCGTGCCGGTGCCGGTGCCGGTGGGCTTGGCCGTGGTGGTCTTGTTGTACGACGTGGGCCAGGCGACGGTGCTGGTGTTGCTGACAGGCCAGTGCGTCGAGGTGGTCGTGTTGTGGCGCGTGGCCGGGCAGTTGGTGACCGAGGGGTTGCAGCGCGTGATGGTGATGGTCTGGGTCAGCGAGATGGTCGAGGTGGTCGTGCCGGTGACGGACGTCGTGGCGGCGACGAGGGAGACCACAAAGGCCAGGAAGGTGAGGTAGAACGACGCGAACATGGTGGCGGTGGTTGTGCGGTAAATGCAGCGGTAGACGGGGTGGCGGTTATATGGCTTTTCGAGTCTGGTGCGTGTTAGTCGCGGTGTTTCATCTCGGGCTGATGCGATGTGGCGATGGGACGAAACGAGAGAACAAGGACAGGCGCATAGGCGACGCGGCAAGACAGCATCGTGGTCGTCACGTTGTTTCCCTGTTTCCTTTTTTGGTCACGGACGTTCTCCAGGAAAACTGCCACGTCGACGCGTCGGGCCTGGAATGCGCCCGTGAAGCCAGGGAGCCAAGCGAGTGCTGGGCCTGGCTCCAAGTCAGAGGGAGCTGTTGCCGCTGTCTTGTTCGTCGCGTGTCCTTGTCGCACGTCGTTCTTTTCTGTTCGGCTCTCGCTGATCGCTCGTCTTCGGCGTCTTTATGGATTGTGGCAACCTACCAGGTCGTGATATATGTATTGCAAAGGCGCAAAGAAGGTGTCCGAAGAGGTTTGAAAGAGAACGTGGCTGATCAGAATCGCAAAGGGTCTATAAGGAATGACAGTCAAGATGCTGGAAAACAAGCTCGACGAAATAGAGAATGGCAGCGACGATGTCGAAGAAACGAATGTGTATCGGACTATGGGTGAGGAAGAAGGAGGAAAGAAAAAGAGGAGAGGAAAGGGGAGAGCAATGATTAAGACTATGGGGGCAGGTATTACGACAGCAGCACTGGTCCTCAGATTAGGGGCCACCCCTGGAGCGCAGATTATAGGAGGGAATTAGGGATTCTAGTGGGACTCCCGGGGTACAAGTATGATCTTTCAAAATACAACAAATACAAGCTGCAAAACAATGTCAATAGTGCTCGAAGCGAGGCTTGGCCGACATGCCAATGCCTCCATGCCAACGCAAGCACGAGGCGAGGCGGTGGGCGCTGGCCGTCGGAATTTTCACGTCTGTGTTCCATTTCCTAATGTTTTTCTCGTCCTCTCTTTTTTCTCTTTCTTTTTTGTGGCTGGTTCGTGGCGCAATGCCGGGTAGACGACATTGCACCTGGCACGACAGCACACGGGCTGACACGGACGGTGAGGACGAGGGGGGATACACGAAAAGGATCATGAAAAGAAAGAGAAAAGAAAGAAATTTCTGCCAAACAGCAAAACGCCACGACGGCGCCACGACAGCAAGGGCCGCATGGCCAAGCAGCAAGGGGCAGCAAGCCCGCGAGAAGCACAGCAGGCAGAGGCGGCGCGAGAGAAATAAAGACGTGCCCCTTGTTGGCTGCTTTCGACGTAGCATCGCCGTCGTCGGGTCTTGCTAGTAGACCCGCCAGGCCAGGGGTTGACCAATCATATTACAGCGCTTCCTGGCTGGTGTGGCAATTCCAGGGGTATCCGCTGCCTGGGAGCTTCTGATTGGACGTGTTTTTATGCCCCACTGTTCCTGCAGGGCATGCACGGGACAGAGGAAAGAGCGAAAAGGGAAGGAACGAGAAAACGAGAAGAGGAAGGATGAAAAGAGGAAAATCTTGCCAAGAAACAGGCCCGGACGGTCGATCATTGGCCGCAGTGCGGCGAGACCAGCCAGAGTGAATCTGGCAAGGACCGGGGGCTTGGAATCGTGAAGAAGCTGGCCGTTTCACTGCGTTGTATCACGGCTTCTATCTTCCTATAATTTTGTTTCTTTGGTTTCTCTTTTCTTTCTTTCTTATTTTTTTCCGACGAGTACTCGTACGCACACGACATACTGTCAGATCGCACACGCGACGCGTTCTTCTCAGCGTACTTTGTCCTTCGTCCCATATTTTTGGCACTCGCTTGTCCCCGTGGCTGCCCAACGGCTATGAAATAGTCAGGCACAATCAGACCGCGTTGTCCATCCAGAAAGACGGTCAACCTGCTGGAAGATGTAGAGGTACCCCGATGCATGCCTCTGTTTCACTACAATAAAAGTACCGTGCTCTCGCCCGCTGCTCCACTTGACCAGCTCATCTCGGCGGGTGGCGTGGCACTGGATCCACTGGTGGTTCTTTGCCTGAATGAGGACGGGTTGCGTCAGTCTCTGCCGGACGCCAAGAGATGAGATGAGAAAGCGACAGGTGCGTCGTAGAAAGAAAAAGAGAAAATCAAGGACTACTCGTACGTGTACGAGTAACCTCGTACAGGTGGTCACGACATCAGATAACTTTTAATTACGAGGAGAGTACGAGTAATTCTTTCCATTTCGTGAGAGACAGGACGTACCAACGGCTTGTCTTGCCTTGTGTACTCGTACGAGTAAAGTATTGCCCTTTGTTTGTTGACGGCAGTGAAAACTCTGACTGCAGTTCTCTTTGTTCATTTGATTTCTTTGTTCGAAACCACCACCCGCCTTCCAAGCTCGCTGGCGCAGTCCAGGCTTTCTCTTTTTGTATCTTATGAATATTGTCCAAGACCAGCTGAACAGACAAGCCGTCTTCGGCCCTGCCACCGGGTACCTGCACAGCCCAGCCTGAGTACCCCTTTTCGTATTCTGAAGGCCGCCACTGGTCAGCAGCCACATTACTTTGTGATACCCGTACTCGTACTCAGGAAAGGCTCAGCATCCGGCGGCCAGGATCGCATAGCAAACGGTCACAGCTCGGGACGGACGAACAAGGAAAACCAAGCCGCTGGACAACAATTTCAAACAAAACGAAAAACAGCACGGAGATTAAATATGCAAGCATCACTATCATTGACAAAGAAAGATGCTTGCTCGCCGTTCCAGGTTGTTTGATGTTTGATTTCCTCTGGAGGAGATTGGAGGACGCGGACAGGCAACGGGTAATATTACCTCGCAAAAACGGCGCATTCGTTGCACGACGCCCTGGCTCTGGGAGCGTTGTGTGACCCTGGTCCTGTCCCCAGCCTTCCCTCTCGTTCGCCCGTTCTTTGCTTGTCGCATCGGTTGGGGATATCACGCCCGTCTTCCGGCCCCGGCCCTGGCTTGCACTTTTTTGTGATACATTGTCCGGCGTTTTGCCCCTTGAACACTGCAGCCTTCTCTCCTGCTCATTCCCCCCCCCCCCCCCCCCCTCTCTTTCCCGCAACGCTGTCCGCATACAGGCCACGTGCTGGCTCTCTGGAGCGAGTCGAACCACGCAGGCGCCGGCAACACTCCTAACGGGAACGTGTTTGCTCAGCAATACTCCTAACGAGAACGTGTTTGCTCATGTGCCCACGACGAGCGAGTCAGTCGACGGCCGGGCTCTCTTGGACAGCACGGTGGCGGATGGTAGCGGGCGCCGAGCATCTCTGGACGGACAGTGCTTTGATGCGAGGGCCTGTATTCACTGAGCATACAGCTCGCTTGGCCCAGTGGCTGTTCTATCCTCATTGCCGATGCTGACGCTGACAAAACGGACTGCCTCTGGCGACGGTAAGCTCCGTTTGCAGGTCATTGGCGTCTGTCGGCGTGATCTCCGCAACAGCTGACCCTGCGAGCTCTCCGTAGGTGGAGGTAGGTACATCAAGGCACTTGAATTCCGGCACACGCATGGACTCGGCATGGCGTCTGCGGGAGGCAAAGGGCAGATGGAGATGGAGAGGAAGAAGGTGGCTGTTTCGCCTGGAAGCTTGAAAACAGCGCAGGCGGGCATTTCCACGAGATGCTTGGCTCTCTCGCCTCTCATCCTGTCGACCAACGTCGCTGGCGCCCGCGCAGGGCCCACGGCACATCTACCGGGCAGAGGCGGTCTCCATTTCGGCCTCCAGCACGGCCCGTCTCGAATGTGCCCAGCCGTGGCATGGCATGGCCATCGAATCGTCCTCGGCCGCTCTGCTTCTGCTGATGCGGCGCCGAGCCCCGAGATACGTTGCGAGGGTCGCACCACGGACATCTGCCGGGGCCTGCAGCGAGGCTGGCCGGCCGTGCATGGCCAACGAATCGCGGACGGTCCTCGTCGTCAAGTTGACAACGGTGCCGGTCCCGAGACCGCCGTGGTCGCAATGCCGCCCAGTCGTTGACGGCGTGCCACGGAACCGTCAGCCTGCTGCCGCTCAGACGTCAGAAAGTCCCATCGTCTCGAGAAAGTAAAAGCGAGCCGGGGCAAGGAATTTGCTCTGGGCCTCGCGGGCCGGGCCAATTCTATTTCTCTGCTCATGCCTGCTTCGGCTCGCCGCCGTGCGGATGTGCGCGCTCCCGGCAGTCCGAGGTGTGTCTTCTACTCGTCTCGAGCAAGTCCATGCAATGGTTGGCGTTTGCCTTGCTGAGTGCTTTGGAATAACGGCTTTCCTGCACTTCCTATTGGACTTTCGATTATTAATGGTCGGCGGGGAAGAAGGCGCGATCTTTGTTGGGCTGTGTAAGTGGGGGCCCTTTTCAAAGGCGCTCGGAACGTGCTCGGGACGTCCTCGGGACTACTCGTCGAAGGTGCTCGGAATCGGGACAGGGTGCTCGGCAGGCCTTTTTTGCTGGAGGAAGGCGCGGCCGGTATGCAGGAAGGTGTATCGGACTGCGAGTATCTTGTATCTTATTATCCCCACTGGAAGCTCGCGAATGAGGGGCACGATTGCAATATTTGTACGACTCGCTCCTTCCTTTTTGCCTGCTCGCTCCTGCCACCTGGAGTATTATGCGCGCATCCCATCTTGTCATTCCGTTGCCTCGCATTTCGTCCCTTTTCGAACCTCGTTTCCACCATCGCCTCGCTGCCCGGTTTGCGTGCAGACCCACCCCGGATTTCTCGTCGGTCCCCGCACAGCGCAACATGAGCTCCGCAGCCGACGCACAGGCGGCGGCGCTGGCCGCGCGCACGCAGCAAGAGGCGGCGCTCAAGCGCAACCCGCACGGCGACTTCAAGGCCGTCGAGGGCGCGCGGCCGGACTGGGACGCGTCTGCGGCGTGGCACTACACCAAGACGGCGCAGCCCGGCTGGCAATGGGGCCAGGGCGGCAACGACGGCGGCGCGTCGCTGGCCAAGAAGCACGTCGAGATCGACCCGCACGAGCCCGGGCGGCCGGCGGGGTCCAACTACAAGCTGCTGATCTCGGCCATTGTGCCGCGGCCGATTGGCTTTCTGAGCACGCTGAGCGCCGACGGCACGTCGTCGAACCTGGCGCCCTTTTCGTACACGTGCATGATCTGCCACGACCCGCCCATCTTTGCCATTGGCATCGTGGGCGGCGTGGCCAACGCCAAGGACTCGCTGGCCAACATTGCCGGCAGCAAGGAGTGCGTGCTCAACATCATCTCGGAGCACTTTGTCGAGGCGGCCAACGCGACGTCGGTCAACGCGCCCTACGGCACGTCCGAGTGGGCTCTGAGCGGCCTGCACAAGGCGCCCTCCACGCACGTCAAGCCGGCGCGCGTCCAGGAGGCCGTGTTTGCCGTCGAGTGCAAGCTCGTGGAGCTCAAGGAGTTTGACAGCAGGGCCCAGCCCGGCAAGAAGTCGGCCACACTGGTGCTGCTGGAGGGCGTCAATTTCTGGGTCCGCGAGGATGCCATCAACGAGGAGAAGAACCTGATTGATCCGGCGGTATGTTCCCCCCCCCTCTCTCTCTGTCTCTCCCTCTCTCTCTCTTACCCAGAATGGCTTTGCACGTACTAACTGGTCAGGTGCTGCGCCCAGTCTCCCGTCTCGGCGGCATTACCTACGGCCGGTCGACCGAAGGCTATGAGATCCTCCGGCCAGACTTTTCGTCCGTGGCCAAGGCCGAGAACAGCAAGGAGCTCCTCGAGAAGGCGTCGAAGCCGTGAACTGTTTTGAGAATAGATCTAGATCAGCCGGGTCAGTAGTTTTGGACATTCAACATTGATCAGCCTTTTTCCTGAGTGGTACATTATGTGAAATGCACAATGCGGAACGGCGTACTTAATCCTCAACAAACAGTTTGTCTTCCACGTACGACCATAGACAATACGGGATCCCGTCCGCTCTCCCCTAGTCAAACCATTGATCGGCGGATTAGTAGTTGGGTCGGTGACGACCAGCGAATACCCGCTGTTGTACGTTTTTTTCTTTTTTTTTTTCTTTTTTTCTTCCTCTTTTTCTTTTCTTTTTCTTTTCTTTTTTTTTCAACTACTCCAACTACCCACTATTAACCTTCCATTTTAAACCTCCCCTCAACGGCGACCTCGACGCAGCGGAAACGGACTTGAACTCCGTCCAACCGGTCCGCTATCTACGAGTAAAGGTACGACGTACACCGTAAGACGCTTTTAAAGACGAGTTTGCTTACATCTCCAAACCACTTTAACCGCCCGCGTTCATGGCCCCACTTCCCTAAGAACGGACTTCGGACTCCAAGTCCGTCCGCCTTTGGGATTTAACCTCCGTGTCCCGTCGCCGTCCAGCCGCCGACGCGCCTGGTCAACCACCAAGGCCACAGCTCACGGCAGATGGAGAAACGCGGGCCGACGGCCGGCTCAGGGACCTACGGCCAGGCCTGCGTGCAGTGCTTCAAGGCCAAGTGCCGCTGCACGGCGCGTCCCGACGGCCCCTGCGAGAGGTGCGTCGTGCCTTCCGCGGCGATGCCCCCGCGCCTTCCCTGGACACACTGATGACGTAAGCAGATGCTTCCGGCTCAAGAAGCCGTGCCAGACGTCCACGTCGGCGCGCCGGCGCGCCGCGCAGAACGCGCAGGCGGGCGACATTGCCAAGCTCGAGGGGCGCATCAACACGCTGACGGCCATGCTGCAGTCGGTCATGGCCAGGACGGGCCTGTCGGACGCAGCGTCTGGGCAGACGGCCGGTGCAGGCAGCCGCGACCTTGGCGGGCCTTCTACCACAACGGGAAGCAGCGACCCAGCGAGCATGGCCTTTGACGACAACGCGCACAACGCGCACAACGAGCACGACGAGCACCACGGGCCTTGCTCGGCGGCGTTGCCGACGCCCTTCCACACGCCTCTTTCGGCGGGCCCAGACGCCGCAGACGGCGCGGATGCGTCGCCGCACGAGCCGCCGCTGTACGGGCTCTCGCTCGACGACGCCGCGTGGCACCTGGAGCGGTTCCGCAGCAAGATGCTGCCGCATTTCCCGTTTGTCAGCTTGCCGGCGGCGACGACGGCGGCGCAGCTGTGGCAGGACCGGCCGCTGCTGCTGCAGGCGATTGTGGCGGTGGCCACGCCGGCGGCCAAGCACAAGGCGGAGCGCGCCGAGCGGCTCAAGCAGGTGCTGACGCGGCGCGCGGTGCTCGAGAACCAGTCGACGATTGACGTGCTGCTGGGCATGCTGGCCTACATCGCCTGGAGCACGGACCTGTTTCTGCAGCCGGCCAGCAACCTCTCGCGCATGACGATGCTCGCGGCGTCCCTCGTGTACGACCTGCAGAGCGCGAGCGAGGCGCCGCCGCCGGCGCCGCCGGATGCGCAGGTCATGGCGCTGATGGCGCCGGGCCTCGGGCGGCCGCGCGCGCCGGACGCCGGCGGCGGCGGCGAGACAGGCGGGCGGCCCACGGCGGCACTGTCGGGCGTGCTGGAGCGGCAGCGCGCGTACCTGGCGTGCTTTGTGCTGAGCTCGGCCGTGTCCGCGTCGTTTGGGCGCATGGTGGCGCTGCGGTGGACGGCGCAGATGGAGGCGGCGCTGCAGCTCGTCGAGGCCAGCCGGGAGGCGCCATCGGACGCCGACCTGGCCGTGCTGGTGCGCCTGCAGATCGTCGTGCAGCGCGCGGCGCTCGTGCGCGAGCAGCAGGAGGCCGACCGGGCGCTGGCGTCGACAAGCCTGCACCTCAAGGCGCTGCAGGGCCAGCTGCGGGCGCTGCGCGACTCGCTCGGCGCCGGCGAGCCCCCGCTGCAGCGGCGGGACATGCTGCTCGTCTACTCGCACTACGCCGAGCTGTGCCTCAACGAGGTGACGCGCCTGGCCAGCTCGGACGCGCCGCTGGCGCCGCCGCCGGCCGCGACGACGCCCTCGACGACGCCCTCGGCCGGTGCGCTGGAGCACATTGAGTGCCTGTGGCGGTCCGTGTACGCCATCAAGGCGTGGCTCGATGCGTACCGCGCGGTGCCGGCGGCGGCGCACGTGGGCGTGCCCTTTTTCTTCTGGTTCCAGCTCGTGCGCTGCGTCGTGCTGCTCAAGCACCTGTCGACCTTTTGCGACCCGGCGTGGGACTGCGAGGCCGTGCGCAGCGTCGTCGACATGGGCGGCATGCTCGACTGGATGGCCGCCAAGGCCGAGCAGGCCAGCCGCGCGGCCGGCGAGCAGTCGGACGACGACCTGTTCCGGCGCGTCGGCCACCTCGTCCGCCTGTCGCGCGCGTGGGTGCTGGCCCGGCACCGCGCAGCCGGCGCGGCCGCGCCGGACAGCCAGCTGCAGCCGCCCCACAGCCCGCCGGCGTGTGCCGCCGCGTCGGCCGCGTCAGCAGCCGTGCCTGCACCGCCGGCAGACGGCCTGCCGGCCCCTGCCGACCCCTGGGCGGTCTCGCCCGGGGCCAACCCGCTGGACATGGGCGACGACTCGTGGCTGGAAGACCTGTTTGGCTGGCCCATGGCGACAATCTGAGGCCCGACGAGGCACAGCGGACTGCTGCTTCTGCGACGGCCGTAAATGAATTACACTATTACACTATTAAACTATGGATGATGTATTGGCCGCAACTCCTACTGACCCCTCCCCCCCACGACAACGCTGGCTGCGTCACAGAGCCCCCGGAAGAGGCCGGCGCGCGCATACAGCTCAGCCGGCGTGCCCAGCTCGGCCACGGCGCCCCGCTCCATGACCAGGATGCGGTCGCACGAGTCGACGACGGTGTCGAGGCGGTGGGCGACGGTCAGCACGGTGGCGCTGCCCATGACCTGGGCGAGCACGGCCTGCAGGCGGCGGTCGGCGCGGCCGTCGATGGACGCGGTGGCCTCGTCGAGGACGACGATGCGGGACCGGCGCACGAGCGCGCGGGCAATGGAGATGAGCGCGCGCTGGCCGTGGGAGATGTTGGCGCCGTTCTCCTTGACCTGCGAGTCGAGGCGGAGGACGGAGGCGTCGTTGTCGTTGTCGTTTTCGTTTTCGTTTTCGTTTCCGTCTTTTTCGCCGCCCTCCCTGTCCAGCCCGACCATGCGCAGACACTGGACGAGCCAGGCGTCGTCGTGCTGCTGGAACGGGTCGAGGTTGTAGCGGATGGTGCCGGCCAGCAGGACGGCGTCCTGGCTGATGACGGAGATGTGCGACCGCAGCATGTCGAGGCCGACGGTGCAAATGTCGACGCCGTCGATGAGGATGCGGCCGCTGGACGGCTCCGCGAGGCGGAGGAGCGCGGTGATCACTGTCAGTCAGCAGGGGGAGGGGGGAGAGAAAGACAGGGAAAAGACAAGACAGAAACGCACAAGTACTCTTGCCGGCGCCGGTCCGGCCAACAATGCCGAGGCGCTCGCCCGCACGGATGTCGAGCGTGACGTCGCGCAGCGCCGGGGCCAGCTCCGGGCGGTGGCGCAGCGTGAGCGCGTCAAACTGCACGCGCCCCTTGCTGGGCCAGGCCTGGCGCCGGAGGGCGTCGTCGACGGGCGGCACGGCGTGGGCGGGCTCGCGCGGCAGGCCGTAGGCATAGTGCAGCAGGCGCTCGATGGAGTTCATGTTGTTCTCGATCTCGGCGCTGAAGCGGATCATGTTGCCAAAGGCGGCCTGGGCGGTGACCATGTACGAGACGACGAGGCCGCCGGTGGCCGGGCTGATGTGGCCGCGCAGGCCGGCGGCCAGCAGGCCGGTGCCCAGCACGAGCACGGCGCCCAGCAGGTCGAGGCGCACGTTGAGCCAGCGGACGGCGGCCACGGACAGCCAGTAGGCGGCGTTCTCGGCGTCGATGCGGCGCGCGTTGTCGGCGACGAAGCCGCCGAGCCGGCCAAAGGCGGCCAGCGTGGGCAGCCCGGCCAGCGACTCGGTAAAGTGCTCGTAGATGCGGCTGCGCAGCAGGTTGTTGAGGCGGCGCAGCTCGCGCGCGGCCGGCCGGTAGTACATGCCGGTCCACACATAGACGAGCAGCACGGCGGCGGCCACGGCGAGGAAGACGGGCAGCACGATGCTCACGACGACGACGGTGCCGACGACCTGCACGAGCGTCGACAGGAAGATGCGCAGCTGCTCGCCCACGACGTTGTCCACGGCGTCCATGTCCTTGCTGAAGCGGTGCGTGATGCGGCCCTGCGGCGTGGTGTCGAAGAAGGCGACCGGCGCCAGCAGGATGCCGGACAGCGCGGCCGCGTGCAGGTGGTTGGAGCACCAGAAGCAGAACAGCGCAAACACGGTGCTCATGGCCAGCAGGCCCAGCGCCTGGCCGGCGCCCCACGCCGCGTAGCCGCCCATGTAGCCGCCCTCGCCGATGGCGGCGTACTTGGCCGTCTGCCACCAGCTGAGCCACAGCGCCGACACCACGCTGCTGCCCTGGAACACGGCGATGGCCAGCACAAAGAGCGGCACCGTGACCCACGCGTTGCCCAGCTGCAGGTAGCGCAGGTACGTCTTGCCGCTGACGGTGCCCACGAGGCGCTCCTCGCGCTGCATAATGTCTTTGCCGCGGGGGGGGTCGGGGGTGTCTTTGGGGGCGTTGGGGGCGCCGGCAGCGGCCGCCTTTTCGTCTGTGCCCTTTTCGTCTTTGCCGTTCGCGGCAGCGCCCTCCTTTTCGTCCCCCGCCAGCCGGCTCTCCGGCGCCTCTCTCGCCGCGGCCTGGACGTATGCGGCAAAGCCCCCCCCGCGGGCCTCCATGTCGGCAAAGCGGCCCTGCTCGACGATGCGGCCCTTGTCCATGAAGACGACGTGGTCGGCCTGGCGCGCAAAGTCGAGCGCGTGGGTGACCAGCACGACCGTCGTGGCCGGCGGCCGCTGGCGCACGACGCGGGCAAAGACGCGGCCGCCCACGTGGGCGTCGAGCGCCGAGAAGCAGTCGTCGAGCAGCAGCAGCTGGCTGCGGCCGTAGACGGCGCGCGCCAGCGAGATGCGCTGCTTCTGGCCGCCCGACAGCGACACGCCCTTTTCGCCCACGACCGTCTGGTCGCCGTCGGGCAGCACGGCCAGGTCGGCGTCGAGGCAGCAGCGCTCGAGCACGGCGCCGTACCAGGCCGCGTCAAACGGCCGGCCAAACACAATGTTTTCGCGCACCGTCTCGCTCAGCAGCCACGCCGCCTGCGGCGCGTACGCCAGCGGCGACGCGGCCGCGGCCGCGGCCGCGTCCGCGTCCACGTTGACGGCGCAGGCCTGCGCCGCCGCGAGGTGCATGTCGCCCAGCAGCGCGCGGAACACGGACGACTTGCCGGCGGCCACGGGGCCGACGATGCAGACCAGCTGGCCGCGCTGGACGTCGAGCGCGTCGATGACCAGGCGCGCCGACGTTTTCTCGTCGGCAGCGGCGTCGTCGGCGGCGGCGTCGTCGTGGTACAGGAACGTGGCGTCGCGCAGCTGGACAAGGGGCGCGTGCGGTCCGAGGCTCCTTCCCTTTTCGGAAAGAGCGGCCCGCAGCGCGGCGTCCCGGGCCGTGCCGCAGTCCGAGGCCACCATAAAGGCGGCGAGGCGCTCGAGCGCGGCCTGGGCGTCGGCGAGCGCCGAGATGGACACGGGCAGCGTGCCGAGGGGCGAGCGCATGAGCAGGAAAAAGGTCAGCGACGAGAAGACGACGCTGGCGCTCATGCCGTGGCCCGTGGTGGCGGCGTAGCAGAGGATGCTGACGACGGACGCCAGCGTCGGCGCGGTAAAGGACACGGCAATGTTGAGGGCGCGCAGCAGCATGCGCTTGCGGATAAAGACGACCTCGGCGGTGCGCAGGCGCGCAATCTTGGCCAGCACGCTCGTCTCGTAGGCGTTGGTCTTTGTCAGGCGGATGGTGGACACGGCCTCGACGACGGCCTTGATGCGCGCGTCCGTGTAGGGCATGCTGCTGCGGCGCAGGCGGAACAGCGCGCGCATCATGTGCGTCTGCAGCGGGTACAGCAGCGCCAGCAGGCCGAAGCCGGGCAGCGCGCTGTAGCCCATGGTCCACACGGCCAGCCCGAGGCAGAGCGCAATCTGCAGGCAGCTGGTCCACAGCGCGTGGAAGAAGCCGCAGCAAAAGTCGACGCGCGACACGTCCGCGCTCAGCAGGCTGGTCAGCTTGCCGGTGGCCAGGCTCTCGCGCACGCGCGCCTCGGGCGTCAGCTGCGTCGTGGCGCGCCGGTAGACGGCGTGCATCAGCGCCGCGCGCAGCAGGATGCCCGTCGTGGCCGCGCGGTAGAAGCCGTGGATGTTGGTGACCACCGACACGGCCAGCACCGCAAACAGGCCCACGGCGTAGCCGAAGCCGGCGCGGTACGCGCGCGGCGACGGGTCCGCCAGCGCCTCGACCAGGAAGCGGATCAGCAGCGGCGACAGCATCTGCGAGGTGTCGCCCAGCATGCGCAGCAGCCCGGCCGTCCAGAAGCGCGCAAAGCACACGTCGTTGAGCGCGCGCGCCAGCACGGCCGCGTCCGACGTGCGCCGCGCCCAGAACGGCCGCCACGCGCGCCCGCGCCCGCCCGGCGCCTTGCCGCGGTTGGCCTCCCGGCGCGCCGCCCACGCCGCCTCGAGCCGCGCGGCGTGGTCGGCCGCGAGGTGGTCGGCCGCGAGGCCGTAGAGGTCGTCTGCCTGCAGCGGCCGGCTGTAGCCCGTGCGCAGCAGCGTGCCCAGCCAGCCAAACGTCAGCACCGACAGCACGCCCGCGCGCGCCTCGGGCGTGACCGTGTCGTATGCGTCTGCATCTGCATCGCCGTTCTCGGCGTCGCCCGGCGAGGACGGGCCGCGCTTCCGGCGGCGCTCGGTCAGCTTCGCCTCGATGGGCTTCTGCGACAGGAAGGGCACGCGCCGGTACCACTTCCGGGGGGGGAACGTCTTGCCGGTGCTTGCCATGGTGTGCGGAGGTTATAGGGCCGGCAACCGTCGTAGGGCGGGTTGGTCGTCGCCGGTGTGCAGCCCGGTGTGCAGCGGGAGGAGAGGAAAAGAGAGCAAAATAACAGACCCAAGACATGGCAGGCACAAGGCCGACAACGGACGCCAGCAGCAACGATGCCCCGTGCTTGTCTTGCTTATGCATCTGATAACTCTGCCAAGAGCCGGACCCGCTGAATATAAATCAGGGCATAGCCCGGCTTGGTAGCTCAGATGTACCAGTACAGCTGTTGCCGTACTACTCCGTATGTACTGGCATGCTCCCCACTCCAATTTCAGAAAACTCTGCAGGCCCGCATGTACTTTTTTAATTTCTACACTCCAGTCCTCCCCCCCGGTGCCCCGTCTCCCGTCTCCCATACCCCTACACAAAGTGCCCCTCCTGGAAGAAGCGGTCGCGCTGCAGGGCAATCAGCATGGACGTCTTGTGCGGCAGGTGCACGCGCTTCTTCTTCTCCATGGGGATGAAGCGCTCCTGGATGGGCAGCGTGGACAGGCCGACCTGCGGCTCGCCGACAATCTGGCGCGTGCGCGCGTCGCGCAAAAAGGCGTAGTGCTTCATGGACGTGTTGGCGGCCTGGTAGCGCTTGCCGCCGCGGAAGCGCTCCTCGCCGACGAGAAAGTGCGTGTTCTGGTCGAACTCGCCGACGACCATGCCGCAGTTGGAGCCGACGAAACAGGCCACGTTGTCCTCCATGGCGTAGCCAATCTCCATGTAGCCGGCCAGGCAGCCGTCCCAGGCGTACACGCACGACATGGTGTGCGGGTCGGCCAGCTGCTGCGCGAGGTACGCGCGGTGGTGCTCGTCGGGCCCGCGCTCGCGCCAGCCGGCGTTGACGCGGTCCGAGTTCTGCCAGCGCGCGTAGTGCGCAAAGTGCTGCGTGTCGGCGGCGTCGATGTGGAAGATGCTCAGCTGCTCGCCCAGCTCCACGATGAACCGCGAGTACACCAGCGCGCCCGGCCGCGGCTTCGGCGGCCGCACCGGGTGCACCGTGCACACGTTGCCGCCGCGCGTGAAGCCCAGCTGGCTGGGGAAGCTGCCGGCCCCCGCAAAGCCCGCCGGCACCGTGCTGCGCGCCCACGTCTGCGCGTCCGGCGCGCCCGCGCCCTGCCAAAACGCCTCGCGGTGCAGCCAGAACACGGCGTCCGCCGGCACGTCCGTCGTGGTCGACGCCGCCGGCGAGTACGGCGAGATCACGCCCAGGCCCGTCGCGCGCAGGTACGACGCCAGCCGCGCGCTGTGCACCACCACGGCATGCAGGTCCTTGCCGCGCACCAGCGGGTGCACCCAGAGCCCGTAGACGGCTGTCCAGAGCAGCGTGAGCTCGGCGTCTGCCCCAGCATCGGGCTCGCCGCCGTCGGCGCTGGTGCCGGCGCTGGTGCCGGCGCTGGTGCCGGCGCGGACCGCCTCGAACCGCAGCAGGTCGTCGTACGCGGCCACGTTGTCGTTGACCATGGCGGGCGAGACGCACACGCGGCGCTCCTGCGCGGTCCAGCGCGCCAGCGTGGCCGCGCCCTGGCCGACCGAAAAGACCGGCCGCGGCTCCGAGCTGTCTGCCGTGATCCAGAACTGGCCCTTGCCGTCGGGCAGCCGGAACGTCACTTTTGTGTCGGCCGGCGTCTCCGCGGGCGGCTGGCCGTTGCTGGCAGCAGCCGTGCTCCTGTCTCCAATGTCTTGACCTGCGCTGGGCATGGCTTTTGTTGTGTTTTGTTCTTTTCTGTATTTTTGTTCTGTTGGCCGCACTGGGTTCCTCTTTTTTTTTTCTTTTTTTTCTGTTCTTTTTCACCAGCACTGCATCCTCATCTGCTGCAACTATATAAAATACAATGTACAACGCCGACCAAAGACGCCTTCCGATGACGGTCGTTGCCTGGCAGCCAGTCCACAGTGTGTGCTCGTCCATGCTGAAGAACAAAGTATCCGTACTTTGTTCGTACAAGGTAATAGTACATATAATAACACATTACTGCCAAGACGCGCTATCCCTAATCAGGAAGTCGTCCCGCACGCAAAGAGCTGCCGGCGCTAGCCCTGTCGATCCCTCCTGGAGCCCCACCATTTGCGCATTTTATCTGATTAGATGAGATAATGGGATCCAGCGTGCACCTTCCCGTACCGCTCGCTTGTCATACTCGTACATACAGTATGCAGCCTGTGATTCGCACTATGAGCCTTGCTAGTCGCAGACCCACGTCGCAGCACAACCTCGGAAAACCTCGTCTGTATCTCGGTCTCCTGCTTGGCAGGTTTGTTTTCGCCTGTTCTGCCCGTTCTGCTCTTCATTCTGTCGAGCAGCCGCGTGTCGTTCTCGCCAAGCAATCCGTTGCAATATGTCTCATGGCTACCCGCCGGACGCGCAGTCGACAGGCCAGTCGGGCCAGTCGAGGCCAGTCGAGGCCAGTTGACAGGCCACGTCTTGGCTGCATTGGGCACCTTGACGAACAGGTTGTCTGCCGAGAGCAGGGCAGCGGAAACGCAAAATTTGCAAGTACTCGTATGAACAGGTATCACGCTGTACGGAGTATACGGCTGGACTAGCAGGCCAGCCCCTTGGCTCCTTTTTCTTCTCGCTTCGTCACCATCACGTCCCTTTTGTCTTGTCTGTTTTTGTCGTCTGTTTTTTTCCCGAAAACAGTTCGCTTACGAGTACATTGGTAGGGTGTTCCGACCTCGGCATGCCGGGATCTTGGTGCCTTCATTAATCCGTCTTGTGCCGCTCTCCTTGTGCCGCCTGGTCTTTCCTGTCCTCGTCCTCGTCCCCCCCCCAAGTCTTGCATCTCCCCGTCCCGAGTCTCACTCTGCATCTCGCGATCCCTCCAACTCTGCACATCATTCTTGGCTTTTCTCTCTCACACCCCCCTGCCGTGTGCCTTTTGCCATGTCTGCACTGCCCGCTCCTGCGCCCACGGGCGGCGTGGAGCCCAAGCACGCGGAGGTGTCCGCGGGCCTGCCCGGCGTGCAGGAGCCGTCGGACTCGGAGAAGAAGGAGGCCGACGCGGAGGAGGAGCCTGTGCCGGAGCGGCAGGGCGTCAGCCGCATCGAGGCGTTCAACAAGGTGCTGTACCAGTCGGGCCGCAAGGGCCGGTTCCTGCTCTGGATGCTGGGCATCTCCATCTTCTTGACCATGTTCGTGTACGCGCTGGACCAGGGCATCACGTCGACCATCTTTGCGACGCTGGCGGCGTCCTACTTTAGCGTGCACAGCGAGCTCGGCACGGTCAGCACGGCCAGTACCATCATCCGGGCCATCAGCAAGCCGTTTGTGGGCAAGCTGGCGGACATTACGTCGCGGCCGACGACGTACGTGATTGTGCTCGTGTTCTACGTGGTGGGCTTTGCGGTGGCGGCCAGCGCCACGACGTTCCCCGCGTACATTATCGGCATGTGCTTCACGTCGGTGGGCAAGTCGGGCCTGGACCTGCTGGGCGACATTATCGTGGCGGACCTGACGCCGCTCGAGTGGCGCGGCTTCTTCAGCGCGTGCCTGTCGCTGCCGTTTATCGTGACGGTGCCGATCAACGGCTTCATCTCGAGCGGCTTCTACGACAACTGGCGCTGGGGCCTGGGCATGTTTGCCATCATGGTGCCGGTGCTGCTGGTGCCGGCAATTGTGACGCTCTACACGATGCAGCGGCGCGGCCGCAGGTTTGGCATGGTGACCATGGCGGACTCGCGCGACGTGCGCATGGGCCGCGCCGAGGCGCCGGCCGGCAGCGTGGGCTACTGGGCGGCGCAGGCGTACCGCGGCCTGGTCGAGATTGACATTGTCGGGCTCGTGCTGCTGGGCTTTGCGTTCTCGCTGATCCTGCTGCCGTTTACGCTGGCGTCGTCGGCGGACAACGGCTGGCGCAACCCCAGCATGATTGCCATGATCGTCGTCGGCTTCGTGCTGCTGTTTGTGTTTGCGGCCTACGAGTACTTTGCGGCGCCGAAGCCGCTGATGACGCGCCACATTCTCAAGAACCGCGCGTTTGTGGCGGGCGTCATCATCCACACGTTCAACCAGCTGGCCTCGTCGGTGCGCAACACGTACTTTTCGTCGTACATTCTCATCATCAAGCAGTGGACGACCTACCAGTGGACCATCTTCCTGGGCATCACCACGATGGGCCTGTGCATCGTCGGGCCGATTGTCGGGCTGGTGCACCGGCGCACGCACCGCTACAAGACGGTGGCGGTGTGCGGCGCGATTGCCAAGATCCTGGGCTACGGGCTGCTGATCCAGGGCAACGGGCACATGGCGCAGGGCACGGCGCGGCTGGTGGCGGCGCAGCTCATCTTTTGCCTGTCGTCGCTCAACGTGGTGGGCGCGCGCGTGGGCGTGCAGGCGTCGGTGCCGCACGACGACATTGCCGCGCTCATCTCCATCATCACGCTGTGGTCGACGCTGGGGTCGAGCGTGGGCAGCGCCATTGCGTCGGCCATCTGGACCAACGAGATGTTTGCGCAGATGCAAAAGGAGATGCCCGACGTGCCCGTGGCCACGCTCAAGACGGTCTACGGCAGCATCAAGAAGCTGCGCAACTACGCGTGGGACGACCCGATCCGCCAGGGCTCGATCCGCGCGTACTCGATTGTCAACGGCCGCATCACGACGGCGTCCATCTGCTTTGCGTGCGTGACGCTGTTTGCCACGCTGTGCATGCCCAACTACTACCTGGGCAAGCAGCAGAACGCCGTCGACAACAAGGGCCTGGACGGCTCGCACGTGGCCGTGCCCAGCAACGGCAGCGCCGAGGACGACGAGACGGCCACCGCCCGCCGGCCGTTTTGGAAGAAGCTGGTGGCGCTGTACTACAAATGAGGAGCGTCAAAGTCGTACAACGTACGAGCGAGGCCCATTCGATGGGCGTGTGTGGGCGTGGGTGTGTGGGAGTGGGTGGTGCGTGGGTGGTGGACGAGGTAGTTCTTTCTCCATTCAGTATAATTCCTCTCGCTGCACGTGTCTGAACGCGCAGAGATCAATGATAGTCAGTTGCCAGCGAGAATTGCCGCATCACGTTGTCTTGACATTTAGCACGCAACTTCCCCGGCTAGATGGACGCACCCAAAGCATGTTGCTGTGCGTGCACAGCACGTTTGTCGCCAAGACCGTCTACTTATAAACGCCCCACGGCGCTTGCGCTAGCGTGCGGATCGGCACATTGAGAGTGGGGCACAGTGTCCGGCTTTTAGGCGCTAGCGCCGACTGTGGCAATGTCCGAGCCGTTCAGGAGCAGGAAGGGACGAACGACAATCCCCGCTGGGTTGTCGTGCTATTATCAATCTTATTTTATCAATCTGATCAGTTGCCGACGAAAATTCTTCTGCCAAGAACTGCACCAGGGCTTGGCGGAGTGTTTTCTTTCTTTTCTTTCTTTTTTTTTTCGTCTTTTCTTCCGTTCTCGTTCTGTTCTCCGCTCTCGTTCTGTTCTCCGTCCTTCTTGTTCCCTCCTTTTTCCATTTGATGGTACCTCCATCGTTGCATTAACTGACGTGACGCGCTGGCAACACATGTCCCTTACAGCCTCAAAGAACGTAGCCGACGTGATGGCAACCTTGCTGGGCAGGTCGCGAACTGCTCCCGATATCGGTGGTATGACATCTGGGTCAAGGTGAACAGATGCGTGGGCGGCGTGGACGGATGCGTGGACGGATGCGTGGACGGTATGCGTAAATAAAGATAAATGGAGAAATAAAGGAGTAAACATAAGAAAAAGAAAAAAAAGAAAAAAATAAGAAAATCCAAAACGAGACAGCAACGCCGAGACAGCTCCATAACCACGAGCTTGCATTGCAGCTGGCATCACGGCTCTGGAACTGTTGATCAGCCGCATCAACGCACTCACCTTACATCTCACCATACTCACCATACTCACCATACACTGCACTGCACTCAGTGCACTCACTGCACTCACTGCACTGCACCCCAACAACTCGAAGCTACTCATCGCACACTGCACAATCGTCGCGCCATGGACAAGGAAGCGCCCGCGGACCAGCCGCGGCCGGCGGCCACGCGGCTCCGGCCGCTGCACACGACGCAGGTCGAGGCCGGGGCGGAGGCGGGGCCGTCGGAGCTCCGCTGGTCGAGCGGGCTGGTGCAGGCCGGCGAGCACGTCTCCGAGCAGGTGGCGGTGCAGGCCTTGTTGGAGCTGGCGGCGCGCGTGTCGACGGCGGCGGCGGGCGAGGTCGTGTGCGTCGAGCACGCGGCGCGCGGCGGCTACGCCGCAGCACGCGCCGGCCAGGGCTGGTCGTTGCTGGCGGCGGACGCAGGCAGCCTGGCGACCGATTTTTCCATTGGGCCGGGGAGGGTAAGTGAGGGGGGAGGAGAAGAAAAAAAAAAAAAAAGAAGAAGAAAAGAAGAAAAAGAAGAAGAAAACTCACACAAACTAGGCCCTGCAGCTGCACATGCAGCTGCATCCGTCGGGCAGCTGCAGCCAGCTGCGGCTGGCTGCAGAGGCCGGCGTTGTGCCGCAGCCGGCGCTCGACGCGCTGGCGCAGGCGCTGCAGGACATTGTGGCGCATCTCGTGCGCAGAGGCGCCGACAACGAGCACAACGACGGCAGCCGCCCCATTGCCTGGTCGCTGCCGTCGGTGCTCAACTGGCCGCCGCGGGCGACGCCGGTCGAGCTGCTGGTGGGCGACGACGCCGCCGCTGCTGCCGCCGCCGGGCCGGCGCTGCTGCTGCATTCGTGGTTTGAGCAGCGGGCGGCGGCGTTCCCGCAGCGGACGGCGCTCGACTACCTGACCAGCCTGGAGACTGGCGCGCGCGCGCAGTTCACGTACGGGCAGGTGGCCAGCGCGGCCGACGCGCTGGCGGCGCGGCTGCGGCCGCTCAAGACGCTCGGGCCGGGCGTCCTCCAGACGGTGGCCGTGGACGTGGGCCCGTCGCCGGAGCTGTACGTGGGCTACCTGGCGGTGCTCAAGGCCGGCATGGCGTTTTGCCCGCTGCCGGTGGACGCGCCGGCGGCGCGCCGGGCCGGGCTGCTGGCGGACCTGCAGCCGGTGGCCGTGCTGGTGGGGGAGGCGGCGTCGACGGCGGCCGTCAACGGTTTCGGCGGTTTCGGCGGTCCCGTCATCGACGTCAGTCCGTTTCTCGCGGCGTGCGACACGCCGGCGGACGTGCCGTCCCCCGCGGCCCCTGACACCGCCCCCGCGGCCGCCGCCTACGTCCTGTACACGTCCGGGACGACCGGGCGGCCCAAGGGCGTGGTGGTCAGCCACCGCGCGGCCATGTGCACGGTCAGCGCGCTGAGCCAGCATTTGGGGCTGTCGGGGGTTGTGGAAAAACGAGACACGCCCCTCCGCTGGTTCCAGGGCGCGGCGCCGACGTTTGACATTTCGCTGTTTGAAATCTTTTGGACGCTGAGCACGGGCTCGACGCTGTGCTGCGCGCCGCGGCGGCTGACGATGCAGGACGTGGACGGCGTGCTGGGGGCGCTGGGGGCGGAGCTGGTCAACGTGACGCCCAGCTTTGCCAGCCTGATCAGCCCCGGGCGCGTGGGCGGGCTGCTGGTGGGCGGCGAGACGGTGCCGGCGCGGCTGGTGCGCGACTTTGCGGCGCGGCCGCTGGGCATCCACAACGGCTACGGGCCGACGGAGGCGGCCATCTATGCGGTGGCGCAGGCGCGCGTGCCGGCGGGGCAGCGCGGGTCGGTGATTGGCACGCCGCTGGCCACGTGCGGCGTGGTGATTGTGGAGCCGGAGGGCGGCGCCCTCTCCCCCGTCCCCATGGGCGCCGTGGGCGAGCTGGTGCTGACGGGCCCGCAGGTCAGCGCGGGCTACCTCGGCCGGCCGGACGAGACGCGGCGGGCGTTTGTCGACGACGCGCGGTGGGGCCGGGCGTACCGCACGGGCGACCGGGCGCGCGTGGTGTGGACGGCAGCCGGCGAGGCGGCGGTCGAGTTCCTGGGCCGGCTGTCGGACGAGCAGGTCAAGCTGAGCGGGCGGCGCGTCGAGCTGGGCGAGATTGAGGACGTGCTGGGGCGGGCGGCGGGCGTGCAGCAGGCGCTGGCGTGCGTGTGGAGGGGGGAGAGCGGCGGCGGCGGCGCGCCCGGCTCCGAGCGCGTGGCCGCGCTCGTGGTCGCGGACCCGGCTGGCGGACGCGACTTTGCGGCCGTGCGCGCCGGCTGCGTCGCGGCGGCGCGCCAGAACCTGCCGGACTACATGCGGCCGTTCCGCGTGCTGGAGGTGGACCGGGGGAGCGTGCCGCGGTCGGCGTCCGGCAAGGTGGACCGCAAGGCGGCGGCCGTTCTTGTCCGGCGCATTCTGGCGGAGGAGGCGGCGGCGTCGGCGGCGGCGACGGAGGCTGTGATAAGAGGGCCCCCCCTGGACAGCCCCGAGGACGCGCGCGCCGAGGCCGAGCTCGTGCGGACGCTCGCGGCGCTCGTGGGCGGCGGCGCGGCCGGCCTGACGGCGACCACGCGGCTGGCCGACGCCGGCGTCGACAGCCTCGTGGCGATGCGGCTGCTGCGGGCGCTGCGGCGCGGCGGCGACGGCCGGGCGCAGCCGGACCTCGCGGCGCTGCTGGACCCCGACGCCAGCATCCGCTCCGTCTTTTTTGCGGCGGACGGCGCCCCGGACGCCGACGCGGCGCGCCAGCGGGTGGCCGCCTTTGCCGCGCGCCACGGCGCCGACGCGCTGGAGCGGCTGCGGCGGGTGCATGCGCTGCGGGTGCCGGAAGCTTCGCCGGCCGGCACGCACCCCGGCGCACCGTGGTCCCCCGACATCAGCGACATCGAAATGGTCCTCCCCGCCACGACCACGGCCAGCCAGCTGGCCGTCAGCTTCGCCATGGACGCCGGCAACTATGTCAGCCACACGGTGCTGCGGCTGCGGGCCGGCGCGTCGACGGCGCGGCTGGAGGATGCCGTCCGGGCCGTGCTGGCGCGCCACGCCGCGTACCGCAGCGTGTTTGTGGCGGTGGGCGGCGACGGCGGCGGGCTGTCGCCGTTTGCGCAGGCGGTGCTGACGCCGGCGGCGTGGCAGCGCTGGACGGAGGGCCGGCCGCAGGTGGAGCGCGTCCGGGGGGCCGTGGGCGACCCGGAGCCGTGGCTGGCGGCGGCCGAGCAGCGCCTGAGCTTTGAGACGCAGCAGCTGTACCACGTGCAGGTGGTTGAGGCCGAGACCGACGACGACAACAACAACGACAACACCCCCCTCCTCCTCCTCAGCATCGCCCACTGCCTCTGCGACGGCGCGTCCGTCGAGCTGCTGCTGGCCGACATTGCCGGCGCGTACGCCGGCCGGCCGGCGCCGGCGCGGCTCGGGCTGCCGGACGCCGTGCTCGACTGGGCGGCCGGCGCCGGCGCGGCCGCGGACCGCCACTGGCAGGCGGCGCTGCGCGGCTGGGACGGCGCCGACAGCTTCGCCGGCCTGAGCGGCGACAACAACACCGGCGCCGGCGCTCGCACGGCGCCCGTGCTGGCCACCGCCGCCGTGCCCGGCCTCGCCTGGGCGCACCTGCAGGCCGCCAGCCGCCAGCGCCTCAGCGCCCCCCCGCTGGCGGTGCTGCAGGCGGCCTGGGCGCTGCTGCTGCAGGCCTGGTCCGAGGCCGCCCTGGGCAGCCGCGAGGACGTCGTGTTCGGCTCCGTGCTGGCCGGACACGCCGGCGGCGGCTGCCACGCGCCGACCTTCTCCGTCGTGCCCGTCCGCGTGGCGCTGCCGCCGGCCCAGCCGCTGCATGCGCTGCTCGCCGCGCTGGCCGCCGCCGGCCGCGCCGCCCAGCGCCACCGCCACGCGTCCTTTGGCCTGTGGGACAGCCTGCCGTACAACACGGCCCTGGCGCTGCAGGCGTATGCAGACGCTGAGGCGCCCGCCGACGCCCCCTGGACGGCCGTCGACCGGCCCGCCGTCCGCTATGACTTTGACGTGTTTGCCGAGGTGCTGCCGCAGGCCGACGCGCTGCTCTTCCGCGTCACGGCGCGCGCCGACGTGCTCTCGCCGGCGGCCGCCGACGTCGTCGCGCGCCAGTTTGCCGCGCTGACCGCGACGCTGCTGGCCGCCGGCCCGGCCGACGTCGCGCAGGCGCTGCTGGCCCGGCTGCCGCGCGCGCTGCTGTCCGCCGAGGGGGCCGTGCCGGACGACCCGGACGACCCGGCCGGCCCCCGCATGGTCCTCCACGCGCAGTTCGAGGACCAGGCCGCCGCCACGCCGGACCGCCCCGCGCTGGCCTTTTACACGGCGCTCGACGCGCCGCCGGTCAGCCTGACGTACGCCGAGCTCGACGCCCGGGCCAGCCGCTTGGCCGGCGTGCTGCGTGCCCTCCGCGCCGAGACCGAGACGGCCCCCCCCTCCCCCCCCGTCATCCCCATCTGCATGAGCCGCTGCGTCGAGCTGTACGTCGCCGTGCTCGCCGTCCTCAAGGCCGGCGCCGCCTGGTCGCCCATCGACGAGACGGCGCCCCTGCAGCGCCGCACGTCGCTCATGGCCCGCACCCACGGCCGCCTGCTGCTGACCACGGCCGCGTCGCTGCCGCTGGTGGAGCCGTGCCTGGCCGACCCGGCCCTCGCCGGCGTGCGCGTGGTAGTGGTGGAGGAGGAGGAGTCACCCTCACCGTCGTCGTCGTCGTCGTCGTCGTCGTCGTCGTCATCGTCGTCGTCGTCGTCGCCGCCGCCGTCGTCACCCTCATCCTCGCCGTCGCCTCCCGCCCCCCCCCACCTCGCCTACCTCCTCTGGACGTCCGGCACCACCGGCGAGCCCAAAGGCGTGCTCGTCCCCCACGCCGCCGCCGCCCACGCCATGCGCGACCTGCAGGCGCGCGTCGCCCACGACGCCGCCCCCGTCCGCACGCTGCAGCTGTCCGCCAGCACCTTTGACGTCTTTGTCCAGGACCTCTTCTACACCTGGGGCCTGGCCGGCTGCGTCGTCAGCGGCTCGCGCGAGCTCGTCCTCGGCTCCTTTGCCGACTTTGTGCGCGTCGCCCGGCCCACGCACGCCCACCTGACGCCCTCGTTTGGCGCCAGCATCGACACCCGCCGCCTCGCCGCCGACGGCGCCTCCTCCCTGCGCCACGTCACCTTTATCGGCGAGAAGCTGACCGAGGACGTCGCCGAGGCCTTTGCCCGCATCACCGCCAACACGTACAACACGTACGGGCCCGCCGAGAACGCCGTCGTGTCCACCATGCGCCGCGTCCTCGGCAAGACCCGCGACCGCGCCAAGGCCGCCAACGTCGGCTTCCCCCTGACGCCCTGCACGGCGTATGTTGTGCGGGAGGTGCCGTCCGCCGCCCCCGGGCAGCCCCGCCTCGTCCTCGCCCCCCGGTACGGCGTCGGCGAGCTCGCCCTCGGCGGCGCCCAGCTGGCCCGCGGCTACCTCGACAACGCGGCCAAGACCAGCGCCGCCTTTGTCGACTTTGCCCACGCCGACGGCCGCGTCGAGCGCGTCTACCGCACCGGCGACATGGTGCGCCTCAACGCCCACGGCTTCGAGTTCCTCGGCCGCAACGACGACCTCGTCAAGATCGCCGGCATCCGCATCGAGCTCAGCGAGATCAGCGCCGCCTGCGCCCGCGCCAAGGACGACGAGCCCGCGCTCGAGCACGTCGAGACCCTGCACCTGCCCCTGCCCGGCGACGCCGCCTCGGCCGCCAAGGTCGTCGTCGCCTTTGTCTCCGTCAAGGCGCCCGTCGACGCCGCCCGCCGCCGCCGCCTGCGCCGCCGCGTCTTCCGCACCGCCCGCGCCCTGCTGCCCGCGTACATGGTGCCCGCCCACGTCGCCGTGCTCGCCACCTCCATGCCGCGCACCGCCTCCAACAAGGTCGACCGCAAGGCCCTGCAGGCCCTCTATGCCGCCGCCGACCTCGACGAGCTGGCGGACGCCGACACCGACGCCAGCGCCGGCCGCGCACAGTGGCGCCCCGGCCAGCTGCCCGTCGTCCGCGCCGTGCGCGACAGCCTGCCCGTCGCCGCGCCCCGCGAACTGCGCCCCGACGACAGCCTCGCCGGCCTCGGCCTCAGCTCGCTGCTCATCACCAAGCTGGCCTGGGCCCTGCGCACCCACCTCGCCTGCGACGTCCGCGTGCTCGACCTCATGCGCTGCCGCACCGCCGGCGAGCTGGTCGACGTCGTGGGCGCTGCACGCGCGTCGTCCGACGACGACGATGCCGACACCTCCTCCACCCCCCCGTTCGCCCACGACCTGACCCAGAACCTCGTCGGCCCGGCCCGCCCCGCCGCCACCGCGTACATCGTCCCCGCCACGCCCGTCCAGGAGGCCCTGCTGGTCGAGACCATGGTCGACGCCGGCGCCTACTGGTCGCACCGCCTGTTTGACCTCGCCGGCCTCGGCCCCGTCGACGCCCCGCGCCTGCAGGCCGCCTGGCGCGCCGCCGCCGCCCGCCTCGACATCCTGCGCACCGTCTTTGTGCCGCTCGCCCACCTGGCGCCCGCAGACGGCGTCGGCACGGCCGACTGGGCCCGCGCCCGCGGCGTCCGCGCCACCGTGCTCCAGCTCGTCCTCCACAGCACGCCCCTGGCCTGGACCGAGCTCCAGGGCACCCCCGACCTCGCCGCCCATGCCCGCGCCACCCAGGCCCGCCTCGCCCCGCTGGCCGAGGCCGACGCCGCCGCCCCGCCCCAGCCGCCCTGGGCCCTGGCCTATGTGCCGGCCACCCAGACCCTGATGCTGAGCATGCACCACGCCCTGTACGACGGCGCGTCGTCGGCCATGCTGCTCGACCTCGTCGCGCGGCTGTACATGAGCCCGGGCACAAACACGGACACAGTCGCAGACACCATTCCCCTGGCACGCGGCCTCGAGCTGGGCCTGCTGCCGTCGGCCGCCCAGCGCGACGCCGCGCGCGCCGCCTGGGCCGAGCACGTGCGCAGCCTCGTCGCCGCCGACGGCGCCGTCAACGCCCCCTTTCCGGACCTCACCGGCTCGCGCCAGCCGCAGCCGCACGCCGTCCTGTCGGCCAGGGCCGCCGTCCCGGAGATGTCCGGCAACGTCGACGTCTCCCGCCTGTTTCTCTCCGCCTTTGGCTGCGTGCTGGCCGCCCTGCTCGAGCTCAGGACCATTGTCGTCGGCCAGACCGTCTCGCAGCGCATCCTGCACCCCGACCTGGCCCGCGTCGCCGGCCCCGCCGTCGCCACGCTGCCCGTCGTCGTCCGCGCCCACGCGGCCAGCGCCGCCGCCCTCTGGGAGCACATGGCCCGCGACAGCGCGTCGCTCGGCGCCCTCGCCCACCACCTGCACCCCGTCGACGTGAAAAAAATCATCAACCAGGGCAGCGGCGACGCCCACGCGCCCTTTCCGGCCCTCTTTGTCTACCACCCGGCCGAGGACGACGACGACGACGACAACAGCAGCGGCCGCGCCGCCTTCCGCGAGACCGGACAGGCCCTGCACCTCCACGTCGAGCACGCCATGGCCCTCAACGTCTTTGAGGGCGACCGCGCCGTCGAGCTGACCGGCGACGCCCGCCGCATCGCCCAGCCCATGCTCGACCTCGTGCTGGCCCAGGTCCTCGACCAGGCCCGCGCCATGCTGGCCCACCCGGACGTGCCGCTGGCCCGCCTCAGCAACCACATGGACCGCGCGCTCGTCTCCGTGGCCGGCGCGCCGCTCCCGCCCGCTGACGCGCCGGCCGTCCGCAACCCCGCCGAGCTGGTGACGAGGCAGGCGCGCGAGCATCCCGACTGGCTGGCCGTCGAGGAGATTGCGTTTGAGCAAGACGGCGACGACGACGACCGCATCGCCACGGCCGCCGTCACGTACGCCGAGCTCGAGGTCCTCGTCAACGCCGTGGCCGCCCGGCTGCAGCTGGCCACGCGCGCCGCGCCCGCGCCCGACGGCCGCGCCCCGCTCGTCGTGGCCGTCTACCTCGAGCGCACCACGGCGTCGCTGGCCGCCATCCTGGCCGTCTTCCGCCTCGACTGCGTCTACCTGCCCATCGACGCGGACCTCCCCGCCGCGCGCAAGCAGCTGCTCGTGCGCGACGCCAAGGCCGCCGTCGTCGTCACCACCGAGAGCCTGCTGGCCGACCTGGCCCTCGAACGCGGCGCCGGCCCCGCCGTGTTCCTGCTGCCCGAGGGCGCCCGCGGCCGCGACCTCGACGCCATCCGCTCGTGGGCGAGCCCGCCGCCGTCCCCGGCCCTGTCGGCGGACACAACCGATGCGGCAGACACGACAGACGCGGCAGCGCCTTCCACCACCCCCGGCGGCTACCTCATCTACACGTCGGGGTCGACCGGGCGGCCCAAGGGCGTGCACGTCGCCAACGCGAGCCTGCTGCACTACGTCTCGGGCATGACGCAGCGCCTGGCCGAGGCCAACCCCGACGTGGCGCGCCTCGGCGGCGTCGGCAAGTTCCTCAACGTGGCGTCGCGCGCCTTTGACACGCACCTGACCACCATGTTTGCGCCCTGGCTGCTGGGCTTCTGCTCCGTCATCGGCCGCGACCGCAACGCCATCTTTGCCAGCCTGCCGCGCGTCGTCAACACCGTCGGCATCACCAACATGGGCACCGTGCCGTCCGTGCTGCTGCAGCTGGGCCTGCGCCTCGCCGACGTGCCGTCCATCCGCGTGCTCACCTTTGGCGGCGAAAAGGCGTCGCACGCGCTGTTTGACCAGCTGGGCGGCGACACCGACACCGACGCCGCCCTCATGAACTTTTACGGCCCGACCGAGGCCACCGTCGGCTGCCTCAGCCACGTCGTCGGCCGCCACTCCAACGCGCGCAACCTGGGCCTGCCGCTGCCGGGCCTGGAGGCGCTTCTTCTCGTGCCCGGCCCCGACGCGCAGGGCCCCGACGACCACGTTGTCGCCCGGCGCGGCCAGCCCGGCGAGCTGTGCATTGCCGGGCCGCAGGTGGCCCTGGGGTACCTGGACCGGCCGGACGAGACGGCCAAGAGCTTCCAGCACACCACGCTGCTGGACCCCGCCGGCGCCCCGAAGCGCATCTACCGCACGGGCGACATTGTGCGCATGATGCACGACGGCACCGTCGAGTTCCTGGGCCGCCGCGACCAGCAGACCAAGATCCGCGGCCAGCGCTTCGAGCTCGGCGAGGTCGAGGCCACCATCCGCCGCGCGCTGGCCGCCCAGGGGCCCGTGGACGTGGCGGCCGCCGTCGTCGACCAGCGGCTCGTCGGGCTCGTGGCCCGCAAGCCCGCGGCCCTCCTGCAGGCCGAGCGCGACGCGCCGGCCGAGCTCGTGCTGCTGCCGCCGCCCGGGCACCGCGCGGTGCTCGCGGCCGCCGAGGACGCCTGCCGCCAGAGCCTGCCGGCCTTTATGGTGCCCGAGATGCGCTGGCTGTCCAAGATGCCGTACCTGGCCGTGTCGGGCAAGCTCGACACCAAGCGCATCGCCGAGCTCGTGCGCGCCGCCGACAGCGCGCCGGCCGTCCGGGAGGCGGGGGCGGCGTCCGCGTCCGCGTCCGCCCCCGAGGCCACCGACGCCGAGAAGGCGGTCTGGGCCGCGCTCCGCCAGGTGCTGGGCAGTGCCGTTGACCGTCCTGCCGCCGCGTCGGGCTCCCCGGGCTCCCTCCGGGGCCTGGGCATCGACAGCCTGTCGGGCGTGCACCTGCTCGCGCTGCTCCGCCAGCGCGGCTTTGCCGGCGTCGTGCTCGCGGACCTGCTCTCGCCGTCAGCCACCGTCCACACTCTTGCGCAGAAGCACAAGGCACCCTCCCCGTCTGCCTCTGACAACGACGGCCTCCCCGAGCTGGCCCTGCACGACCTCGGCCCGAGCGCGCGCCACCTCGACCCGGCCGGCGTCGCGGCGGTGCTGCCGTGTCTGCCGCTGCAGTCGTCGCTTGTCGCGCTGTCGCTCAACTGGCTGCACAGCGTGGATGGAGAGGAGGTCGACGTCGACAGAAACGGCAAAGACGGCCGCACGGACGACAACAGGGAAGGCGCGCACGACGGCAGGCGCGATGCGCGCGACACACGTGACATCCCGTACGTCACGCAGTTCAACTACCAGCTGGCGGCCGGCACCGACAGGGCCGCCTGGCAGCTGGCGGCCGAGCAGGTCGTCGCTTCCGAGGCCGTGCTGCGCACCTGCTTTGTGCAGCGCGACGCCGACGGCCAGATCTTCCAAGTCGTGCTGGCATCGCCGCCGTCGCCGTTTGCGGCCGCCGACGGTGATGCGGCCGCCGACGCCGCCGAGCTGGTCCGGCATCTGGGCGCGCGGCCGCCCGTCCGCCTGCGCTGCGGCGCCGACGGCCGCGTCGCGCTGCTCGTCCACCACGCGCTGTACGACGGCGCCGCCGTCGCCGCGCTCCGGGCCAAGATCGAGCGGGCCTACCGCCTCGCTGCCGGAGGGGGCGTGCCGGCGCCGGCGCCGGCACCCGTGCCCGCCAGCCTGGCCGCGCTGCGGCACCTCGTGCGCTGCTGCACGCTCTCGGGCCCGCAGCGGCAGCACGCGCAGGCGGCGTGGCAGGCCGTGCTCGCGGGCGTCGAGCCGTGCCGCGTCGGCCGGCGCCCCGGCGTGCCGGCGGCCCGCGTGGTGCGCCGCTTTGCGTGGACGGCGCCGGCGTCCGTGTCGGCGTCGACGGCCGTGCACACGGCGGCCGTGCTCGTGCTGGCGCTGCTGACCGGCGCCCGCTCCGTCGTGTACGGCAACACCACGTCGCTCCGGCCGCTGCTCCCGGCGACAGACACAGAAACAGACGGCTTTGTCGGCCCCTGCCTCAACACCGTGGTCCACGCCGTGGCGCTGCCCGACGCCGGCGAGCCGCTGCCCCGCCTGGCCGCCCGCGTGGCCCAGGCCCATGCCGCCGTCAGCGCCGGCCCCATGCCGCTCGTCCCGGCCGACCAGGTGCAGCGGTGGGCCGGCTTTGACGAGAAGCTCTTTGACAGCCTGCTGACCGTCAACTTTGTGCAGGAGAGTCAGGCACAGACAGAGACGGGCGTCATGCTGCCCCGGCCCGGCAAGGCGCAGCTCGACCTGGCGCTGGCCATGGACGTCGACGTGCGGCCGCAGGGGCAGGTCGAGCTGCTGCTGGCCTCGGCCGGCGCGCTGGACGAGGCGCAGCTGGCGGGGGCAGGCCGCCTGTTTGAGGCGGTGCTGCACAACAGCGCCAACGCAGAGGCCACCGTCGGCCAGTACGCCCCGGCTCTCGCCGCAGTCTCCGGCAGCGCACGCGGCCCGGTGCCCGGCCACGACGCCGCGCCAGACGCCCCCCCAGACACCCCCGACGGCGCCCTGGCGGCGGTCCGCGCCGTGGTGTGCCGGCTGCTGCACCTGGCCGCGCCGGACGTGCCCGCCGACGCCTCGCTCTACCGCCTCGGCCTGGACTCGATCAACGTGCTGCCCTTTGTCAAGCTCCTCCACAAGGCCGAGGGCGTCCGCGTGGCGCCCAACGCCGTGCTCCGCGCGCGCACGCTGCAGGGCGTCGCGGCGCTTGTGCATGCTGCCGAGGCGGCCAAACCAGAGGCAGACGCACCGGCAGCCGGACCGGCAGAGACCGGCGGCCTCAGCTACGAGGACAGCCTCGGCCGCGCGGCCGGCCAGCTCCTCTTTGTGGCCACGCCGCTGCAGCAGGGCATGCTCAGCGCGTCGCTGGCGCTCGCCGACGAGGCCTACACCTACACGCACGCCATGCAGCTGTCCGCGGCGGCCTGCCGCCAGGACGCGCCCGGCTTCGCCCGCTTCTGGGCCGCCGTCGACGACGCCGTGCGCGCCTGCGAGATCCTGCGCACGCGCTTTGTCTTTACCGGCGCCGACGACGCCCCGTGGGTCGGCGTCGTGCTGCCGGCCGCCCAGCCGCGCTGCCAGACCGACCTCGCCCGCTGGTCCGTCTCGCACGCCGGCCTCGTGCGCCTGCGCATCCACCACGCGCTGTACGACGCCGGCTCGCTGCAGGCCCTGTGGCGCCGGCTGGAGGACAGCTACGCGGCCCGCCTGGGGCGCGCGCGCGACAGCGACCCGCCGCCGCCCGGCCTCTTCCGTCCCTTTGCCCGGCAGGTGGCCGTGGCCCAGGCGCGCGCCGTCGCCTTCTGGGCCGACACCGTCCGCGACTACAACTACGCCCCGCTGGCCCTCGAGGCCGGCGGCGTCCGCCAGCGCCAGCACCAGCACCAGCACCACGCGTCGTCCTCCTTCCACTTTGCGCTGGACGCGGCCGCCCTCGAGGCCCTGCGCGCCGTCTGCCGCAGCTGCGGCGTCGCGCTCAAGACGGCCCTGCAGCTGGCCTGGGCCAAGGTGCTCTGCGAGGCGCTCTACCGCCGGCCCGACATTTGCTTTGGCGAGGTCGTCACCATGAGCAGCGCCGACGGCCTGCCCGTGGCGGGGCCCGCCATCAACACCGTGCCCCTGCGGCTGCGGCTGGCGGCGGCGACCGTCGAGGACGCCCTGGCGCAGCTGCAGCGGCTCGGCGACGCGGCGCGCGGGCCGCTCGGCATGGCGTCCCTGCGCGCCGTGCAGACGGCCTGGCGCACGTCGCGCGCCGACGCCGTCGACACCTCGGCCGGGCTCTTCCAGAGCCTGTTTGTCTTTGACGGCGACGTCAGCGTCCGGCCGGCCACGGACGCGCAGCTGCTGCTGCCGGCCGCCGCCGACGCCGCCGGCAGCGGCGCCGGCGCTGCGGCGCCGCTGTACGACGACTACCCCCTGATTGCCAGCTTCCGCATCCGCGACGGCGCCCTCCACGGCGCGCTCCGCGCCAAGATGGGCGCCGCCAGCACGCACCGTCTCGGCAGCCAGCTGGCCGCCGCCTTGGCCGCCGTGGCCGCGAGCCGTCTGCACGAGCCGGCTCTCGACAGCGATGCTGTGGCGCGCTTCCCTGTGGCACCGGCCAGCGACGCTGCAAGCACCGCCAACAACAACAACGAGCCCGAGGACGCCGACGCCGACGCCGACGCCGACGGCCGGGCGGCGCTCGCAGAGCAGGTGCTCCATCTGGCCAAGACCATCATCGGCACGCGCCTCCGCCGCGCCGGCACCATCGGCCCCGACACCAAGCTGGTCAACATGGGGCTGGACTCCATCTCGGCCATCCGCTTCGCCAGCGAGCTCAAGCAGCAGCTGGGCATCCAGGCCAGCGTCTTTGCCATTCTCCAGGGCGCGAGCGCCGCCAGCATCGTCCGCAAGCACGCCGCCCGCCGGGCACCGCCGCAGGCACCGCCGCAGGCACCGCCGCAGGCACCGCCGCCGCAGCCGCGCTTCGACGAGGCGCGCGCCACGGCCGCCGTGGCAGACGCGCTGGGCCTCGCCGCCGCCCGCACGCTCACGTCCGTCCTGCCCGTGCTGCCGGGCCAGAGACACGCGCTGGCCCACTGGCTGCACAGCGGCAAGCGCTTCTTCGAGGCCCCCTGGGTCTTCCGCCTGGCCCGCGGCAACGCCGTCACGCCCGCCGCCGCCGCGCGCCTCTGGAGCACGCTGTGCCGCACACACGACGTCCTGCAGACCACCTTTGTGGCGCTCGACCGCGCCCGCCTCCCGGACCTCGCCGGCCTCCCGGACCTCGTGCAGGCCACGTTTGCGGCCGACGACGCGGCCGACGCCGACGACGCGGCCGACACGGCCCCCGCCGCGCGCTTCAGCACGCTCGTCGACAGCAGCACCCCCGTCCAGCAGCTGATCGAGGCCCACGTGCGCCGCACCAACAACGCGCCGTCGTCGCTCCGCGCGCCGCCCTCGCGCCTCGCCCTGCTCGAGGGCGCCGACGGCCAGGCCCTCGTGCTGCGCGTCCACCACGCGCTCTACGACGCCTGGAGCATCAGGATGGTCCTCCGCGACCTCGCCAGCCTGTTTGCGCGTGCCGCGGGCGCGCCGTCGCTGCCGCCGCGCCCGTCCCTCCGGCTCGCCCTGCTGGACATGCGCCGTTTCCGCTCCGCCCAGGCCGAGCAGGCCTACTGGACACGCCACCTCGCCGACTCGCAAGCCGCCCTTTTGCGCCCGTCGTCGCAGACGCACCCGGGAACCGCCACCACGGCGCCGCTGGGCCCGCACTTCAAGGCCAGCTACGCCAACATCGCGCCTGCCAGCGCCGCCGCCGCCGCCAGCACCGCCGCCGTCGACAAGACGCGCACGTCCGCCGCCATCATTGCCGCGTATGCGCAGGCCCTGGGCCGCGTCACCGGCCGCGCCCGGCCCACGTTCGGCCTCAACTACGCGGCGCGCTCGCTCTCGTCCGCCGACGGAGAGCAGACGCTGAGCCTCCTCGACACCAGCCTGCCCACCATGGCCGTCGTGCCCATCTCCGTCCCGACCGACGGCCGCCGCACGCTCGACGCCGTCCGCGCCCATCTGGCCGAGCTGGCCAAGTTCGCCCAGGCCGACGGCCTGCACAAGCTGGCTGCGCCGTACAATACGCACATCAACATTCTCTTTGCCGACGACGCCGACACCGAGCAGGAGCAGGCCAGCGCCCTGCAGCGCCATCGCCTGGGCGAGCCTCTCGCGTCCGCGTACTTTACCACCACGCGCCCGCAGCCAGACGCGCCGTCCACCGTCGACGCGCTGGACGTCGCGTGGCTGCCCCGCGAGCAGCTGTACGTCAACGTTGTCGTCCGCAACGCGTCCATCAGCGTCGACGTCAGCGGCGACGAGGATTTCGTGGCCGCCGGCGACGACTTGATATCCACGCTGGTCCGTCTCTTTGCGGAGGCCCTGGCCACAGCGATGAAGGAGTAGGTAGACGACGGACATGTAACAAGTAAATAAATGACGGGTGGATGATCGAGAAATCAAAACACGGAGCAGTGGTGAAACAAGGAACGATTCAGCGGAGTGGTGCGAAACCGTAAACAATGACTGGCACTGCCAGACTACGAACACTTTCATTCTTGCTTCTCTATGAAATACAAAAAAAAAAAAAAAATAAAAACATAAATACACTCCGTGTCAATACATCACAATTATTCCACATTTCAGGGGCTTCAGCGCTTGTCGTCCCACGTGACAGTGGGGGGTTCCTGCCCGTTCCGTGCACCTGAAGCGCGGCCTCCCTCCTGATTACCCCGCCGTCGCCGCCCAACATTCCTTATTACACGGCAAAACAGGAAGTCGCATTCCAGCACTTCCCGCTCTGCTCTTGCATGGCATCTCTTCAAAAGGCCAGACAGCACGTCTACAACAACAACCGCGTCCACAACCGCGTCCCTCCCCAGCCGCCACGATGACGACCTACTCGACGGATCCCGCGCTCTACATCTTCACGTCGCTGACGGCCGGCTCCATGCAGATCGTCACGGCCACGTCGCGCATGGAGACGATCCTGCGCGCCAACAAGATCCCCTTCAAGGCCGCGGACCTCGCCACCGACCCCAAGGCCAAGATGCTCTGGGGCCGCCGCGCCGGCAAGGACGCCAGCGGCCGCCCGCGCAAGCTGCCCGCGCTCGTCCAGGAGGGCGTCGTGCTGGGCGACATTGTCGAGGTCGAGGAGTGGAACGAGTACCGCGAGCTGCGCATGAACGTCAAGATGTACTGGGACGAGTTCACCCAGCCGCCCATCAGCGAGAAGCCCGCCGACCCGCCCCCGAAGAAGAAGCGCGTGGCCACGAAGCCGCCCACGGCCGCCGCCAAGGCCGCCGCCGCCGCCGCGGAAGCCGGCGCCGCCGCAGGGAGCGCCGCCGCAGCAGCCATCCCGCCACCGCCAGGGCCTGCTCCGTCCCTCGCCACGGCGGCCGCGTCGTCCAAGACGACGACCGCCGCAAAAACGGCGGTCAAGACAGCGCCCGAAGAGCCGGTCGAGCTTCCCATCCGGAGCATCGCCGAAGAAGCAGCCGCCAAGGCCAAGCAGGTCCGCCTCCAGAGCTTGCGCGACAAGGTGTATGGCAAGGGCGGCAAACCCGAGGACGCCGAGGAGGTCAAGGACGTGGGCAAGGGCGACAAGCACACAGACGAAAAGGACAAGGAAGAAAAGGACACGGAAAAGGGTCCGGCAGAGGCCAAGAAGGAGGAGAAGCCCGAGTCAGACGACGAGGACGACGACGAGGATGACGACGATGAAACCTCAGAGGATGAAGAGGACGAAGATGAAGACGACGAGGGTGGTGAGGACGAGAAGAAAGCAAAGGACGCAAAGCCTGCCGCAACAGCAACGACAAAGAAGACAGCGGACAGCGAGGAGGAAGATGACGACGACGATGATGACGACGACGACGACGACGACGACGACGACGACGACGACGATGATGATGACGACGAAGAGTCCTCTGAAGAGGAAGACTCGGACGAGGACAAGTCCAAGGCCAAGACACAAAAGAAGCCAGCGGCAGACGACGCCAAGGCGGGCAAAAAGGACTGGAAGCCCACCGACGTCGATGCGCCCGTGACGAGTCTGCACGGTGCGCGCGTCAACAGCGGCCTGTCAGCCAAGGAGATTGCAGCCGTCGAGAAGGAGCAGGCGATTCCCGAGGAAGACGAGTCGGGCGAGGAGTCTTTGGAGGAGGACGACGACGAGGACGAGGACGAGGATGACGAGGAGGACGAAGAGGAGGACGACGAGGAGGAGGCACCGAAGCCCAAGGCCAAGGAGCCCGAGCCAAAGAAAGCTGGGCCAAAGACCGACGCAAAACAGGCAGATCCGAAAAAGGCAGACCCAAAGAAGGCAGACCCAAAGAAGGCAGACCCCAAAAAGGCAGACCCCAAAAAAGCAGCTCCAAAGGCAGATCCAAAGGCAGATCTGAAAAAGGCAGACGCAAAAGCCCTTGCGAAAAAAGCCGACGCGAAGAAGCCCGACCCCAAAAAGGCCGATCCAAAGAAGACAGATCCCAAGAAGGGCAAGCCGAAATCCGCCAAGAAATAGGAAGACGGGCGCACGATGCGGTAAATAGGAGATAGCGATTTTCTCGATCTTGATTGTAGGTAGCGTGGATATATTTGATTTTATTTGGATTCTACATCATCAGTCGCACGTGTAGAGTGACAAGAAAGAGCTGCAAAGTGACGACAAAGCCTCCCACCGCCGCGTGGCGAATTAGAAAATAAAAAGATAAAGCCCTCCGAACCACCAGCCACCGGGGGATATAAAGACAGCGCAAGGGGCGCAAAGTGAGTAAAGGGGACGAAAAAGAGCCATGCCGGACACTGTAGACAAGAAAGTAAATGCCAGACAAATAAAGGGAAATGTGAATATGGTACAAACGAATCAAACAAGGCGCTGTCAGGAGCGCGGCAGGTCCCGAGCTCTGCGTTTGCACCGTCCGGGAACCGGCTCTGGCGCAGGGGAGCCCTAGACAAAACTGGCCAGGCCTTGGGCCGCTTGGTCGGGTTCCGCGTATACTTGGTAGAAGCTGGGGTAGTCGCCTTCGGCCCGGAGCTGTGTTTGCGCGTCGAGACCGGCAACGCCGTCCTTGGGGTTGAGCTTTGTTGTGATCGATGCAGGCCTGCGCCGTTAGAACCATACGCGAGAGGGGGAGGGGGGTGGGAGGAGCATACCCAAAGATTTCACGGTCAATCTCCATGTACTTCTTGATCGAGTCCTTGCCGCCTCGCTGCTGCAGGAACGTCAGGTACAGCTGGCACAGCTCCTTCTTGGTAGCAAACGCGAGCCGGCTCTTGGACCGCATCTCGGCAATGACCGTGTCGGCGCGCTTGGACACGGCCTGGGCCTGGCCCTCCTCCGCCATGGGCTGCGCCAGCTCAAACTCGAGCCACTTGCGCCAGAACTGCCGGCTGTCGGCATAGTACTCGACATTGCTGCCAAAGACGAGGCGGGCGTCGTCGACAGAGCCCTTGACCTTCCACAGCAAAAACGCCCACTCGGCCACGATGACCGCCTTGACAAACAGGTCAATATTGGGGTTGTCGAGCTTGCCCTTGAACACGGCAATGGCCGCGTCGAGGCCCGCCTGCCGGCGCTCCAGGCTCGCGAGGGACACGATCGTCTCGGCGCTGGCGGGCAGCACGTCCAGAATCGCCTCGTGGATGGCACGGGCCGTGTCGACGCGCCCGCAGCTCTCCTCAAAGTAGGCAAACTGCAGCCGGACGGCCGGACGGCTGATGGGCACAAAGAGCGTCGACGCCCGCAGATAGATGATGCGCACGTCCTCCTCCCGGCCCGGCTGGGCCGCCATCCACCGCGCGTACCGCAGCCAGAACTCGTCGTAGTAGGCACATGTCACTAGACAGCGCTCGTACAGAAAGACGGTGCGCGCATAGTCGCCGCCAGCCTCCTCAAAGTCGAGGTACTTGCGCCAGTTGGTCAGCTGCGCGTGCTCCAGCTGCGTGACGTGAAAGTACGGCCTCTTGATTTCCGACTCAAACGCCCACCGCTTGTTGGTCTCTTCCTGTGTCTTGACAAACGACGCATACGACAGCGCGTCGATCTTGGCCCGGATGAGCGCCTCGATCTCGGGCTCGGTTTTGCTGCTGAAATGCGCGTCTTCGGCCGCGATCTCGGCGCGGATCCGGGACACGTCTTCTTCCGAGGCAAGCTCTGCAATCGGGCGCGTCATTGCCAGTTGGCGGAAGCGCTCATAGTACCGCGCGTACTGGTGCATCGGGATCTTGATGATCCGCTTGAGAATGGCAAAGATGTTTTCCGTGGCCTCGAGCCGGTCCTCGTACTCGAGATACTTGTCCCAGAGAGGATGGGCCAAAAAGTCGAGGCCAACATGCTCTGCGGCACGCTCGAAAAGACTAGAAGACACGTCAGCAAGGCGTTCCGCAGAAGCCACCGCCTGGCCGATTCCTCAGCCAGGGGGCGGGGGGGGGCGGAGGGGGTAAGACAGCGGAGGGAGAGGAGGGGAGGGTGAGGCGGCTGGTTGGGAGCAAAAATACAAGATTTGTGTTTCTGTCCGTGGCAGGTTTGGTCTAGATCTGAAAGGCTTGAGAATTGAAAGGCTTGAGATGGAGTGGCTCCGCGCTGCAGGGCAAAATCGACCAGGGCAAAGTCAAAGCAGGGCTGCGAGCGGTTTGCGGCCGGACGCGCAAGGGCAAGAAGCGTGAGCTTGGCGGCAACCGAAAGGCGATGCTTGCGTGTTTTGAGACGCTGTGAGAGACCAGGACGGTTATGCAAACAAGAATGGCCGTGTCTGGATACGCTCACCGTAAAGGGCCGATGCGATGCAAGCGTTGAACGGCCAGCCGAGTCTCTCGGGCTTCCTCCCTGCTCTTCTCCTCTTCTCCTCTCCTCTTCTTCTCTTCTTCTCTTCCTCTCTTCTTTTTTTCTCCCCCTCTTTCATCGCACCACATAATCTCGTTCCTTGCATGGCTCTCGTCTCGAACGTACTGCGGTTATGGACAGACAACAGGGGAATGGGGCGGATGGAGGGCAAGGGAAGGTCGGCAGCGGCGCCAGGACTTACTCTCGCACGGGCTGGGGCTCGTGGGTCGTCTCGAGCTTGAAGGAGCAGAACTGCGTCCACAGGTCGACGGAGTTGGTGATGCTGGCGCAGCCGCGCTCGTAGACCATTTCGGCCGCCTCGGGCCCCGAGATGTTGAACTCAAAGTCGGCGTACTTTTTCCAGTATCCAAACAGCAGCGGGAACTTGAGCAGCATGCGGTCGTAGGTCGAGCGCATGGTCTCGAGGGCCTGGGGGCTCGAGTTGCGGTTGAGCCCGCCGTCCAGCGCCTCGCAGGCGTAGACCAGCTTCTCCCAGGCCTCGAAGTTGTCGCGGTCGGCGTCCTGGAGAGTCAGAAAGAGAAGAGGGGGGAGGGAGAGGGTCAGGCCGGGGACGTACCAGCTCGAGGCTCAGCGTGCGGATTTCCGCATTCTCCTCGTCGGTGCCGCCATAGCTGTACTCGTGGAGCGTGGTGTCGGACATGGCGACGGCGGTTCTCGCGCAGCCGAGACGTGGGGCGATGCGATGACGCGGTGGAGGTCGAGAGGCAGCAAGGAGACGAGGCCAGACGAGGCGAGACGAGGCGAGAAGAGAGGCGGAAGAACGAGGCAGACAGACTCGCGCGAGAGCGCTTTAAACAGCAGAAGCAAGAAGGAGGCCGCTCGATGCGCTTGCGCGACGGTGGCGCTGCAGGGTCCCGGTGATGAAAATGGCGATGCGTGAGGAGGCTGGCTGGCGATGTGACAAAGATGGCGCTGGCGATTGGATTGTTGTGGTTCTTTTCTGCTTTTGCTAGTGCTGCGCACGGGCCAATCAGGCTGGGTTGCGCCTGCCTTGCCGTCTTCTGGTCACGTGGCTCTCGAATGCGCCTTCCCGACTGTGCTGCGTCATGGCCCCGCCGCCCCACAGCGTCTCAGCTCAGCTTCAACGACGGTCACCGACACGACCTTTGGCTCTCTGCATCACGACAACAGCGCAATCGCCGCCACGGTTCGAGGCGCGGGCCTCTCTGTCCCTGCTGCTCTCTCAGTCTCTGCTTTGAAGATCGAAAACAGCCCCGCTCTGCCCGCCCAATGCGCATCTTGCCCGCGGCGCCGGCTCCTTCAGCGAACTCTGCCCGCCGGGCTTCGTGGTCTTTGCTTGCGGCTCCGCCCCGGACGTCGAGACGCGTCCGGCAGCCGCCGCGATGGACTACATTGGCAGCACGCTCTCGTGGAGCGGCCAGGCGCCCGACCCCGACAAGTCCTGCCGGCTGCTGATCCGCGACTACCCGCACCGGGCCATTGCCCTCGTCACGGGGTCTCACGCCCTCATCTTCCGGCACAGCAGCACGGGCACGGAGGCGCCGAACGGCAGCCATGCGGCGGACGCCGGCAGCAGCGGCAACAGCGGGGCCGGCAGCAGCACCGTGGCCAAGTGCATGGTCGAGTTCTCGCCCCTCTCCAAGGGCATGCTGAGCGACTACCGGCCGCTGACGCCGCGGCCGGTCTACGGCACGCTGGGCCTCATCGCGGTGCACGGCGACGTGTTCCTGAGCGTGATCACGCAGGCGCTGCGGGTGGCGACGCTGCGGCCCGGCGAGACGGTGGAGATGATCCAGCAGGTGCAGTTCTTCTGCCTCAACACCAACGAGTACGACGACGTGCTCTCGGCGTACGACGCGTGGGACGGCGACGGCGACGCGGCTGCGGGCTCGGCGCCGGGCCTCAGCCGGCGCGACGCGCCCGTCGAGCACCCCTGCCAGGAGCTGGCCAAGCTGCTGGGCAACCGCAGCTTCTACTACAGCACCGACTTTGACCTGACCAACCGGCTGCAGGACCGCTCGGCCGACGCGGCGGCGTTTGCCATGGACAACTTTGACGAGGCGTTTCTGTGGAACTCGTTTATGATCCAGCCGCTGGTGCAGTTCCGGGCTCGGCTGCAGCCGCACGAGCGCGCGGTGCTGGACGCGGCGCGCATCCTGACGTCGGCGGTGCGCGGCTTCTGCCTGACGGCCACGGTGCCGCAGTCGGTGGCGCCGCTGCGCAGCGCGCAGTCGGGCATGCCGGCGTACCTGACCGTGGTCTCGCGGCTGTCGTGCCGGCGCGCGGGCACGCGCTTCAACGCGCGCGGCATCGACGACGACGGCAACGTGGCCAACTTTGTCGAGACCGAGACCGTCTACTGGAGCCCCGGCGGCGTGCTCTTCTCGTACGTGCAGGTGCGCGGCTCGGTGCCCGTCTTCTGGGAGCAGTCGCCGGGGCTGCTGCCGGGCCAGCAGAAGATCATCGTCACGCGGTCGCCCGACGGCGCGCAGCCCGCCTTTGACAAGCACTTTGAGGACCTGGAGACGGCGTACGGCGCCGTGCACGTCATCAACCTGCTGAGCGCCGCCAAGCCCGGCGAGGCCGAGCTGAGCCAGTGCTACCGCTACGGCCTGCGCCACACGCCGCTGGGCCAGAAGAGCGACGACCGCGCCGGCGCCGGCCCGGCCGACCACGCACTGATCCGCGCCACCGAGTACGACTTCCACGCCGAGACCAGGGGCCCCACGGGCTACGAGGCCGCGCAGGACATCCGCCACCTGCTCGAGAACTCGGCCGCCGGCTTCGCCTACTACCTCGCCGTCGAGACAGACGGCCCCGGCGGCGCCGGCGCCGGCAGCCACCGCCGCTACGTCGTGGTGCTGCAGCAGGAGGGCGTGTTCCGCACCAACTGCCTCGACTGCCTCGACCGCACGAACCTGATCCAGACCATCCTCTCGCAGATGGCCGTCGAGGCGTTCCTGCGCCAGCGCGGCGAGCGCGCCGGCAGCGACTTTTGGGTGCGCCACTCGAGCCTCTGGGCCGACAACGGCGACGCGCTGTCCAAGATCTACGCCGGCACCGGCGCGCTCAAGTCGTCGTTTACGCGCCACGGCAAGATGTCGCTCGCCGGCGCCATCGCCGACGCGCGCAAGTCGGCCACGCGCCTGTACATTAACAACTTTGCCGACAAGGGCCGCCAAAACACCATTGACATGCTGCTCGGCCGCCTGTACGGCCAGGTGCCCGTGGTCCTGTTTGACCCCATCAGCGACTACGTCGCGCTCGAGCTCAACAAGCGGGCCGCCGCCTTTTCCTCGACCGAGGTGATAAAAATGTGAGCTTCGTTTGTCGGCCGTTTCGTCTCTCTCGTCGTCTCTCGTCCTTCTCGTCTCGTGCTGACATGGCAGTTGGGTCGGGACCTTTAACCTTAACGGCCGCCTCGACGGCCTCCACGAGGACCTCTCGCCGTGGCTGTTCCCCCAGCCGCTGGCGTCGGCGGACCAGCTGCCCGAGATCGTGGCGGTCGGCTTCCAGGAGATTGTGGAGCTGAGCCCGCAGCAGATCATGAACAGCGACCCGACGCGCCGGCAGCAGTGGGAGGCCGTCGTGCGCGCCCACCTCAACAAGCAAGCCGCGGCGCTGGGCAGCGAGCAGTACGTGCTGCTGCGCAGCGGCCAGCTGGTCGGCGCCGCGCTGTGCATCTTTGTGCGGGCCTCGTCGCTCGCCCGCATCAAAAACGTCGAGGGCAGCGTCAAGAAGACGGGCCTGTCCGGCATGGCCGGCAACAAGGGCGCCGTGGGCATCCGCCTCGACTACGCGAGCACGCCCATCTGCTTTGTCACGGCGCACCTCGCGGCCGGCTTTGCCAACTACGAGGAGCGCAACCGCGACTACCTGACCATCCACCACGGCCTGCGCTTCCAGCGCAACCGCGGCATCGACGACCACGACGCCGTGCTGTGGTTCGGCGACTTCAACTACCGCATCGGCCTGGGCCGCGACCGCGCCCTGGACCTCGTGCGCGCCCACAACCTCGAGGCGCTCTACGAAAACGACCAGCTCAACCTGCAGATGGTGGCCGGCCTGGCCTTTCCCTACTACTCCGAGGCCCGCATCACCTTTGCGCCGACGTACAAGTTCGACGTGGGCCGCGACGACTACGACTCGTCCGAGAAGCAGCGCATCCCGGCCTGGACGGACCGCATCCTGCGCAAGGGCCCGAACCTGCGCCAGACAGACTACAACGCCGCGCCGCTGCGCTTCTCCGACCACCGGCCCGTGTACGCGCACTTTCTGTGCACCGTCAGCATCGTCGACGAGGCGCTGCGCGACAAGATCAGCCGCGAGCTGTACGAGCGCCGCAAGCGCGACGTCGGCGACGTGACCGCCAACACCACCGTCGAGGACACCGACGACGAGGACCTCATCGGCTACGACGCCGTCGAGCCGGGGCTGCCCGCCGCGAGCTCCGACCGCCAAAAGTGGTGGCTCGACAACGGCCGCATGGCCCAGGCCGCCGTGCAGCCGCCGCCGCCGCCCAACCCCGCCACCCACACGACCGTGCTCAACCCCCGCCGCCCGTCCAACCCCTTTACGCCCACCGACGAGCCGGACTGGGTGGCCGTGCCGCGCGCCGAGTCCCGCTTGTCGTCCTTTTCGAGCCTGTCGACGTCCCCGTACGAGCACGTCAACCACCCAACCCTGCTCTCCTCGTCGGCCAACAGCCAGACCGGCGGCACGGCCGTGGCCGCCTCGCGCAAGCCGCAGCAGCAGCAGCAGCAGCAGCAGCCGCAGCAGCAGCCGCAGCCGCCGCCGCCGCCGCCGCCGCCACGAAGGACGGGCACCGGCGCCAGCACGGCAGACAAGTCGTCGTCCCAGACGTCCCTGCTCTCGACAATGCTCCCTGGGCCGTCCCAGGCTCCAGCGACGCGGGCCTTGCCAAGGGCCAGCGGCGTGACGAGGGCTGTGGAGGAGCTGCGTGCTGCATCGTCGCCGTCGCCGTCGCCATCCTCGGCCGGCAGCAGCAGCGGTCCGCCCGTGACGCCGAGGCATGCGGCCAAGATCACGACGACGTTCCAGCCGCCGCCAACCGTCGCCGTCGCGCCGCGGCCTTTGTCGGCGGCACCGAGCACAGCCGCGTCGGGAGCCAACGCGGCGGCCGTCTCGGCCAAGGGCAAGCCGGTGCCGCCCGTGGCCAAGAAGCCGGCGCACCTGGCGTCCGCCTCGACGTCGCCCTCGTCGAGCCGCGTGGGCTCCATGTCTGTCGGCCACAACGACGACAACGCCGCGCCTCCGCCCATGCCGCCACGACGCCGCACCGACCTGGCCGCCGCGCCGTCCGCGTCCCCGGCAGACCGGCCACCACGACTCCCGGCTCGGACAGCGACAACCGTCGCAGGATTCCAGCCCAAGCCCGCGAGGCCAGCACCAAGCAACGTCGATCTGCTCGGCGACGACGATGCGGACAATGCGCTGGCACGATACCAGCCGCTCCAGCCGTCATGAGCGCCGGCGGGCAGCGGCAACCAACGGGGCGAGAACAAGACGAAGGGAAAGAGGACTGTTTGAAAACGGCCCATCAATACGGACGGCATGGCGTTGAAAAGCACGAGGCAGCATAGAGCCGCCTTGGCACGCGTTGGGTAACGGACGGATCTGAAAAAGGCCAACAATAGACAATGCACAAAACAAAGACTCCCAAGCCACACACAAAGAGGGCCCGCACACCCGGTCCGTCTTGGCAGCGAAGCCTCCGTCGAGTGTCTTGCGTTGCTGCCAGCCTTTGGCTGCTTCCTTTTCCTAAATCGCCCGTAGTGCCAGCGCTGCGGGCGCTGCGGGCCTTGGCCGTCCACGAATGTGTCTTCTCTCGTCGCCGCTGCCGGTTTTGCGTCGTCTGGCGGCATCTGCGATGCTCGTACCGCCTCGGGCGTCAGGGCCGCCGTTTTCGTCTGCAGTGTCCTGCATTTTGCGTGGCATCGGCTAGTGGCACTAGCCGCAGACACGATTACCCGCTCTGTCGCGTGCGTGCTGCAGAAGAGGCTGATAGCGTAACAGGCGTTAGCGGCGCTCGCTCTTGCCGTTCCTGCAAGAGAGAGGCGGCACGCAGAGTAACGGAGGGGGGAAGTCAAGAAGGAAGGTGCGTCGCATAATTACGACGTAAACGTGCGTCGCACTTCGAGTCGTCGGAACGTGCGCCTTCCTAAAACGGAACCTGTGCGCATTTCGCTGCGACCCCACCCAGGATTGCGCCTACCCAGAATGCTGCTGCCCGTGCATTCAGCAATGGTTTCGCTCCCTTGTCTGTTCTTGCGATTGGTTTTTACGGACTTGCGTAGACCAACAAAAATCAAGGCTGCGTGATTTCATCTCTCCTGCAAGGCGGTTTTTAAGGTTTTGTTGCATCCGAGGACCCGACGGGCGAGGAAAGAAGGACCCTTATTTTTGCAATTAGTGCCTTCTGTCGTTGGCCTTGACGAGTAATACGTAATTAGTTTGCTCCGTGTTCGCTCTTTCCGCCAGAGTGGTTGCCGTTTGGACTTCTTTTTCTTTCTCTCTCGCCCTTCCTCGTCGCTCTTTCTGTGCCTACACTACATACATACGTCGTACCTCCCTCGCTCTTTCCCTCGCACCCACCGACGCCGTCGTCCTCGTCTCGGCTTGCTTTATCCCCTTTTCTGCGCGGCCCGGCAACTGCAACCAAGGCTCGTGACTGGCTCTGCCGACGTCTGTCTCCGCTGCGCTCGTTCGCCTGTCGTGCCTTCCTCGCGTCGAAGCGCCTGTCTTGCGAGAACGAACCGCTCGCTTTGTGCCTCGTCGTCTGTCGTTTGTTCTTTGCTCTTCCTGGCGTTGCTTTCGCAGGCTTGCGTCTCTCGTGGTCGCTGCACAGCAGGCAGCAAGCAGGGAGGGTCGCCCCTGAGCAGCGTTTATTATGCAGTGGCAACGCCGCTGATGTCATTTGACTGGGCTACAAATCCTTCAGCGCGCCTGCCCGCTGCTCTTTCCGGCGTCGCTTCCCGCCGCCGGCCGCGACTTCCCAAACAACCACCGTTCTCCGTCGGACCTTCCTCGCCAACAGCCGTTCCTCACCGATTCGGCGACGCAGCGCCCACCGGGCCAACGAGCCCAGCCAGCGACATAATGTCTGCCTAGGCGAGAAAAGTAGCAGTTCCAGCGAGCCACAAAGCCACGAGGCCACAACCGACAGCAACGGCAGACAAACGCTCCACGAGCAGGCACGGGCAGGTGCCACACCACCCGGCACCACTGTGCAGCGTCGCTCGTCCTTCTTTGCTCAGGCATTCCAGCGGAGCTGCGACGCCGGTTACAGAAAGCGCCACCCGGCCAAAAAAAAAAAAAAAAAAAAAAGGCACAAACACGACAAAGAGGAAGGTGGCAGAAATGGCGTCCCACAACCGACCAGAGCCGTGGTTGCCACAGCTGCCGCCCGCAGCCCCGTTAGCAGGGACAGCGCCGTCGCTAGCAGCGGCCGTGGCGCCCAGCGATGCAGGCCCCGATACGAGAGAAGGAGCCGCCGGCCCTTGTGCAGAGCTAGCCGTGTCAGGTGCTCACCGCCCCAGCTGCAGCACGCCGGGAAGGAGCACCCCAGGCCCTGCTAACCCGCACGCCGCCCATCTGGGCCGCCCGCAAAACGGCCAAAATCGCTATTATCATCACCACCACCACCACTCTTCCCACCATCACCACCGCACCGCGTCGCGGCCGCCTCCCGCGTACGAAGCCTCGGACGCATCCACGCCGACGCGCACGCGCTCGACGTCCTCGTCCACCTCTACGCCGCTGTCGACGTTCCCCTCGTCGACGTCACGTGCGCATCCAGGCGGCGACCATCTCGATCCTCCTTGCCATCACAGCGCCGTCGACCCCGGGGCCCAGCGCGCGCGTGCCGAGGACGTGCACGCGGCCGACGACGACAGCAGCGCGGCGCCCGGCCATGTGCCGTTTGCCCAGCTGTCTCCCTTTGATCTCGATCGATCCGCTGCGTCATCGCAGCACCAGCTGCGCCAGCCGGGCCGTGCCATCGCAGCTGCGCCGTCACAGCCGCACTCGCTGCTCGCCGCGCCACAGCTGTGTCCGCGCAGACGTGTGCGGCGGAGCGGGACGGCCGGGGCGTCGTGGGGGAGTGCCAGCCGCAGTCGGGACACCAGCCGGCATCACAGCCGCAGCCCGCGGCCCTCTTTGGAAGACGCGGGCGACCAGGCCGGCTTCAGTGACGGCGGAGACGAAAAGACGGACGCCGACGACGACGCGGACGCCTCCGACCCGCCAGACGGCCTCGACAACGCCGACGCCGACGACGACGCCGCAGACAGCCTCGACTCGCACGCTCTGGCCTGGGACCAGACCTGTCTGCGCATCTCCTACCTCGTGAGCACCATGCTGACGCCGTCGGCCAGCGTGCCGGCCGGTGGTGGCGGCAACGACGCGCGCGCCTCGGAGAACTCGGCGCAGGCCCCGAGCGGCAGCCCGGTGGGTGGGACCGGCAGCAACACGGGGGACATTGACGGCGCACACGGCGCACACGGCGACGCGGCCTCGTCCGCGTCCGGCGGGTTCCAGCTGTCGCCGGACGTGCTCGAGCAGTACGTTGCGCAGTGCGGCAAGAGCTGGGTCGGCGCGGAGCCCGCCAAGAAGCGCCGCAAGATCGCGCAGATCCTGCACTGGCAACACGAGATCTGCGGCTGCGGCGACACGGTCTACTGCGCCTGTGCCACGGGCAGCCCCATTCCCGACGACAGCCTGGCGGCCGCGGCCGCGGCGCTGGCGGTGCCGGCACAGGGCGGCGGCACGCCCGTGAGCATCGGCGGCACGGCGGCCATGCACGACGTCGTGTGCAGCCACTGCGCGCGGCCCCTGACACCCACACGGCCCATCTCCTGGGTGCCGGACCTGCGGGACAGCCTCGAGGAGCAGCGGGCGCGCCGCATGCAGGAGGCCGTCAGCACGGGCGACAGCATCCGCAAGGCGCTCAAGAACTTTCGCGGCCTCGTCTTTTCGAAAAAGAACCGGCGCGGCGCGGCTTCGCCGGACGACGCTGCCGGGCCGCACACCAAAACCTCCACGCCGGCCGCCGGGACGGCCACGGCAACGCCGCAGCCGCCGGCGGCGCCGCCCCAGACGCTCCTCCTGCCCACCGTGGAGAAGCCGCGGTCCAACCGGGTGGCCTGGGCGCTGTGGGAGCAGGTGAACTCGGAGACGCTGCGCAGCGAGGGCGGCGAGGTCCGCGCCATGTACTTTCCGCAGACGGCCATGTACCACGTGCCCACGGAGGAGCTTGACGAGGCGGCGGTGGCCGGGGCCGCCAAGCGGTCCGCGTCGGGGGGGCGCAGCTCGGGCCAAAAGGCGCCTGCCGTCAGCGCCAACGCCAACGCCAACGCCAACGCCAACGGCAAGGCCAACGGCAAGGCCTCCTCGGGCCAGCCGGCCAGTGCCGTGCAGGTCCCTGCGGGCAGCGGCAACGACAATGCCAACGACGGCGCCGGCGTCGACGCCAGCAGCGAAGAAGAAGAGTACGACCCCGACGAGGAGTCGTACAAGGGCGATGGCCCCGGAAAGTGGCTGGAGCAGCGCCGCCAGAGCGAGACCCAGGCGCGGCTGCGTCGCGCCGAGAAGCTCCTGCAAAAGGCCAGCGCGCCGGCCGTGCAGCCACTGGGCAGCTAGCGGACTGTCTGGTGCGTGGGCGCGGGAGACTGAGCTCTCGTGGCGTTATGTGCCATTTTTTTATTTTTTTTATTTTTTTATTTTTTTGTTTTGGTATCATCTTTGTTTCTTTTTTGCTCTTTGTTCTGCATCTTGGCCGCAGACGGATCTTGCATACCCTGTACATACGGCATCTCAGCGTTGGCCCGTCTCACGGGCGTGGGCGAGGCAGGACGGCGATATACCCATTCCCATTGTCTCATTTACGGCAGCAAATCTACAGGACAAACCACGCTTCCTTTACAGCGTTTGGCGGGCGCGAGCAAAACAAAATGGCAAAGGGGTATCATTCAAGCGACGTTGCGGCCTCACACATGTGCTGACTCAGCAGGCCGGCCGTACGCCTCGTCGGCAAACGCGCCGTTGAGCAGCGCCCGTATCTGCTGCCGCACGCGCGGCTCGATGGGCTGGCCGCTGAGCAGCTGCAGCACCGCCAGCGTCACATTGTGGTCCTTGGGCTGGCTCGGCTGCTGCGCCGGGACGGGCGTCTCGTCGGCCCCGCCTCCCAGGCCCTCGCTGTCCCCGTCCTCTCCGTCGACATGCATGCCCTCGTCGTCTGCCCAGTGCTGGCGCGGGGGGGCGGCCGCTGCCCTGCCGTCGTCGCTCCTGGACGCCGACGCCGCAGACGCCGGCCAGCGAATCACGCCAGCAGGCAGCGGCGAGCGCAGTCCGTGGCGGCCGTTGTCGCGGAACCGCACGCGCTTGGACGGCGTTGCGGCGAACGGATCGTTGTCGTCGTCGCTCCCGTTGTCGTTGTCGTCGCCCTGCGTGGCTGTCCCGTACCACGGATCCAGGGCCTGCTTCCGCTTCCTCCCGCTCGATCCAGCGCCGGCGTCCGACCGAAACGACGACGCCGGCGTGGTCAGGGCCGCTGTGTCTTGGGTCAGCGCCTGCGACGAGGCTGCGGACGGCCGGTGGGACGACAGCACCGAAGAGGCAAACGAGACGTCCGCGACATCTTGTGAGGCATTTCCGTCGTGCCCAGGCGCAGCGTCGTGCCCTCCCCACAAGGCTGACGACGCAGGCGTCGAGCGCGCCGAGACAGCGGGTGTTTGTGTCGCTGCCGTTGCTGCCTCTTTCGCGGCGTACTCTTCCGACGCAACCAGCAGCCGCGGGCCGCGGCCGCGGCGTCCACGGGGTGTTGCCGGCGCTTGCTGCTCCTCCTCGCGCAGGGGCACAATGATGCCGCGCGTTGTGCTTGGCGGCCCATCGGCGTCCACGGCCATGGCGCCGCCGTCGCCGTCTGCCGCATCCCTCGTCTCGGTGCTGGCCGCAGCCGCAGCCGCGGCCTCGGCCTCGTTCTCCGCCGCGCCGTCGCGCCGTCGCGTCTTGCGCTCGCTGTGGTCCGCAAGCGCCACCAGCGCGCGCTCCATGTCGCTGTCAAACTCGCTGTCGCTGTAGTCGGACGACACCGTGCGCCCGGCCGGTGGTGCCTGCGGGGCTCCCGTGCCCTCTGCGCCGCTCTTGCCGGCGCTGCCATTGCCGGCGCTCTTTTTCACCACGCCAAAGTACTTTGTGATGGGGTGGCTCGGCGCTGCCGCTGCGCGCGGCGCAGCCGTCGCCTCAGCTTGTGCCGTCGCCGCTGTGTCGGGCCGTGCGGCGCGTCGTCCTGCCCGTGCGGGCGTCGGCGTCGGCGTCGGCGGCGGCGCAAAGCCGTCGTCCTCGTCGTCTTCCTCCGCCTCCTCCGCCTCCTCTTCGTAGCCGCCGTACGCCGCGATCCCGGGCAGCTCGCTTGCCGTCGGCGTCGCAAAGATGCGCTGCCGCGGTCGCCCGGCCGAGAGCGGCGGCGGCGGCGGCAGGTCTCGCTGCCCGCCAAGCGTCATGTGCGCCGGCCCGTCCTGCCGTTCGGCCGGCGGTGTTGTGCGCGGCCCCATGGACGTTCGGTACGTCGGCCGTGCCGGCGCAGCAGCAGAAGACGGGCCTGCGCCGCCGCCGCCGCCGGCTCCCGCATAGTCCTCCCACAGAAAAAAGGTGCACTGCCGCCGCCGCTCCTGCGGACAGGTGTAGAACCAGCGGCCCCGGTTGGCGCCTGGCTTGCGGGTCTCGCGCAGGGCCGCCGGCCGCCGCGGCTTGCAGTCGCAGAACCACTGGCCGTTGGCAAAGAGGCCGTCGCTGCCGCGGCCCGACGAGGGCGTCGGGGGATTGGCGACGCGCGCGGTCCGGGGCGTCGAGGGCTGCGCACGACGGCCGCCGGCGCGACGACCACCGCGCGCCATTGTCGTCAAAGGGCGGTCGGGAGAGCGCAGAAAAGAGAAGCCGGCGTGTGAGGCGTGCCGTGTGAGGCGTGCCGTGTCTGCGACACAACCTTCGTCGCGATTTGCGGTGGCTGGGACTTGAGGCGCTGTAAGCGCTGTCGGGCGGGGCAACGACGGCTAGGGCCCACTTTTCGAGGACCAGCCATATGATATCGACATTGCCTTCCAAGCAACAAGGGTATATTCATTCCAAGGAACGCAGAAAAGCCCGTCGCAAATGCCGTGCAGGCGGCGAGGGTGCTCCACGCAGAGGCGCAAACGTGGGCATGCCGGAACGCAGAGCACAGAAACAACAGCCTCCAAACATCCAAACAGTAAACAGTCAAAAAGTAAACAGCCCAACAGCAAACACTCCAAACAGTCCAAAACGCTCTTGCCTCAAATCTCATAGTAGTAGTCGTCGTCGAGGCCCTCGCGGCTGGGCACGGCACCGGCGCCCGGCGGCGGCCCGGCATAGGCGGCCTCTTGCCGCACGTTGAGCAGCCGGATCTTGAGGCCGTAGTCGCCGACCAGCGACACCAGCTTGTTCGTCTCGGCCGTGATGGGCGCCTGGTTGAGCAGCATCAGCAGGCCGTCGAGCCACTCGGACGCCAGCGAGTGGGTGACTGGGTGCAGCGTCAGGATGGCCACCTCGCGCGTGGCGGCGGCCGCATCGCCGGCCGGGCCTTGGCCTTCGCCGGCGGCGCCGTTGCTGCCGGCCCGGGCGGCGGCGCCGGGATCTTCAAAGGCGTAGACGGTGATCTTGGTCGTCGTGGGCCGCGCGGCCGACAGCGCGCCGCCGCTGGCCTCGCTGGCGCCGTCGTCGTCGTGCGCGGCCGACACGTTGGACACGACCGAGCTGATGGTGCTGAGGTCGACCGTCTCCGTCAGCGCGTCGAGGCCCGGGTCGCGCGGCGTCTGCTGCGCAAAGTCGGCGTAGTGCAGGTAGCGCCGGTTGTGCGACAGCCGCGCGAAGCGCCAGGCCTTGGGCTCGTACAGGCGCCGCTTCGGGCCCGCGGCGCTGCCGCCCAGCGACAGCGACTGCTGGTGCACGTGCTCGCGGTCGCGCTTCGGCACCGGCCGCGAGAACCACGAGCCCTGCAGCAGGCAGCGCACGCGCTGCTCCTTGACAAACTGCAGCGCCTCCATGCGCAGCTCGTCGCGCACCTGGCACAGGTGCGCGCCCCACTGGTCCTCAAAGGACAGCTCCAGCAGGCCCATCTGCAGCTCGCGCAGCCGCGCGCAGTCGTGCTCCTGCAGCTCCTCCTCGACCTCGGCCACGTCCTTTGTGCGCCCGGCCTGGCCCACCACCTGCTCGACCAGGATGCGCACCAGCTCGGCCACCTTTTCAAAGTCGTCGCGCTCCGCGCCCGTCGCCTTCCACAGCCGGAAGAACGCCTGCAGGCCCGCCGTGTGCAGCCGCGACCACTGCAGCAGCAGCGGCCGGAAGATGCGGTCCGCGTCCTTGCTGCTGTTGCTCCGGCTGCCGCTCTCGACGCCCGCCCCGTCCAGGCTCTGGTAGTAGCCCTGCAGGTCCCGGCTCAGGTCCTCGAGGTCCGACCGGTCCACCTCAAAGTGCTCGTACAGCGTCATCGTCACCGCCAGGCTGGCCCGCGCCACGGGGCAGCGGCTGCGCAGCGGGTGCGACGACTGCTCGAGCAGCAGCTTCTGGAAGCCGTCCTCGTTCTTGCGCACGTAGTCGGTCAGGTCCATCATGCCGAGGAAGCCGCTGCCGTCAAACTCGCCCGCCGGGCTCTCCGTCTCAAAGCCCAGCCGGCGCCACTTTTCCGGGTTGTGGCGCCGGCTGCCCTTGGCTGCTGCTGCCGCTGCGTCCGCGGCGCCGCCGGCGGTGCCCGACGCCGCGCCGTTCAGCCCCACGTGGTGGTGCCGGTCCGGCGCGCTGGCCAGGTGCAGGCCCTTGAGCGCGCGCCGGTGCTCGGGCCGCTCGAGGTCGATGCGCACCTCTTTCCACTTGCGCAGCAGCACCTTGGTCAGCGACTGGAACTCGAGCAGCGGGTGTGCCAGGTCCTGCAGCGCCGAGCTCTGCATCAGGTTGTAGATGGCCTTGATGAGGCCCAGGTCCTGCAGGCGCTTGATCAGCTTGGCCCAGTCCTCGCCGGCCGAAGCAACGCTGCCGCCAGAGGTCCCGGGACTTGCCGCCGCCGGGTCGTTGGACACGGCGTCCCGGATCAGCGCATTGACCAGCATCAGTGCGTTGGCGCACAGCGCGTGGTCCGCCGACTGCAGCTGCTGGATGACAAGCTCAAAGAACTGCGGGTAGACGGCCACCGCCGGCTTGAGGGCGCGGAAGCCGAAGCTGGCCGGCGGACTCGTGCGCAGCGCGGCCGCCGCCGAGCCCGCGCCGATGCCGACGCCGATGCCGCGCGCCGTCGACGACTGGCTGTGGCTGACAAGCGCAACCAGGATGCTCATGGCGCCCCGCAGGATGTTGACGAGCGGGTTCGTGACGATCAGCTCGACCACGCGCTCGACCAGGTCGCCGGCGGCCGGGCCCTCGAAAATGTCCCAGCCCATGTCCACCTCCAGCAGCCGGCTGAGCGACTGCAGCGAGTATGCCAGCGTGTTTCCGCCCGTGGCCAGGATCAGCCGCCGCAAAATCACCAGCCCGCCCGACGAGATGAACACGTCCGCAAAGGCCGGGTCGTTGATGGACGACTGCAGCTTGAAGACGGCCATTTTGCGCGCCGCGTCCTCGTCGCTCGCCAGCCGCGAGAGCAGCGCGGGGATGTCTGCCTGGTCCATGCCGGCGCACGCGAGGCGCGGGGGGGCCGTCGTCGTCGTCGTCAAAAGGCAAATTCGCCCAGAGCAAGAAGCTGCCCGCAGCGATGCTCGGATTCCGGTACAGAGCCAGCCTTGCCGAAGCGTGTGTGCGTGTGTCTTCGTCCGCTCGTGTCTTGGCTGGACGTGCAGGTCGCTGTCTTTGTTTCGTTTCTGCTGGTTCTACTGCTGGTTGATTTTCTCGTCCACAGTCAGGGGTAGCACTTGCCGATTTGGCGATGGTGCACGGGCCACAGACGTCAATATGGCCCTGGCCAATCAGGTCAACTCGCTGTGCTCCAGGGGATCTCAGCGATCGCTGCTTCCCCGGGTCGAGTCGCCGCTGCTTTTTGAGTGAGCTGTCACAAAAGGCGTCCGCAAAGCAAGTCGCACCTGCCGTTTTCAATTGAAAAGAGCAAGGCAGCCTCCAAAAGGCAGGTGCTTTGGCAAAGATGTTGCATCGTCACCACACGAAAAGCCTCAAGTACATGCGTTCACCTCAATTGGCTTGCCGGCGCCAGCTCAAGACAACCAAGACAACCCGGCAGTAAGATGCGAAAGACAAGCACGAGATACACGCTCAGACCCCAATCCATGACGGACATCTCGTACAGGTACTGACAATGGACACAGGAAAATACATATTCCAAAAATAAACGAAGGAACCGAAAGAGAAAAAAAAACCGAGAAAAAGGTCGCGCCCCGGTGACGACTTGCAGCTGCTTGGCAGCGCATGTTGCGTCGGGTACGTCCGACACCGCGTGGTCGCGCGGCCAGAAGCGGCTGGTGCGTGTTGCGTTTCGGTGGGGAGACTTTTCGCCGCAATGCAGGGAGCTACTTGTACAAGCACTGAGATAAGCTCGATCGGCGCGGCTCACAGCGGGGCAGGAGGAGCAACAGCGCACGAGACGAGCAGTGGCAAATCCTGGGACCGGAGCTCGAGAGCCAGGATCAAGAGATCAAGACAGGGCACGGACGAGGCCCAGAGCACGCCAGAAGGAAGGACCTCTGCCCAGACCGCATTCGGCGTCTGCGAAAAGCCTCGTCACCCCATCTGGACCGGATGCGTCTCGCCAGGGCCTGGCCCTAGTCCGTGACGTCGTTGCAGGGGCCGCGACACCAGGCGGCCATAAAGCAGCAGCAGCCCGCCGCCGGGCCCTCGCCACACGCCCCTCGTGGCCGCATCCCCCGTCTGTCTTGTCGCCGCGCCCGCCACCATGGCCCATCCCACTCTGCATTCGAGCGCAGACCCTGCGCAGGTCGAGGCCACCTGCCGCCAGCTGGGCCTCACGGTCGAGGACTTCCGCGAGCTGCACCGCCACAGCACGTCCGCCGCCGAGGGCGCCTACTGCCCGTACAGCAAGTTTCCCGTGGGCGCCGCCCTGCTGACGCGGTACGGCGCCACCGAGAGCCGCTTCGTCATGGGCGCCAACGTGGAGAACGCGTCGTACCCGGTCGGCACGTGCGCCGAGCGCGTGGCCCTGGGCCGCGCCGTCTTCGAAGGCCACCGCGACTTCAAGGCGATTGCCGTGTACGCGCCGGCCGCACCGCCCGGCCAGCCAAGCTCGCCCTGTGGCATGTGTCGCCAGTTGTGAGTATCTGGGTGTGTGTGTCTTGTCCGCAGGCATCGAGGCTAACCACGCCGCAGCATCCGTGAATTCTGCGACCTCGAGATGCCCGTGCTGATGTTCTCCAAAGACGGCCACTACATCGGCCTCAGACTGGAAGCGGTGTGTATTTCTCGCTTGCAAGGGCACGCTACGTGTACGTCGGTCGCTAACAAGCTCGCCAGCTCCTGCCGCTGTCCTTTGGTCCCGAGGCCTTGGGCTCTCCATAGTTGCGGCCGTCCCTCGACCACGAGGTGCACAGGCTGGAACGGTTCGGCCAAGCTTCCACTGCACCTCACGCCGTCAGCGTCTCATCGTTTGTCGAGAAGCCAGAAAGCCAAGCTTGTGCACGTCTTTTGCTGTGTTTGCGGGCGCAGAGGCAGAATTAGGTTGAGATGACAGTTTCTATTGAGCCTGGTTTGCTTTTTCAGGCCTTTTCGTTTCCATCAATCTATTTGTTTTCTCACTTGTTCCTCACGGCTCGTTCACATTCTGAGCCGCTGTTTCTTGATACTTTCTCTTATATTGTTGCTTGTGGTTGGTAGTAGAATAAAAACAAAAGAAACCAAATCAAGACATAAAACCAGTGGTTATTTCCCATATCACAACCACAGTTAGGTACACAACCAGATACACATACTGACGACATATCTGATCCAGGTTAGACGATGCCCACAGGAGAACTGTCCGCATGCCTCCACCCACTACTCAATTACTCGTTACGCTTGGACGAGGCTTGTCAAGACCATCTCACAAAGCTCGCTGCTGCCAGGGCCGCCTCCCTTCAGCCCATACGCTTGGCAAGACAGGCCTGCACGAGGAACGCTAGAAACCTTGTTCGTTGGTCGTTGAAGCAACTGGAAGCAAAATAAGGACAGGCCCGCCTCTTGGGTCTCAACATACAATCCGGACGGCCGCCCGGAACGGCCATTCCTGCTCCGGCCCTGTGATCGGCAGTGGTCTTCTTTTCACCACCTCTCCTCCTTGCCCCTTTTGTCTATTTGTACAGCGCGAAAAGCCCGGCCTGCTCTCTTTCCGCGGTCCTGCTGTGCTTGGTGGAAGCACATTGCCGTGTCGCCGTCTTGCCCGTCCAGCCCCTGCACTTACATAAAGGGGGGCAGGGAGAACGGGTAGCCGCCGTTCTTTGTGCGGAACACGCTCAGAAGGAAGCTGTACATGAAGAAGATGACGCCGCCCCAGATCAGGGCAGCAACCTGCTGCAGCCTCTCGTCGGCTATTCTGGGCACCTTGACGGCCAGCGAGATGGCCGCAAAAGACAGAATGCCGTCTGGTCGTGTCAGCCGCGGTTTCGGGAGAAAAAAAAGAAGAAGAACGGGGGCCTACACATGGCAGCAACAATCTGCGTCTCCATGCCAAACTGGTTCTGGAATCCGCCGGCAAAGTAGCTTATACCGCCGCGGCCATCACCCGCCACATACGGAACCTTACGGATGTGGTTGAACATGTGGCCGCTGGTAAAGAGGAGAATCGAGATGAGGCTGATGGCCGCCCAGACGTTGCGGTTCTGGATCACGGGCAGCACGTACGGCCACGCGACGTAGAGCACCGTGGCCGAGCCCAGCAGGATGGTGATGCTCGTGAACCACGCAAGCCAGTTGATCGGGCGCTTGACGGGCGGGTGCGGGCGGCCGGGCAGCTGGCGCGAGACCCAGTGGTGCACAAGCTCGGCAGGGCCGGGGCTGGTATGTCAGCTCCCTCTCTCTTTGTATATATGTATATTTTTCCTCTCTCGACCTACCCGCTGGCAAAGTCGTAGCGGAGCGGCTCCGGGTTGGACACGGCGTGCGGGCCGGCGGTGGCCGGGATGAAGAGCAGCACGGGCGCCGTCTGCAGGCCGAGCGACATGAACGTCTCGCGGCCGTCGTTGAAGTCGAGCGTCGCAAACACGAGGCGCGACTCGCCGGCCTTGTCGCCCCGGGTCCAGCTGCGCGCCAGCAGGTCGTACTCGGGCTGGAAGTCGCGGCACAGCTGGCAGCCGAACCGCGCGTCCATGGCCGTCAGCAGCACCACCGAGCTGTAGTCGCGCGGCGAGCCGCCCACCAGCTTGGCGTAGGCGCTGTCGTCGAGCTTGACAGGCGTCGACGAGAGCTGCTGCGCATGGAAGGCGGCAAACGTGTCGGCCGGCTCCTTTTTCCGGGCGGCCAGGCCCCCGGCGCACAGCAGCGAAGACGCGAGCAGCGAAAACCAGCGCATTGTCGCGGCAGACGAGGAAAACGAGGGCGCGTGTCGGGAAGAGAAGATGGAAGTCGAGGCGGAAGCGAGAAAAGGATCAAGGAGCGGCAGTCGAGAAAGGCCCGGCCATGAAAACCCTCAGTCCGTACAGAAAACCTCGCAGTCCGTACAGTCCTTGAAAATCTGTCTCTGCCAGGACAGGCCGGATCGGGAGATGGGAAACGGCGGCGAGAGCGGTGTCGAGAACGGTTGATGGTCGATGGAGGTTGTCAGTGGAAGCTGTTCTTTCCCTCCACGTATTAACACGCTTCGTACCTTCCTCAACACGTACGCCTTTAGCTCTGTGACATATAATTGGCCAATGAGGCGACCCACACCCCCACGCAACCCTGGCGGGCTGTGGCGGTGGTGGCGGCCGGATGACTAAGAAGGACTAGCCTCTGCGAAAGTAAACAACCCGCATCCAAAACATTGGCCCTCCCTTTCCCCGTTGCTGTCTGCCTCTGAGCGCAGTTTGACGACAGCCCATCTTATCGACCGCAGGGCTGCCTGGATCGACGCGAGCCGCTGGGCATTCTTTCCCTTTCGACTGTTTTCCTTGCGTCGGGCTGTCTTTTTTCTGTCTTCCTTTTTTTCTTTTTTTTCTTTTCGGCACGCGTTTCTTGGTGGACGCGCCGTGATATCTGCAATGGACATTGACATGGTGCGCACTCTCTTCCCCGAGGCGTTGGGCCTCGAGTCGCGGAACCGAAATGGCTGACAGTTGCAGAGAACCGCGGCGAGCCACGAGCTCGGCCTCAAATACCTCGAGGCCCGGCACCAGGAGGGCCTCGTGGCCAAGGACGACGAGATTCGGCGGCACAGAGTGCAGGCGGTCCTTTTGCGGGACGAAAACAGCCGGCTCAAAGACCAGGTGTCGCTGCTCAACGGCCGGATCGACACGCTGACGACGCAGTACGAAGACGCGCAGCTGCAGCTCGACAGCCTCAACCAGCGATGCCGCGAGCAGGACGGCCAGCTGCGGGCCCAGGCGCGCGAGCACGCGTCGCTGCGGGCAGAGCTGCTGTCGCTCAGCAGCACGACGTCGGACGCGACCAAGGTGCTGACCGAGAAGCTGGCGCTCTCCCGCGAGATGGCCGTGCTGAAGCCGGAGATGGAGCACCTGCGGTCACAGCTGGCGCATCAAAAAGACGTGCTGGCTGAAAAGCTGGCGCTCGAGCGGCAGCTGAACGCGCTCGAGGTGGAGCTCGCCAACGAGAAGCGTGCCGCGCAGCGCGCGGCGGCGGCGGCGGCCAACCGTGCCGCGGAAGACGAGCTGCGGCAGCAGGTGCACGACCTCGAGAAGGCGCTTGCAGCCGAAAAGCGGGCCCGCGAAAAGACACAGGCGGAGCTGGAGGAGGCCCGCAGCGGCGGCGCAGACAAGACTGCCAAGGCGGTGGCCAAGGCGGTGGCCGAGGCGGTGGCCGAGGCGGTGGCTGAGGAGAAACGCCAAGGGCTGCGGGCCAAGAAGGCCCTGGAGACGGAGCTGGCCGAGGCGCGCGGACAGGTGGACGTGTTTGAGCTGCGCGTCGACGACCTCAAGGCCAAGCTGCGGGAGGTGCGGGAAGAGCTCAAGAGTGCGCGGGCCGAGCTGGCGGACGGCGCTGCTGCCCGGGGCCAGGACAAGCCTGCGCGGACCACGACAACGGTGCCCACCAAGGAGGGGCCCTCTAAGCCCGCGCTGGCGGCTGGCACCGCCGCAAAGCCGCTGACCAAGGCGCAGAAGAAGCGCCGTGCCGAAGAGCCGAGCGGCCCCGAGCTCGTCCTCCAGACGCCCGGCATCGGCGAAGGCCGCACGAAACGCCCTCTTAAGAAGAGAGGCTTTGACGCCGCGGTCGTCGAGAAATCGACTTTTTCCATCACGCCTTTCCTCAACAAGACCAGCAGCGCGATGGACGACTCGACCGACGCGGCGGCTGCCGCTGGTGCTGCTGACAAGCCGGCCTCGACGTCGGCTGCGGAGTCGACGACTACGACGGCTGATCCGACTACTGCGCCCGAGGAGGAGAGCGAGCTGCTGGAAGACTCCATCATGGGCCGTCGCGTGTCTGCCAGCGCTACGCTGTCGTCTGTTGACATGAGCGCGGCATCGTCTGTGGGAACGGCGGGAACGGCAGCCAAGGCCGCACAGAGCGGCGAGACGGCGGCGAAGCGGCGGGGGCGGCCGCCCAAGGAAAAGGTGCTCATCGATGCACCCATTTCCAAGAAGAACCTCAAGGTGCAGCCGGCGGCCGAGAAACAGCCTGCTGCTGCCGAGGAGCCCCCGCGCAAGAGGCCAGAGGCCTCTGACGAGATTGCCAAGCCAACCGAGGCCGTTGTCGACGAGCCCACTGCCGGCGGGCAGGAGAACCAGCCACGGCCAGCGGCGGCCGCTGCTGCTCCCACGGCCAACGTCAAGAAGACGGCGGCGGCCGCCGCGTCCAAGACGGCTGCAGAGGCCGAGCCAAAGAAGAAGAAGCGGAAGATTCTGGGTGCTGGCAGCAAAACGGTGTTTGACGAGGACGACGAGGACGGCGCGGGCCGGGACGACGATAACCTCGCCCGCCCGGTGAAGCCGGCCATGTCGGCAGCAGCAGCAGCCCCAGCCGGCGGCGCTGCCGCGAAGCGGACAGTCAAGGCGCTCGGCGGAGCACGGACGACGGCAGCAGGGGCAGGCAAGCGGACGGTGCTTGGCGGCATGCGGAGTGCGTTTGGCGGCGGCAGCTTCTCGCCGCTGAAGCGCGACCGGCGCGGCGTGAATGCTAGTTTCCTCGCGTAGGCGCCGGTCGTCGGTCAGGGCGAGGGCATACGCTGTGTACTTTTATTACTGTTTTGGGCTTTGCATTGGATGGCGTTTGGGTGGTTTCAACGTTTCAACGGACTGGGTTTATGGGCAGAGCAGAGGACATTGTAACTGGTAGCAGTTGTTATGGATATGCAACGAAATCGAATGAACAGGATATCTAGTGACGGCAAGAGAAATACAGGAGAAAAATAAGATAAGGAAAAGAAAAGAAAAAAGGAAAAGAAAAAAAAAAAAAAAAAAAAAGAAAAGAAAAGAAAAAAAAAAGAGAAAAAGAAACAAATTCACACAACACCCCAGCTACATATACTCCTTGACGTGGCCCATGGTCCAGTCCCAGAACGCCTCGGCGCCGCCCAGACCGCCCTCGGACTTGGGTGTGGCGTTGCGGGCCACGTCCTTGCGCATGTTGAAGAAGCGGCCCCAGGGGCCAATCCAGGCGCCCGACTTGGCCAGCGTGAGGTCGGGCGAGAAGCCGGCAAACAGCTCCGTGTAGGCGCCGTAGACGGGCGGGTACAGCAGGCACCGGCGGAACACGTTGATGCCCACGCGCTGGAACAGGCTCACGCCGGCGGCGGAGGCGTCCTGGCTGCCGTCCACGGTGCGGTATAGGTCCGAGTCCAGATTGCCCGGGTTGACGGCCGCGCTGATGATGTTGTCGGCGCGGTGGCGGCGCGCGTACTCGACACTGTGCAGGTACGCGCCGGCCTTGCTGTTGCCGTAGAGGGTCATGGGGTCTGCGACGGGGGTCGTGTAGGTCTTGCTGCCGGGGGGCAGCTGGGCCATGTCGACGCCATTCTTGCCCGCGTAGACCTCGGCCGCCATGGACGCGACCCAGACGACGCGGGCCGGGCACGCGGGCGTCGCCGTGGCCTTGAGCACGGGGGTGAGCAGCTGCGTCAGCAAGAAGGGCGCCACGGTGTTGGTGCCGAGCTGCACGTCAAAGCCCTGAGCCGTGGTCGTCTGCTCGGCGGACGGCAGCATGACGCCGGCGTTGTTGAAGAGCACGTCGAGGCGCGTCTCGGCGGCGAGAAAGGCCTGGGCGGCCGGCTTGATGCTCGCGAGATCGCCGAGGTCGATGTGCACAAAGACGAGGCGGCCGGCGGACGACGGCACGGCCGCCTTGATGTCCTCCATGGCCTTGGCGCACTTGCTCTCGGAGCGGCAGGCCATGTAGACGGCGGCGTTCTTCTCGTACAGGATGCGGGCCACCTCCTTGCCGACGCCGGCGTTGGCGCCCGTGACGAAGTAGACCTTGCCGGACAGGTCGGGCACGTCCTTTTCCGTGAACGTGGGCGACCCAGGCAGGTTCTGGCGGAGGACAGACGGCCGCAGGAAGGCGGTGGAGGCCATTGCAAGGTGTTTTCAAGATGAGAGAGGCGATGGATGGTTCGAGGGAAGGAGAGGAGGTGATGGATGTATCAAAGTTTGAAGGAGAGAAGAGGGTGATGAAGCTGGGATGGTTGTGGTGGTGATGGTTGAAGGCGACGGTGGTGATGATGGTTACAAGACGATGCTGGAGAACAGAAGCTGGTCTTTTGGAATTGGAAGACGTGTATTTTATAGTATATTTTATAGTCAAAGTTGGAGTCTGTAGACAAGAGACACTGCAAAGAAATGACGTCGAGGCGGCAACGCCTTCCAGGCAATGTGCCGACGAAGCCAGTGACATCGAGACAGCTTCGATGCGGCCAACAGACCAGCCAGGAGAGGCCGACTCCGTTGGGGGTGCGTACTAGCGGGTTGTATCAGTAATACCGGACGGCAAACAGACCAATAAGTTGTGCGCTGCACCCTACGAGTACTCGTAAACGCCTAGATTGGCCGGTTGCGCCAGCTCCGTCGGGACGGACAAACAGATTCCACATCTTTTATGGGCCGGCCTCGCCGCATCTATGCGACAAGACGCTGACACGGCCGTCGCGCATTCCAAGAATAGATTTTGTTTTCTAGAGGTGTTTTGACTGCACTCGCCATATCTCGTGGTTTTTTCGGTCTCGGCGATGACGTTTTGTAATGTAGCGATGAGAAACCGCCTTCTACCGCGTTATTAGGCTGCAGGGAATGAATCTTTCTGGCTCCAAGAACCCATGCCCTGGCGAGCACAATGCGCATCGTCCGAATCAATCTTCTTCACAAGGAACATAACGTGTGCGACGTGTCGTTGGCCGGTCGTGCCTGCCCTGTCTGCGCAGAGCGGGCGCGGCCGGAACTAGTGCCCGTCTCCGTCGTCCCTGCTGAAAATGGCAGCCGCCACTGTGAAAAATTGAGCCGCTCTTGCCTCGCACCCGCCGCAATGCGCACGCCGCGGCGACATTGACAACGACAGTCCCTCCTCCCACCCACCCGTCCCACGCGGCCCGCGTGTTTGCCTACCTGATGCGGGGGCTCCTGGGGAGCCAAAGCCGCCGGGCGGCGGCTGCGCTGGCCCCCGGCTGCGCACGGCAGCCCGACCTTGTGCCTCACCTCCAAGCGCGCCCCGGCATCGCCTGCGCACGCTGCTGCCGGCTCTTTGCGTCTAGTCCTGCTGCGGCAGCGGCCAGCAACGCGCGCTGGAAGGCGCGGCAGGGCAAGGACCAGTACGCGCGCGAGGCCAAGGTGCGCGGCCTCAAGAGCCGCGCGGCGTTCAAGCTCCTGGAGATGGACGCACGGTACCGGCTGTTCAAGCCAGGGCAGACGGTGGTCGACCTGGGCTATGCGCCCGGCAGCTGGTCGCAGGTCGCCGTGGAGCGGACCAAGCCGGCCGGCCGCGTGCTCGGCATCGACCTGATCCCGGCGCAGCCGCCGCGCGGCGTGTCGACGATCCAGGGCAACTTTTTGGCGCCGACGGTCCGGCAGCTGGTCAAGGACACTCTCATGCGGACGCCGAAGCCGGCGCCCGCCGGCGCCGCCACGACGACGCTGCAGTCGCCGGCGAGCTCGACGCGGAGCGCGGCCGGGGACGCGACGGGCGACGGCGACGGCGACGGCGACGACGGCGAGCCTGCCCCCCCGCCCGTCGGCGAGACGGCCGGCACCGACGTCGTCGTGGACCGGCCCAGCTATCTCGAGATGGAGCGCCAGGCGACGGCGCACGCGGACGGGGGCGCGCGCGACGGCCGCACGGTCGACGTGGTCCTCAGCGACATGTCAGAGCCCTGGCCCCAGACATATGGCTTTTGGCTGAACACGATCAGTAACCCGTACAACAGGATGATGAACACGAGCGGCAACAGCTTCCGCGACCACGCCGGCAGCATGGACCTGTGCTACGCGGCGCTCGAGTTTGCGAGCGACACGCTGCGGCCCGGCGGCCACTTTGTTTGCAAGTTCTACCAGGGCGGCGAGGACAAGGCGCTCGAGAACCGGCTCAAGAAGATGTTTGCAAAGGTCGTCCGGGAGAAGCCCGAGTCGTCGCGCAGCGTGAGTTGGCCCGCTGCCCGGCATTGCGCGGACGTGCACTGACAGCGACAGGAATCAAAGGAGTCGTTTTTCGTGGCCCTGCGGCGGAAAAAGGACGTGGGCTGGGACGACGTCAAGGACGAGTGACCGTCACCACTGTATTGAAAGGGGCAGCATCAATCACAATGTACACGTCAGTGGCTGCTTGTTTATTCGATTTTTTTTGGCATTTCGTGAAAATACGTGCGATAGGTACTATGAAAGAAACGCCCAGGCCTTCCCTTCCTTTGGCGCCCGAAACCCGTTTTCGAAAGGACAGTGGCTTTTTGATTCTCCTGCGCTGCTCCACGAGACAGCAGCCCCCGAAATACAGCATACAAGGCCCGCGCGAGACGCTTAGACCTTGAAGCCGCGAGACCGTCTGCGACCGCGGGCACGCTCAAACTTGCGGCCCTTGGAGGCGACGTAGGGCTTCTTGTGCTTGTGGGGACCGAAGCCAAAGTGCTTAAAGGCCTCGCGGGAGTTCTTGGGGCCGCGCAGCAGCAGCGTGTTGGCGCCCGTGGGCTTCTCCAGGGCAAGCTGGTCGAGCGTCAGGGCACGGCCGCCGGCAGCGGTCAGGCGCGCGCGCGCGGCGGCGGTGAAGCGCAGGGCGGCGACCTGGACCTTGGGGACGGTCAGGAGGCGGTTGTCGTCGGTGACGGTGCCGACAACGACCACCGTCTTCTTGGCGCTGTCGCCGTTGCGCGTGTTGGCCGCAATGCGCGACAGGGACACGGGCGGGCGGTTGATGCGCGACATGAAGAGGCGGCGCAGGATGACCTTGTTGAAGGATGCATCCGTGCGGCCTGGGGGGTCAGCGGGGAAAAAAGAAAGGACAAGATAGAAAAACCAGAAAAAAAATCAAATAACAAGAAAAAAAAAGAGAAAAAAACGAGAAAAAAAGAGGAAAAACTCACGGGCCAAGAAGCGGTAGAGCTTCACGAGCAACTTCAGGTAGACGTTGTCGCTCTTGGGCGCATTGCGGTGCGTGCTGCGCACGTGGTGCTGCTTGAGATCGATACCTACACAAGAAAAATCCCGCCGGTCAGCCCCTTGGTCCTCTGGTATGCTCAAGCCAAAAACTGGACTTTGAGATGGCCGGCGTGGGCGGGCCTCTGGGCGCTGTCCGCCTGGAACACGGAGCAGGACGGCTGTGGTTGGTCGTTGGCGCGTCCGGCCGCCTCGGTTCTCTCTCAAGCCGGTGTTCTTGTCTGTTTCACGAGACGAGAAGCCCCAGCCATTCCAGAACGAGAGCAGCTCGCAGAGCACACCGCAGACCGACCACAGCCGTCCTCTCCTCCAGGCCGGACACCGGCCCAAAGCCCGGGCACCAGCCGCCAATGGTTCGCAAAAGGGGGACCGCAAACGCGGCCATCGGTCCAGCACAAGACACGGAACGCGGAAAGCGCCCCCGAGAACGGGAGAGGAGAGACGGCCGTCGACCGAAGCGGCCGCCGCACGACAGGACGGGCAGAGGGCGCTCTCTGCCCCACGCTCCGTCCGTTCCTCCGGCCGTCGTCTCGTGGTCCCGTCCCGGTGGTCTCGCCTTGGCGTCGAAGCGCCTAGACCCGTGCCTGTGTTCTGTCCCGTGGCCGTGGATGCCGCATCGTCCCTTTCACTCGCACACTCGAAAAGAAAATCAAGTCTCTCTGCCCCGTGGCCCTGTCGAGAACGCAAGAGTCTCGGAAGATGTCGAGATGTCGAGATCTCGTCAAAGGCTGCAGGAGGCAGAGAGAGCTTGCTCTCTCACGTACCCATCGTAAAAGCTGACTCTCGGAAGAGATTTGATGAACCCCCAGGTAGCCCGAAATTGTCGAGATGAGAAAAACTGGTTGACAAAAAGATTGTCGTGCTGTGGTGGGAGGACGGGGTAGAAAAGCGACCGCTCGAAAAGTTTGGTTGTGCAAAAAAATTAAAAGAAAACTGGGCCCATCAGAGTGGGGCCAGCATTTTGTCCCTAGTTTGAAGCACTAGGAATTGGTGGGAGGGCGGTGAGTGTCGGCAATTAGGGTATTCAAGTCTATGTTTCTGCCTCAAATCCAAGGCTAAAATAAGAGCTTAGTCAGAATTCAAAACTACGCCATCTCAGCCTTGCTCCAGACCATTCTATCCAAAACCAAGCAAAAGCAACGCAGCCACGCAAATATGCAATGCACATGTATGCTGAACCCAAAACATCTCCCGGACTTCGGAGCGCGAAAACGGCCTCTGTCATTTCTGCTTCAACTGCCCGCTACAGGAGAAAAGGAAACAGGGATATGGACAAGACCAAGAACCAAAGAATATACAAGAAAGGCAGAAAGGAAAGGAATACAAAGAGTGAAAGGTCTGAGAATATCCAAGGACAATGTCGCTGTCTCTCGAGGAATCAAGATCGCCAACTTTAGAAAGTGCAAGACACAACGACACATGGGTGCTTGCTATAACGCGGCCGCGTCTTCTGGCTCGACGCGCAGACCCAGCAGCAGGTCCCGGGACATTTCAAAGCTCAGCCAGCTTGAGGCCATGCTCGGGGCGACTTTGAGCAGGTTCGGAACAACGCCCTTGTAGAGGCCCTTGACGCCCTCCTGCACGAGAATCACGCGGATCGCGTCGGCCAAGGACTTGTACTGGTAGCCCATGCCCGACATGGTGTTGATCTGGAACCGGCGCCGCAAAACGTCGCTGGAGCAGGTCAGCAGAAAGAAACCACGCACACGCTGCCCGCTGGCGCTGCGACTCACAATGGATACGTGCAGGTCTGCGCCACGGCGCCCGAGATGGCCCCGGCGGCCAGCTTGCGCACGTTGGAGGGGTTCTTCTCGCCGTCTTTTGTAAAGTACTGTCGGACCGCCTCGTAGGTCATAAAGTTGAGGCCGACGTAGGGGGCTACGCCCGCCACGGTCGGGATGAGGCCCCGGTACAGCGCCAACAGGCCGCCTTCGGTCTTGTACATCATGACCAGGGTCTCCCACATGCCCGGCATCTTCCCTGTCCGCTGGCCGAGGTCGGCAAACGAGGCCGTCTGGATCGAGAGGCGCGTCCGCACAATGTCGAGCGGGTAGGTGAAGACGACCGAGGTGATGCCCGCAATGCCGCCGCAGACGAGGCGTGCTAACGACGAGATTTCTGCGCCGGGCGCCGGCTCGAAAAAGTGCTGCCACGGCGTCAGCATGTTTCCCCCCCAACAGCAGCTTGGATGGCCACCTACCGTCTTGTAAAAGTTGTAGCTGCCAAACTGCACCGCCGAGTAGGGCACAATGCGGATGCAGTTGGTCCCGTTGCCGCGCATGAACCCGCGCCAGCCTTCCTCCACCCACATCTTCTTGAGCGCCTGGCCGACGGGCATCTGGTATTCTGTGCGCCCGACGCTCTGGACCTGAAACAGGATCTTGAGGCGCTCCAGCGGCGAGACGACGGTGCGGGAGACGGCACCGGCCACGCCGCCACCGCAAAAGGCCGCGACAACGGGGTCGGAGAGGAACATGCGGGCCTGGGCAATGGCGTTGGGCCCGGCGGGCGATTTTCGGCGTATTATGTCGTCCTGGGCCAGGAAGTCAGCACGCAATGCCAATATAATGGGGAGGACAAATGCGTACCGTCGCCATTGTGTGTGAGGAGGCAGGAAAGGGGCAAATTAGAGAAGAAGGAGAGAAAAAAAAGAAAGAAAAAAGAAAGAAAAAAGAAAAGAAAAAAAAAGAAAAAAGAAAAAAGAGCCGTCTATCCAGTCCACTTCAGTTGGCTACAACCAGAAAAACTTCGACTGCACCAGCAAAAGACGGCGATTGCGCCGTGGCCGTCGATGCGCTGCCGGGTCAATCGCTGTCGCGTGGAAACAAGGCAGAGCAGCGTCAAAAAGGGCGGACGTTTTGGCAAGAAAATTAATTCAATGCTTAACCCGAAAAGGAACGTGCGGAGGGAGCTAGATCGAGCGCGTTGCGACAGTCGCGTGCTGGGCAGATGCAAACACAGGATTGGACACGCTCGTCAGAACGATGCGTCGAGCCGTGCTTCGCAGTCAATGGCAGGCCGTCTGGACGAGGCCGGGCGTGGCTGCGCAGGGACAAGGCGGCTGTTGTCTTGGGAAGCGGCTTAGTTCGGATGGCGGAAGCAAGGGAAACGCCCGGGTGAGGCTGGGCCGCGGTCGATAGCCGAAACCGAAGAAAAGGGGGTCTTGCGCCGCAGACGCCGATGCTGTCGATGCTCTGCCGATATGGATATGGAAAAAAAAGAAACAAAGAAGAAAAAAATGCCCAGAGAAGCCGCAGGGCGCGTGCGAGGCAGGATTCTGGCCAGAGGGATGGGGGCGACAAGTCGGACCACAGCGTCGGATCGATGCAGTGCGCGGTGGCGTGAAGGACGGGACGCGCAAAGAAGCGGAGGAGACGATCGTCGGCACGATGCAGCTGGGCAGGACCTCGTACTATATGTACTGTCGTTGTGCCGGCTTGAGTCGCTCCTGCCAGACGCAAAACGTATTCGTGTCGGCTGCTCGCCTTCAGCCAGAAGCGAAATAAGGAAGGAGGGCGCTGCCGGGAGGAAAGCGCGAGTCGCACGCGGAAAGGCCAAGCAAGCCGTGCGCCTTTGGGCAGCCAACTGTGTCGTCGCTCTGCCGGCTGGATGGCTCTGCTGAGGCCGTGTCGGGCAGCGCAATGCACAAACGAAGAGAGGACGAGCACGAGGCAGCCAAACAAGCAAGCACAGAGACGAGCCAGCGAGATGAAATAGGACCGGACGAGGTTTGCGATCCGCAGGCTGAAGCGCCGCTCTGGCGTGTTAGTGGCCAGGCCAGCTCTGGGCCGTGCGGGAAAACCAAGCTCCCTCCAGAGGGCAGTGAGGGGGGTCCACGTGGAGCTGAATTCGGCGCAATGCGTGTCGTTTGATGAGGCAGGCCGTTGCTGCAGAGGGAGCCCCAGGCACGACGCAGCTGCTCAAACCTCGTCCGCCTGCACCTTCCTTCTCTATTAGTACAGGATGTATTCTTGCACGAGGTACGTACATACATACATACGCTTCCGCGCTCAAAAGCCGAGACACGGTGCAGCTGACTTGAGTGGAAAAGTGGGCACGAGGCCGCCAGCCAGTCCGAGATCAAGGACTGTTGGCTCTACTCCGTACGTACAAAATAGACGACAGCCTGCTGCTGCGCCGCCGCTCACGACCGCGCCGTGAACACCTCGAAATGATCACGTGCGCATCCGACTTACACAGCGGGAAGGCGCTGCCGGCGAAAATCCCACGCCGCTTCCAGCTTCCATCTTGGACCACCCGCCGTCACGCTGCTAGCTCCTTCCCTGGCGCGCGGGGGGCGCTTCTTCGGATATGCCCTCCATCGCCGTAGCCGAGTCTCCCGACTTCCTCCGTTCCAAACAAGAGGGAAAGAGCAATGGGGAAAGCGAGGAAAGAACACGCGGCGTGGCCCGTCTCCAATGCCCAGACGGGCTCGCCTGGGGAAGACTGGGGCAGCAACGAGTCTTGAGCTGTCACAATGCCGTGGGCACCAGATACATACGTCATTCAAAGTAACGTGCCAAGAGGCTGCAGCTGCAAGCTCTGAGCTGGCAACGGCATATCTTACATAACACAAACCACGTCCAAGCTTGTTTACGATGCAGACACGTCACTGTCATAGATTTGGTTAAAACGTTTGCTGTCTGCAACGCAAAACGTCCTCGTCGCCTCACGCAACGGCCGAGAACAAAAGAGCAGGCAATGATGGAAAGGTGGAAAACACAGCAAGGTCACACAAGTGAAACGGCACTATCAAAAGAACAACAGCAAAAAAAAGTAGAAAAAAGCACAATGCTTTCTGGCGGCTTCCTACCAGCCCCGAGGGGATCCGCTCGACGTGCTGTCCGCAAGACCGGCGCGTTCCGTCAAGCACGCTCGGTGGGAAGGCATCGGCACCGGGGTCCGCCGCGAAACTCTCGGAACGGATCAAGGGGTTCCTCCGTATGCGATCGCGAGATGGCAGGGCCGAGACGGAGCGGCGGGGGGGGACACCGTTGGAAACACGACAAACGAAAGGGCGCGGAGAACAAGTCGAAAAAGCAAGGTTTTTTGGATTCTGAAAGTAGCTGGAAAGGAGACGTAGACTTGGCGTACGACATCGACCGAAACCGGTTACTATAATAAGAGACAAAAACCACAGGAGGGAGAGAAAAAAAGAGAGGGAGAACAACCAGAGTACAAAGGAAACGCGAGGGGCCGGTAGGCAACGCCGGGAGGAAAGCCCAGGTCTTATCTTCTCTCCACTTTCTTTGCAATGCAAAGGAGCGAGGACACTTCCGGGAATCAACAGGGTGGAGTATGGAGCAGAACCCTTAGGGATCAATGGCAGCGGTATGCCGGGAAGCCGGAGCAGCATCGGGTCGAGTCCGTTCGTTTAGCGGGTCATGTCCATGGGCGTGCCAGTCCATGGGCATGCAACGGCGCTCCTGCGTGACAAAACGTCCGCTCCCTTGAAGCGTGCCGGGCTGGTATCGAACCACTACTCTGCGACATCCAGGTCGTCGTGCGCCGGGGGAGGAGGGCTGTCGACACGCTCGCGCTCCTTGCGGTCGTCGCCGTTGGTGCCGTTGGCGCCGTTCTCGCGGCGCTCGTCGCGGTCGTCTTTGGTGTCCCGGTCACGGTCCCTGTTTCGTCAGCTGTGCGTCCGAGAGAAAGAGAGAGGGGGGGAGGGACATACCGTTGCTCCGGGCTGCGGGAGCGGTCGCCACGGTCGCGGCGGGAATCGCGGTCCCGGTCGTAGTCGCGGTCACGGTCGTAGTCGCGGTCGCGGCGGTCGTCCTTGCGGGGAGAGAGGTCGCGGCGGCGAGGCGACGGCGAGCGGCCGCCGCGGCGGGGCGAGCGACGACGGTCGCGGTCGCGGCCGGAGTCGAACCGCCACGAGGCAGAGGGGGGGGTGCGTGCCCACTGGGAAACGCTTGTCAGAACAGAACACACAGAACACGGACAGCCACCGCGGGCGAACCCACCTCGATCTTCAGGATGTCGTCGCGGCCGATGCGCTTGTTGTGCATGTCGTGGTAGGCATCGTCGGCGTCGCGGCGGTCCTCGTACTCGACAAAGGCAAAGCTGTCCCGTGTTAGAAGACGCTGCAACAGCCAAGCGCGCGCAGAGGCAGACAGGCACAGGGGACGTACAGGCGGCTCGAGGCCGAGCGGGGGGCCGGAATGTCGCAGCGGACAAGGCGGCCGTAGCTGGAAGATGTCAGTCCTGGCCGTAGCCGTGAAGGGGGCAAAAGCGCGCGCTGTTCTCAATTTTTTTCAACTTTCTCGCCGTCCAAGGCTCATCCAAAAAGGTCATGCGCAGTGCTCTGTCGGCCTTTTCGCTTCTATTGCTTTTTTCCTTGACCTTCCCGTGACCGCAGGGCGCAAGAGGGGAAAACGCATTCTTCTTCCCGCAGACAAGGCACAGGGGAGGGGGGAGCTTGGTGCCACACGGGGACGACGCGATCGTACCATTCGCTCATTCGCTGGGAGGAGGCCTGAGGAGAACGAGGGCGCGTACGCCAAGCGAGAGCGACTGCACGAGAGCAAAGAGCGAAAGCGACGACGAAAAGCGACGAGGAAAGCGACGACGGAAAGCGACAAAGGACGACGGAGCAAGGACGAGCGAGGGAGGAGGTGGACGAAACGTCGCGACGCGCGGAGGGAGAACGGGGGGAGCAGAGCGGGAGACGGAGGAGAGGAAAAAGGACGATCGACGACGACGAGGAGGACGAGAGTGACGCGGAGGACAAAAGAGGGAGCGGAGGGCTCTTTTGAGGACGCCGTGGTGATGCGCGAGGAAGACGAAGATGGAGACGAAGCCGTTCTGGAGGCTGGGTTGCTCAGGACACGTACCGTTCGAACTCGTAGGCCAGGTCGCGCGCGCGGGTGCCGTGGCTGAAGCCGGTCACGTAGAGGGTGGTGCCGCCGCGAGACATGTCGAGGCTGTTGGAGAGGAGAAGCAAAGGAAAGGAAAAAGAAAAGAAAAAGGAAGATGGGGGGAGAAGACGAATTTGGTGGACAAAGCCCAACTCACGCACGGTCACGCACGGCGGATCGCGACAGCACAACAGGGCCGAAACGACGTCGCAGGGCCTTTGATCAAGAGCGCGCAACGAGGGCTGGGCACGGGGGTGTGAGGGTGCAGGAAAGAAAGACGTGAGGGCGTTGTTGATGGGAGAAGCAAAGGAAATGGTTGGGCCAGAAAATCGCAAACGTGGAAGGAAGCACAAAGAAACATGGAATGCGCAGGAAGGCGGGTCGAAAAATAGATGATGCGACGCCGGCAGGTGCTACCGGGCGCCCCATAACGGGTTGGTCTGCTTATTACTCGTTCCTTTTGTAAAGGCTCCACAGTCACGTGCAAAGCACAAGCTGAGACGACCAGCAATGCTCCTTTGTACAGTTGCTAAATGCCCGCTAAATACAGCGCCTACAGAATCAAATACAGGCTGCACAGAATCGTCGGCCCCATGTAGATGCTGGCCCAGAACACGCTGTTGCCGAGCGTGTAGCGGTTGCGCATCCATCTGGTCCGGCTCAGACGCACCAGGGGCAGCTGGCACATCTGCAGGAACAGCAGGTAGCCGCGCAGCTTCTTGAAGATGCACCACATGACCAGCTCGTGCACGCACGCCGACAGGAAAAAGGTAATGAGCGTGGCCGTGTGCTTGTTGACCTTCATGGCGGAGATGGAGCTGTGGTAGACGTGGCGCAGAAGGAAGAGATGCACGGGCCGGTTCCAGTCGCGCGCAAACTCGTCCCAGGTGACCGAGTTCCACCAGGCCGAGTAAAAGTTGCGGTCGGCAAAGAACGTGATCTCGGCCAAGAAGTTGAGGATCGTCTCCCAGATGAGATACCACGTGAGCTGCGAAGGGTCAGCATCTGCCAAGAACCGACCGTCGCCAGCAAGGGGACCTACCAGGTACTCCATCATAAAGGGAAAGAGGAGGTCGCTCAGCATCCACGGAAACTCCTTGAAGCGCTCGGCCAGCGGCATGCCGGCCTCCTTCATCGCGACCGTCCGCATCACGACCGGGTACATGAACGCCTGCGAGATCATGATCATGACAAAGATGATGCCAAAGACGGCCACGAGCTTCTCGGCCGCGTAGCGCCAGTTGATCGTCTCGGACCGCGGGTACTCGAGCTCGTACACGAGCGTCGGCAGCACAATGTACTCGTAGTGGTTGGCGAGCGTCAGGTTGTGCGGATACGCCTTGTCGGGCCGCGTCGCCTTGCCGCGCAGCTCCTCGGTCAGGCCGTCCAGCTCCCAGTGCAGGATGCGCTCAAACACGCGCGCCTGGCCGTAGTCCAGCGGCTGGCCCGACTGCAGCGCCACGACGACCTTGTCCAGGGCCTCGGGGCTGACCGCGCCCGCGCCGGCCGCGTCCGCGCCGGCAAGGGGCGCCGTCTTCTTGGCCTCGGCGCGCGCCGCGGACGCCAGCGCCGCGTCCACCGCAGGCCGCCCCGACGACCACGCCGTGTCGCCGCGGCCGTCGCTGCCGCCGAGCGCCAGCTCGGCCCGCTGCAGCTCCTCGAGCCGCGACTGCAGCACGGCGCGACGCTTGTAGGTGGACGACAGGTAGCCGTTGTAAAAGGCGTACGAGTGCTGCTTCATGAGCATCACCAGCCCGTGCAGCACAAAAAAGACCGTGTGCGACCAGGGCCAGTCGCGCAGCTGCGTCCAGCCGATGAAGCCGGCCACGTACAGCGCCTGCCACACGTTTTGCACGATCCAGCCGGCGCCGTCCCACTCCATCAGCCGGCCGTCGTGCACCACAAGCTGGATGAGCCAGCTGACGCCCGTCAGCGCGCACAGCACGCCGTCCGACAGCAGCATGACCACGAGGTCGCGGTGGAACATGTTGGCCATGATCTCGTTGGTGCCGAGCGGGCTGCCCGTCTTGCGCCAGTTTTCGGCGCCAATCTTGACCATGAACAGAAAGACGGAGATCCAGAACAGCGTGAAGAAGCCGTGGAAGGGGCTGTTGGCCGCGGCCGCGTTCTGCCGGTCAAACGTCGAGAAGCCGCGCGTAAAGACAAAATCGCTGAACCGCCCGCGCGGCTTTCTCCTGTGCCGCGGCTTGGAGGACGCCGACCCGCGGCGCTGCAGCGTCGCCGGCCGCGCGTCGCCGGCCGCGCTGCTGCCGCCGGCCTCCTGTATTTGCGGCCGGCGCTGCTGTTCTTCCAGGTCCTCGCGCATCTGCTCGAGGTCCGCCCGCAAGATCTCGGCGAGCTTGGGGTCGTCGATGGACACGACAAAGCTGCGGCCCTGGTCGTCTTTTTGGACAGTGACCTCGCCGTCAATCGACACGGACGACGAGATGGCTGTCGTTGCCGGCGAGAGCAGCGACCCGGGGCCGTCGCTGCCGCTGCCGCTGCCGCTGCCGCTGCTGCCGCTGCTGCTGCCGCCGCCGTTCTTTTCAAAAATCACAGTCGCCGACAGCTTGCGCCCGCCCCGCTTCACACGCGAGCTCACCGGCGCTTCGTGCGATGCGCCGGACGCGAGAGCGTACTTGCCCGGCGTTCGCAGAGGCGAAAGAGGCGCGTCCGCGTCCGCGTCTGCGTCGTCGGCGTCGGCCCGCACCTCGTTGCGCAGCTGCGTCTGCGGCTTGCGGCGCTGGCGCAGCACCATGGCCTCGACGGGCCGCGACGTGAGCTCGTCATAGTCCTCCTCGCTGGGGCTCTCCGAGGCCGTCACGGACGCAGCGTCCGAGCCCGCATTGCCGTCGGAAAAGACGCCGTGCAGCGCCCGGGGCCGTTGCTGCGAGGCCGCGGCGTCGGCCCCGCCTTCGTCGGGCACTGTGTCGTTCGGCGCCGTCATTGCACGAATCAATTGGCCGCTGCGCCCTGCTGCTGCTGCTTCGTGTTTTGTGTCGTCTGAATGTCGTCGCAGGGGCAGGGGGAGTGGAGATTTGCCCCCCCCAAACAAGAGCTGTTGTTGCGGGTATTGCTCGTATTGTTAGCGGGACGCCCGCTTCGATTTAGTGGTGAGGCAGGACGGTGCGGAGAACGCTGAATGACGTGGAATTGCCGTCTGGGGAGCGCAGAGAAGAAAGGGGGCGGTCGTATGTTTTGGGCGAGCGACGACGTGATTGCCTTTTGAGCGATTCGGACGGCGCAGAGCGGCTGCCGTTTCGGTGGTGGTCGGGAGCTGTCAAGGGAGCGAGAGCCCGAGGCCTGCAAGGAGGAAAAGGCAGGATTGCTCGTATGCTCCAACAGGTGGCAAGAGCAGCCTTGCGCGGTGGTTTGCGCCTTCCGGGCCCTCCGGTGAAGCGCTGCCAAGCTTTGGAAAACGCGCGAGCGGGAGAGACGACAGCAGGAGCGAGCGAAAATGCACCGCACCTTCCAAGCAGGTGTAAAAATGGAAAATAAAAAAATTGAAAGAAGTGAAGAAAGTAAAAAGAAGGTGCGGACCGTGGTGATTTAGGGAGAGGCAGGAGAACCAGGGAAGGAGCTATCTTGAAAGTGGCAGCTTCCTGAGACGGGCTCTGCGACCGTTTTCAGGCTTAAACGCTCGTATCTTACAAATGGCCTGTGCTTTGTTTGTGTTTCGCTTCTCCGCCTTTTTTTCGCTCTCCCTCCTCGGCCGGCCTCGTCCTGTCTGTCTCTTTCTGGCGCAATTGGGCAGCGAGCGTCGCTCGTTTGTGGCGGGTTTTTGTTTTCGTTTCCCGATGCCCGTTGCCGTCGCTCGATCGTCGCGCAAACTGGAGCTCGTGACCCAAAGCCGGCGCTGCCGGCACGGAGCAAACTCGGCCGACGTGTTCCTGGCGAGGCCGAGGGAGGACGTCATAGGGTGCGATGGGCGATGCATCAATGCAAGTTCATGATGTTCGACTCGGCGAGAGAGATGAAATATGACGATAACATGAACGACAAACCAGAATGAGCCGTAAATATAAGGAAACAAAACTAAAGCTGGAAAATTGTATGAAACAGTGAAGGCCAGAAATAAAAGAAAAAAGAGAAAATGAAAATGAGAAAAAAGAAAAAAAGGAGAGAAACGAAAAGCGAAAAACGAAAAAAAAAATCAAGCAAATAAACACCCAGTCCTGTCACCACCAGCCTCGCCTTTTTTGTCCGCCCGAGAGGTTAAAGCCAACCACGCCGTCTTTTGCGTCTCTTGCCGCTCGTCAAGCCGTTCAAGCCATCTTTTCGTACGTCGCCATCAGGGAGCCTGGAGGCGTCAGTTCCGGACAAGTTGAAAAGTTTAAAAGGGCATCCAAACTCACCAATAAATGTCGTGACCAGGCGCGACCGGACCTGGCAAATGTCCTCGGGCACCAGCCAGATGGTGGCGCCGAGCTTGCGGGCAATGCTGATGCTCAGCTTGGCGTTGAGGTAGGCGTCCTCGTCGGTGTGGCCGGGGGTGACCAGGTCGTAGTCGACGTAGCTGCTCTTCATGCCGTTGAGCACGTCGAGCAGAAACACGCCCGAGCCAATGGACGCGTCCTTGAAGGAGCGGATGGCCGAGCTGCGGCCGCCCTTGCGGGACATGTCGTTGGCCCACCGCACCATCTCGGCGTCGGTGATCTCCCTCTTGCCCAGGCGCTGGGCCAGCGCCGACAGCGTCACGGTAATGTCGCGGCGCATCAGCTGCCACACGAGGCCGAGGGTCAGCGTCTTTTGGCCGTCGGTGATGTCGGCGCCCTGGATGCCGACGAGCGAGAAGCCGAGCTGCTTGCCGAGCTCGATGGCGTAGTTTGTGTTCTCGACGGCCTTGAAGCGCATGACCTCGCCGCCGTGGGCCGGGCGCTTGTTGACAAAGCGCCAGTTGACGGAGCCGGCGACGACCTTGTCGTAGGCCTGCAGCAGGATGGTGCCGTCGCGCAGGTCGTCGAAGAAGGACTGCACGGCGGGCTGCACGTCCAGGCTGTTGAGCCACAGCGTGAAGACGCGGGCCTCGCGCTCGCCCTCGGCGTCAAAGTCCTCGACCTCGGCCTTTTCCTCCTCGGTGATGGGGTCGAGCGCCGGGTGCGTGTTGAACAGGTTGGCGACAAAGGCCAGGTTGAGCTTGGGGTTGCCGGCCACGAGCGACGTGGGCGTCAAAAACTTGCGGCAGCCCAGGCGGTCGGCGTTCTGCAGCACCTCCTCGGCGCGCTGCAGCGTGTCGCGGGTCTGCAGCGGCGCGCGCGTGCAGCCGTACTCGTGACCGATCTGGGCCAGCAGGACAGTGTAGTTCTCGGCGTCCTTGACGTCGGACGAAAAGTTGGCGACCCTCCGCGGCCAGTTGGCGGCCTTGAGGTGGTAGTTGAACCAGCGCAGCAGGATCTGCTCGGGCGGCAGGCGCAGGAACTGCTCGAGGGTCTCGCCGTCCTCCAGCAGGCGGTACAGCTCGGGGTGCAGCTTGATGTCGATCTTGCCGAGCAGGCCGCGGCGGATGATCTGCCAGATGAGGCCGAGGATCAGGTGCTCGCGCACCTCGATGATGTCGCCGCTGCCAATGTTGACGACGGAGCAGCCGATGCCCTTGGAGGACTCGATGACAATGTTGTTGTTCTCCGTCATCTGGAAGGCGTTGAGCGTCTTGGTCTTGCGGCCGGGCACGTTGAGCACGCGCTCGTCGATCGTGTCGGGCACGCTGTCGTTGATGAGCTTGGCCAGCACGAGGCCGTCCTTGCACTCGTCAAACATCTCAAACGTGTCGGTGGCAAAGGGCAGGCGGCCGCCAATGTCGGGGTCGCCGGCCAGCACGGCGTTGATGTGGCGCGTGAACTCGGTGCGCTCGTCCTCGTTGATGGTGTGCGTGGTGTTGGCGTTGGAGCCCTGGACGTGGATCTTGCCGCTGACGCTGCCCTTGGAGGCGTGGCCGCCGCCGCCGCCGCCGGTGCGCTGCGACACGAAGCCGGGCTTGGGCGACGTGGGGCCGGGCAGCGGCGCGGCGCCGGTGGAGATGCGCTTGGGGTCGGCGGCGCCGCCGCGGAGGTTGGCGATGAGCTGCAAGGTCAGCGATTACGCCGGCAGACCGGGGGGAAGGGGGGGGAGGAGGAACATACGCCGACATAGTCCTCGAGCTCGACGCGCCGGGACGAGTCGAGGTCCACCTGCTTCAGGGCCTGGCGCACGACGTCGTAGGGCTGGCGCTCGCTCGCCTGCGTGGCCTTGATGGCCGTGGCCTCGTCGAGGTAGCCCTTGTCGTCGACGTCGAGGTTGCGGAAGGCATTGCTCAGCTCAAAGATCTCGTTCTGCTGGAACTGAGGAAATTTCCTGCTCGGAACGCTCGGGTCAGCCGGGCGCAGACACGCAGAAGCACGCCGCGGAAACGCACCTCTGGAGCTTGATGACGTTCATGGCGGGCAGTCAATGAAGCAAAAAGGGCGGAGAGGAAAAGCGAGGTGAGGCAAAAGGAGACGAGGAGGAGGAGGAGGAGGCGCGGAAAAGACGAGATTCCAGCGACGACGGCAGGCGTGGGCAGCTCGAAGGGGGCTGTGAGGGGTCCGCAGACTGGATGCTGGGCGGATGCTGGGCGTCTTTGTTGGGCGCACGACGTCTTTGTTCTGGGAACGGCGAGGCAGCTTGTCGGGGTGGCAGAGGAGCAGAGAGAATGGCGTCAGGATGCTCAACAGAAGCGGCTTGGTGAGGCGCAGTTTGCGGCAGGTGCTATGGTGGAAGTTGGCGGGGGCAGGCGCTGCGAGACACGGCGGGGCGGCAGGTGCGACCGCACTGATGTAATGCCGCAGCAGGCACCAGTCAAACACACTCACGTGAGCGGGTGCGTGTGCTGAAAAGGTGGGGTATTTATATTGAAAAAAATTGTCATATTACAAGACGGGGTATATCAACGCTTTTCATGATGACATACATATATTCATACTTTGTCCAGGCCGGCCTTCTGTTCATAAGCTTGCAAAGCCCGCCAGCGGGCACGAAGCCAGGCACGGCAGCGCAACGCGCAACATCCGGTGCCTCACTTGAGACACCGTATTACAGGTGTTCTCCCAGTCCATTGTGACTTGGGCGTCAGTGTCCGACCTGTCCTACAGCTGTGCTTGGTCGTGCTCATTGTTCCTCGTCATCGTGGCTGAGCCAAGAGACTGTGCTGTCGGCGTGCTTGTGGTAGTAACGTCCACTCTCGGGGTCCTTCTTCCAGTAGCTCTTGTGCCTGTGCCTGGAAGATGCGTGCGATGATGAGACCTTGCGTTTCTGGCCGCTGCTGGCGGTAGAACCATGTGTGGAGGAGGGGGGCTTGGAAGAATGTGGCGTCGGCTGGTCAACAGGCTGGTGTTGGACGACTTCGTAGCCGTCGTCGTCCTCATATGCGTGCAGTGCTTCGCTGCCTGGTACAGAAGTTGGCCCCCCTTCGGCGATAGTGTGGAGGCTGCGGCTGCGCTGCTTGTGGTGCTCCTTCAACTGGTCCTTCAGGGCATACGACTGCTCTCTGGCGTGGTCCTGGACGTTCCGGAGTCCCCTTCGGCCCTCCTTGTGTTCGCCGTGCGAGTTGACCAAACTCGCCGACTTGATCGGAAACTGGGGATACTCGAGCGTGCCGTCTTCTCCCCCAGCCGCATAGTGTGCAAAGAAAGTAATGTTCTTGCCGTCCGTCGTGAATGTCGTGATTTCGGCGTGACCGGGCGGGTCGGCTTTTCCCATGCAGGACAGAGCTTGGTTTCTCGCGTAGACCAAGGCTGCTCCGTCATACCGGCTCTGCAACTCCGCTTCTCTCATATCGCCCGCGGGGCCCTTCCACTCCCCCGCGATATGCGGCAGCGTCACGGAACCCGGGTCGTCTTTATAAAGGACGGCTGCTGCGACATGCTCGTCGACGGGGAATGGGAGGTACTCCTCCATCTCGAGGCCCTCCACGAAGTCGGCTGCGGAGCAGACAAGCCATTGTTGAAGCCGACATCTTTTGGATAGCCCGTGAATGCTTGGTTAAACTCTCGCACATAACCCTCGTCGTCGTACTCTTTTAACAGCCGCCCGCTGGTCTCGATGACTATGGTTGTTTCGTTCCTGGCTTGCCCAGCCCTCTTAGTGTACTGCCTGTACGCAGACTCGGGCGGCGAGGCTGTCTCGCGGGACCTGGCGTGCCGTTCGTAGAGGTCGTCGAGGTTTGTCGGTGGTTTGGAATGTCGTGGTTCGAGAAGACCATTCTTTCGGGCCTGGATAGCGAAACCAGACGCCGTTGTTGAGGTGGTCTTTATCGATCCCGAATCGTCCGAGGGGTCCGAGGCCATCGTCTGGCCCATCCTGTTGAAGCGTGCGAGGTTCTGTCGTGTCAACCGCGCTCGCCTTGTCTGCGTTTCGGCGTCGTCGTCGTCGTCGCCGTCAAGCTGCCGTTTTCGTGACTCTGCTTGGGCTGGCGGAGGCCCAGCTTGCGAGAGCTCCGGGGATGTTTGTTTCTTGTCCATGGTGAGAGCACCGGGGAGGTTTGTTTCTTGTCCATGGTGAGGAAAAGGAAAAGGCTGACCACATCGTTGTCGCGACTTTGTTTCGCGTTGTTCACAGCAGTTGAAGTGCCTATGATTGGTTCGCGATTTTGGTCGTCGCGTGACGTAATGAGGCCCACAGTACGAGTACAGTAATAATAACGCCGCGCACCGTGCAGCATAATAAATAAAATTAATTTGAAAGAATTTTGATTCCTCCACCTTCATTTTCTTTCCTCCAACACAGCTCTTGCCGTGCTCCTCTCCAAGCGCAGAACAGCGCAGCTGCGTCGTGCTCCGTGCAAGACGTGTCTGGCCAGTGGCATCCTCTCTTGACTCGGCATTGCCGTCCGTTGTTGGCGGCTGCTGATCGCATCGACACTGCGCGAGACTGCGACAGCGAGAGCGCAGACGGCCTGGCAAACGTAGCTTTGTCTCTGCTGGGAGCTCTCGGGTGGTAAGTCGCGGCAGCGGCGTGATTTGGTTTTGTTTTTTCATGTTCTTTTGTTTTCTTCTTTCTTTCTTTTTTTATCTCTTTTTCATCTCTTTTTTCATCTCTTTTTTCATCTCTTTTCTTCTCTTTTCTCTTCTCTCTTTTCTTCCCTCTCAATCCCGCCACCATCTTTGCGTCTGGCTTCGACAGTCTCCGGATTGCTCATGAGGTATTGGACTCACTCGGGTGGCGGAGAGCAACGGACCACCCAATTCCGAGGTGCTCGGCCGCCGAGCAGGAGGCTTTTGTCTTCCTGGCTCACCGGGCCGAGGCTCCCCTGGGGACGCCGACATTCTTCCTCTGTGCTTGCCTTGTCGCGTGCGGACAGCGTCAGACTCTGACCGGCGCCTGTAGAGAACCCCCCTGCCCCCGCCATGGCCTCCTGCAGCGCCTGCAACGAGCCGCTCGTCTTCCCCAACGAGGACGGCGTCGACGTGCCCGACGACCTCCAGCTGGCCTGCGGCTGCCACTTCCACTGGCAAGTCCTCCGCGCCCTCCGCCAACGTGCCGTGCCTCTGTGCGTTCTGACCACGGCCTCGTGTCGCCGCGTGCAGGGAGTGTCTGTTTGAGAATGCTGCTGCCGTAGCCAGCTCGCTGTCGTGCCCGTCGTGCGGCCGGCCCGTGGCCAGCAGCCCGGCCGGCGCCGCCGCGTCGTCGTCGTCGTCGTCTGCCGCTGCTGCGCCCGCGACGCGCCAGATCCTCACGCGCTACACCAACGAGAGCGGCCTGCAGGACGGCTACGACATCGCTGCGGACCTCGCCGAGGAGGCCTACTACGCCGCCTGCCCGCAGCTGCTGCGCGCCCGCCCGTTCCTGGCCATGTGCAGCGAGGGCCACGTCGAGGGCGTCATCGAGCTGTGCCGCGAGGCGGACGGGGACGACGGCATAGACGACGAGATGGACGACGACGACGACGATGAGGCGCCGCCGGTCCGGCCGGTGCGGTCCGCGGCGCTTCTCCGGCACCAGGACCCGCTGAACCACATGGCCACGGGCCTGCACGTGGCCATTGCCAGCGACCAGGTCCGCATGGCCTATCTGCTGCTGTACCTGGCCTCGCGGCTGCCCCTCGACCAGTTCCCGCCAGAGCTGCGGCCGCTTGCCGCACAGGTTGAGCGGCCGGAGCGGGACATTGCCGACAACGCCGACATCCGGTCGCTGCAGACGGCCGACGGCGAGACGGCCGAGGCCCTGGCGCTGCGCCGGGGCGGCGTCTGGGCCGAGATGGCGCAGCGCGGCATCCTCTCGCCATGAGCCGGCTTGGCGACATGTCAACAGCTGTAGAATCAATTTCCTGTATATTTTGGCCAAACCAGCAGCTGTAAAATTTCCCTGTATATCTTGCCAACTTACCACCGTATCATGCTATGCAAACGCCTGCGCCGCTCACGGCCCCGGCCCCCTCTTGGCCGACCGCAGCTTGCCCCCGTAGACTTGCGACATGATAAAGTGGCTGACGTCTTCGTCGGCCCAGTACGCCATGTGCGAGGCAATCGTGTTGATGGGGTTGAAGTCGAGCACGCTCTCCTGGATCGCAAAGTCGACGCGCCCGGTGCGGTTGAGCGCACGCACCTTGGCCTCCTCGCGGCGCATCCGCTGCGCCGCGGCCTCGTCGCGCGCCCGCCGCGCGCCCGCGTCGCCCGCGTCGCCCGCGCTCTCTCGGGCGCCCTCGGCCAGCGCGGCGCGGCTCTTTTCAAAGTGCGAGAACAGCGTCTCCACCTCCTCGCTGACGACCGGCTGCGGCGCGTCCTCGCCCGGCGCACCGCCGCCCTGACGCTGCCGCTGCCTCTGGTGGTGGTGGTGGTGCTGCTGCTGCTGATGCTGCTGCTGATGCTGCTGCTGGTGCTGCTTCTGCTCCAGCTCGGCGACGTCCTCCTGGCTGAGGCCCAGACTCCCGCGCAGCAGGTTCGTCGCGATGCCGGCCGAGAAGCTCGACCACAGCCCCGACACGCTCTGGCCGACCTTGGCACCGATGTTGGTCAGGCCCTGCGGCGCAACGCTGCCAAACAGGCCCTTTTTCGTGTACGGCAGCGGCTGCGGCTTGAGGCCCTTCATGGCCGGCGCGATGAGCGGCTCGAGCCGGTAGCAGATCGGGTCCGACGGGTGCACAATGTTGAAGATCTGGCCCACCTTGGGCGACGACACCGAGACGGGCAGCCCGGTGACGGGCGACACGCGCTGGTCGCTGGCCGTGGCCGGCGCAGCCATAAAGGCGTCGTCGCCGTGCTCAAAGCCAAACGGGCTGCTGTCGTTGTCCGCCAGCGACGACACCAGGCCCAGAGGCGGCGGCGGCGGCGGCGGCGGCGGCGGCGGCTTGAGCGGGTGCCGCGCGGCAATCGTGCGGCCCTTGAGCATCTGGAACAGGCCGACCGGCGAGCCCAGACAGTAAAAGTCCTCCACGTCAAAATTGAAGGAGAGGTCCTTCTTCGGGCCGGCCTGCGAGGCCATGTCCCCCTCGTCGTCGTCGTCCACGAGCGCGGACGACGACGACGCCGCCGTCTCGGCCTTGGCGTCCGAGGGCCAGATGCGGAGCGGGTTGGACAGCGCGTCCGACGACGACGACGACAGCGACGCGTCTGCCGGCTTCTTCTTCTCCCTCTGCCGGCACAGAATGTCAAACATGATGGCCGAGCCAAGCGAGTGGCCAATCACGTGCACCGTTCCCTGGAAGCCCGGGTTGCGCTCGAGGAACAGCCGGTGGATGCGGTTGGACTCGCCCAGGACAATCTCGGCAATCTGCTCGCGGTACGCGCTCTGGTACAGCAGCACGTCCAGGGCCAGGTCCGAGATGAGCGACCGCGCAAACGCCATGCCCTCAATCGTAATGTCCTGGAGCGCCGGGTACGCCTCCGCCTCGTCGTCGTTGTCCGCCTCGCTGAGCACGCCGAGGTCCTGGCCCTGCCTCGTGGCCTCCTCGCCCGCCCGCCGCCGCCGCGGAAAGTCGAGCAGGTGGCGCCAGCAGACGGGCAGCACCTGGATGCGGCAGTTTCCGGGGCCCTCGGGCCGCTCCGAGTTGAGCGCGCGCAGCTCCGGCGACGCCGCGTACACCGACTTGAGCGTCTTGCGCAGCATGTTGACGTCGTGGATGAAATTCAGGCTCTCCATGCGCAGGCCCAGCATCTGGCCGATGCCGTGCGTCACCAGGATCAGGTGCTCGATCTCGCGGCCCTGCGGCTCGCCCTTTTGCGCATTGTAGTCGTCCTGGATCTCCTGCTCGGCGCGCCGCCGCATGTCCTCGGCCTGCTGCGCCGGGTCGCGGTTCTCGCCGCCCATGAGCGACGACAGCTGGCGCTGCAGCTGCGAGCTGCGCCGCTCCAGCTCCGACACCGGCTCGTCGTCGCCGTGCTTGCCCTTGTCCATGGACGCCCGCGCCTCGCTCTCCCAGTCGCCCGCCGACACGCTGCCCGGCGGCGCCGACCGCCGCTTGAGCGCCCTGAGGCGCTTCTCCTCGGCGCTCTCCGCCGCCGGCCGGCCCCCGTGCTTGGCCTCGTGCTTGGCCTCGTGCTTGGCGTCCTTGGGCTTGTCTTCCTTCTTCTTGGGCTCCGTGTAGCCGCGCACAACCTTGACCCCGCTCATGTAGCCTCCGCCCGAGAAGCGCTCGTACACGGTCGACGTGACCCACGACAGCATGCTGTCCGTCGACAGCCACGCCGTGGTTGCGTCCTGGTACGTGGCCACGTGGTTCATGTACTGGCCAAAGAGCCGGTGCGACTCGGGATGGAAGGCCGGCGCCGCGGGGCCCGGCTTTGGTTTCGGCGGCTTGTCCTGCGCATCGCCGCCCCCGGCCGCCGACACGCTCGACGCGGCAGAGGTCAGCGCCGCCGCCACGGACGCCACGACCGACGACGGGGGCGCAGCCGTGTCCGCCGCCGTCTTGGCGTCGGCGCCACCGCCTTTGGCTGCGGCTTCGCCCGTGCCTGCCTGCTTTTCCTTTGCCGCATAGAGCCACGGCTTCGCCTTGAGATAGCCCTCCTCGAGCTGCGCCGCCAGGTTCTCGTCGCAGGACCGCAGCGTCGAGCCCTCCTGGTAAAACCAGCTGCCGCGCCGCACGTCGTACACGGGGCCCAGCCAGTAGACCGGGGCCAGCTCGCGGCTCTCAATGTCCACGTCAAACAGAAAGTCCTCGTTGACGGGCACCCGGACGCCCGACCCCTTTGGCCGCCGCGTGCTGCCGGCGACGCCGTCTGCGTGTGCGGCCGAGGCCTCGCCGGCCTCGCCGGCGTCCGACGCCGCCGACCTGCCGCGGGCCCGGGGCCCGGGCAGCACCTGGCACCTGTCTTCGAACCCCTCCAGCTCCTTTTGGTAGGCCGCCTCGATCGACCGGTTGTCTTCGGCAGCAAAGGGCATGTACTTTTTCGGCGCCGGCAGCGGCTTTGTATCCCGCGGCGCCTTGCTGCCCATCCAGTGCGACTTTCTCTTGGGAGCGTCCACGGCGTGGAACCACTGCACCTTGAGCGGCGGGCAGCCCGGCGGATAGCGGCGGACGCTGCGGCCGTAGTACGAGCTGGTCGTGTGGTCCGGCGCCGGCGCCGAAGCAGCGCCTGCCGAGGGCTGTTGCGGCCCGCCTGTCCCCCCGTGGCTCAGGCCGGCCGATGGCCCTGCCGAGGCCGTCCCCGCCGCCGTCGACGCAGGGCCTGCCGCGGCGCCTGGCGCCGGCGCCGGCGTCGAGCTCCGCCCGCTGCTCGCCCACGGGTTCATGGACCCGAGCAGCGTCGTCTTCTCCGCCTTCTTGTCTCCTGCCGGCGGACGCATCGTCACGCCTCCTCTCCCGCGGAGTCGGTCCGGGGCAGACGCAGCCGCAGGCCGCCAACCAAACGCGCTTCGGATGCGTTTCCAGCCAGACGCAGACGCCGCTCTGCACGGCCGGGCGGCGACGGGCGAGCCGGACGACAGGAGCACGCGTCTCGACGTTGACGCCAACGTGAGGGCCAAGGGGCCGCAGTGCTGCAGCCGGCACGGGTCGGAGGGGGCTGGCGATGCGAGGCAAAGCTGGCGGTTGTCTGCGGAGCAGATTTCAGTCGTTCTGGGCACGCGTCGCAATGGCCGCGCTCGTCAGGCAGCCGTCGGGTCCAATGGGCGAGAGGCGAGGTGGCAGGACACGCTGTCAAAACTGTGAGACATGTCGGCGATGCTGCTGTGCTTAGTCGGCAGGCGCGACCAGCCTATGACGGCATTGGCGGCAGGCACGTACTCGACGCTCGTACAATGTATACAGTGCTAGTATTGCTCACTGTGATCCGCACGGTATAAAACCCTTCCCGCAGCGCGGTTGGGGACGATGACCAACCAGCGGCCCAAACTTACAGCAGGTGCGCCCCGCTGGCAGGGAAAGCGCGACCCATTCTGCAGAACGTCGAAAAAAGTTTCGACGCAAAACATCACCAACTCTCTGCAACGCGCGACAGCCCGCCCACGACCCGCCACACCATGCGGTAGCAACGCGCTCGAACCGAGGCGTGCCAGACACATCACCGCTGACCCGTCCCACACCCGCGCTCCGCGCACCGGCCGCCACGATGAGCGCCGCCCGGCCCCATGGCCCCGTCAAGGAGCAGATGGTGGACCAGCTGCCCAAGCGGTTCAAGGGCATCAAGTTTGGCATCCAGTGCGTGTTCCTGCGGCTGTTGGCGTTGTTTCTGCCGTCGTCGCTGCCGTCGTTGCTGCCGTCGTCGTTGTTGTGCTGACCCTGCAGATCCAACCAGGACATTGTCAACCAGGCCGTTCTCGAGGTCTCGGACCAGATGCTCTACGACATTGAGAACAACCGCGCGCCCTACAAGCACGGCCCGCTCGACCCCCGCCTGGTGAGCATGCTGTGCTTCTGTGCCCGTTGTCGAGGCTGCCTGCTAACCTGCGCCAGGGCACCTCCAGCAAGATTGGCAAATGCGCGACGTGCATGCAGCCGCTGCAGCTTTGCACAGGCCATTTTGGCCACATCCGGCTCCCCCTGCCCGTCTTCCACATCGGGTACCTCCGCTTCATCCAGATGATCCTCCAAAACATCTGCAAGGTAGGCAGGGCGCTGTTGGCGCGGCGGGGTCCCCTGCCGAGCACGCGACATGCTGACAGTGCACAGGACTGCGGCCACGTTCTCCTGAGCGAGACGGACCGGCGCTCGTACCTCAAGGAGCTGCGGCGCCCGGGCATCGACAACCTGCGCCGCACAAACATTGCCAAGCGCATCAACGAGACGTGCCGCAAGGCCAAGGTCTGCGACTACTGCGGCGCCACCAACGGCGTCATCAAGAAGCTGGGCACGCTCAAGCTGGCGCACGACCGGTTCGCGGCCTTCCACCGCTCGACGGCCATGAAGAAGCAGGTGCCGCGCGGCAAGATTGAGTTTGACCAGTCGTTTGCGTCGGCCAAAAAGTACGTGCCCGATCTCGAAAAGCACGTGCGCAAGGCGCTCGAGGACCTGAACCCGCTGCGCGTCCTGAACCTCTTCAAAAAGGTCAGCCCGTCGGACTGCGAGCTGCTCGGCCTCGACCCCGCCGAGGGCCGTCCCGAGATGTTCATCTGGCAGTATCTGCCGGCGCCGCCCATCTGCATCCGGCCCTCGGTGGCGCAGGACAACTCGAGCACCGAGGACGACCTGACCACGAAGCTGGCCGAGATCGTGCACCTGAGCGGCCTCATCCGCGGCGCCCTCGCCAAGGGCACGCCCGTGGCCACGGTCATGGAGCTGTGGGAGTACCTGCAGATGCAGGTGGCGCTGTACGTCAACAGCGAGGTGCCGGGCCTCTCGCAGCCGGGCTTTGGCAAGACGATCCGCGGCTTCTGCCAGCGGCTCAAGGGCAAGCAGGGCCGCTTCCGCGGCAATCTGTCGGGCAAGCGCGTCGACTTCTCAGGCCGCACGGTCATCTCACCCGACCCCAACCTGGGCATCGACGAGGTGGCGGTGCCCATCCTCGTGGCCAAGAACCTGACGTACCCCGAGCTGGCGAACCACGTCAACATGGACAAGCTGCGGCGGCTCATCCGCAACGGCCCGGCCGTGTGGCCGGGCGCCATGGGCGTGCACAAAAAGGCCGACGGGGGCTACAAGATTGATCTGCGGTACGCCGACCGCGAGCAGGTGGCGCGGGACCTGTCGTACGGCGACAAGGTGGACCGCCATCTCGAGGACGGCGACATTGTGCTGTTCAACCGGCAGCCGTCGCTGCACAAGCTCAGCATCATGTCGCACCTGGTCAAGGTGCGGCACTGGCGGACGTTCCGGCTCAACGAGTGCGTGTGCACGCCGTACAATGCCGACTTTGACGGCGACGAGATGAACCTGCACGTGCCGCAGACGGAAGAGGCGCGCGCCGAGGCCATCACGCTCATGGGCGTCAAGCACAACCTGACGACGCCCAAGAACGGCGAGCCCATCATTGCGGCCAACCAGGACTTTATCACGGCGGCCTACCTCATCAGCAGCCGCGACATGTTCTTTACGCGCCAGGCGTTTTCGTATGTGTGCATGCACATGACGGAGGCCAAGGTGCCGCTCGACCTGCCGCCGCCGGCGATTCTCAAGCCGCAGGCGCTCTGGACGGGCAAGCAGGTGTTCAACATGCTGATGCGGCCCAACAAGGCGTCCAACGTGCTGGTGAACCTGGACGCCAAGTGCCGCGAGTACAAGCCGCGGCCGGGCCAGTGCCCGGACATGTGCCCCAACGACGGCTGGCTGGTGATCCGCAACTCGGAGGTCATGTGCGGGCGCATGGACAAGTCGACGGTGGGGTCGGGCAAGAAGGACTCGATCTTTTACGTGATCCTGCGGGATTTCGGCCCCGACGCGGCGGTGGTGACGATGAACCGGCTGGCCAAGCTGTGCGCGCGGTTCCTGGGCAACTTTGGCTTTTCGATTGGCGTGTTTGACGTGTTCCCGACGGAGGCGCTCAAGGCCAAGAAGGAGGACCTGGTGACGGAGGCCAACAAGCAGTGCGACGCGCTGATCGAGACGTTCAAGGCCGGCAAGCTGGAAAAGGCGCCCGGCTGCAACCCCGAGCAGACGCTGGAAAACGCCATCTCGGGCATCCTGAGCAAGGTGCGGCAGCAGGCGGGCGAGAAGTGCGAGGAGACGCTCAGCCGGCACAACGCGCCGCTGACGATGGCCAACTCGGGGTCCAAGGGCTCGGCCATCAACGTGGCGCAGATGGTGGCGTGCGTGGGGCAGCAGATTATCGGCGGGCAGCGGGTGCCGGACGGGTTCCAGGACCGCAGCCTGCCGCACTTTCAAAAGAACACGCGGCAGCCGGCCAGCAAGGGCTTTGTCAAGAACAGCTTCTACTCGGGGCTGGTGCCGACGGAGTTTTTGTTCCACGCCATCTCGGGCCGCGAGGGCCTGGTCGACACGGCCGTCAAGACGGCCGAGACGGGCTACATGTCGCGGCGTCTTATGAAGTGCCTGGAGGATCTCTCGACGCAGTACGACAACACGGTGCGCACGTCGTCGGGCGGCATTGTGCAGTTCCAGTTTGGGGCGGACCGGCTGGACCCCGTCAACATGGAGGGCGCGGCGGTGCCGGTGCACTTTGACCGCACGTGGACGCACGCGGAGAGCGTGACGTTTAGCAACGACGAGCCGACGCTGCTGCCCGACGAGATTGTGGCGATCAGCGAGGCGATCCTGGACGGCGAGCGCAAGAAGAACACGCGGCACGACCTCGTGACGGACGCGGTGCTCGACTACAACGACCAGAGCGACGGGCACCTGGACCTGCTGGAGGGCGCGCGCATGTTTATCGAGACGGTGGCCGAGTACGTGCGGCGGCGGGCGGCCAAGCTGGAGCGCGCGCGCGCGCTGGCCGGGCTCGTGGGCGGCAACAACGACGCCGGGCTGGACGGCGCGGCGGACCCGGCGCAGCTGCAGCGGGTGGAGCGCGTGGCCAAGGTGTCGCGGCGCACGCTCGAGTGCTTTCTGCGGCTGTGCATCGACAAGTACCGGCTGGCGCACGTGGAGCCCGGGCACGCGGTGGGCGCGGTGGGCGCGCAGTCGATTGGCGAGCCGGGCACGCAGATGACGCTCAAGACGTTCCACTTTGCGGGCGTGGCGGGCATGAGCCTGACGCAGGGCGTGCCGCGCATCAAGGAGATTATCAACGCGTCCAAGAAGATCAGCACGCCGGTGATCAAGTGCCCGCTGCAGAACACGCGGCAGATTGAGGCGGCGCGCATCGTCAAGGGGCGCATCGAGAAGACGTACATTTCCGACGTGCTGCAGTACATTGAGGACGAGTGGGGCACGTTTGCGGGCCGGGTGGTGCTCAAGATCGACCGGCAGGCGCTGATGGACATGCACCTGGAGATTGGGCTGGGCGACATTGCGCAGGCCATCTGCCGGCAGAAGAAGATGAAGGTGGACGAGAAGACGATTGAGCTCGACTACAGCCGCGACACGATCACGCTGGTGGTGCCCAACGACTACGTGGACGTGGCGGCGGCCAAGCGGGCGGCCAAGAACCGGGCGGCGGCGGCGGCGGGGGGCACGGGCAGTGGCCCTTTGTACGGCGCCGCCGGCAAGGGCCCGACGACGACGACGGGCTCGGAGGAGACGGCGGACCTGCTGCTGCGCGTCAACTACCTGCGGCGGATGCTGCCGACGGTGCCCATCTCGGGCTACGCGGACGCGACGCGGGCCATCATCCAGACGTCGGAGCAGAGCGAGAACACGGTCTTTGTGGAGGGCTACGGGCTGCGCGACTGCATGATCACCGAGGGCGTGATTGGCACCAAGACGACGTCCAACAGCATCCTCGAGTGCCGCGACGTGCTGGGCATCGAGGCGGCGCGCACGTCGATTGCGGTGGAGATCAGCGAGGTGATGGGCGGCATGGGCATCGACCCGCGGCACATGGAGCTGCTGGCGGACGTGATGACGTACAAGGGCGAGGTGCTGGGCATCACGCGCTTCGGCATGTCCAAGATGCGCGACAGCGTGCTGCACCTGGCGTCGTTTGAGAAGACGCCGGACCACCTGTTTGAGGCCGCGGCCGGCATGAAGACGGACCGCATCGAGGGCGTCAGCGAGTGCATCATCATGGGCCAGACCATGACCATTGGCACGGGTGCTTTCAGCATGGTGCGCCGGCTGGGCATTGCGCCGGAGCAGCTGGCGCCGCGCCCGACCTGCTTCGAGGCGGCCTGGCAAGCCAACCACGGCGCGCGGAGGCGGGCGGCCGCGGTGGCGGGGGCGGCGGTGGCGGTGGCCTGAGGCGGAGGCTTACCAGGCATTGGATACGGTTGTTTGATCGATTGCTCAACGAAGAGCGTCTGTTGTCTCCCCGATACTACGTGTGCTTATTTCATGTCATCATTTATTTTGTCTATCATGATCGTCATCCTATCCCAAGCGTAACGCGCCAGGCGCAAAGGGCGCGCAAAAGAAAAGAAAACAGAAGAAAGAAGAAAAGAAAAAAAAGAAAAAAAAGGAGAGAAAAAACAAAACAAAGGGGAGGATGCAGAGGCTGATGAAAAACTATGTGCAACGAAAAGAAAAAGAGCATCCACGGCATCACCTCGCTGCCTCGTACGCCGGCGGAGGCGCGTCGTCCCGGTCGTCCCAAAACACCGGGTTCTTGCGGTTCTCGTCGTAGACGCGGCGCGCAATCTCGCTCGCCATCTTCATGATCCAGTCCTTTTCCATGACGGGCGAGGCGTCAGGGAACGCGGCCGCCGGCGTGAGGGGGGCGCCCGCCAGCGGCGAGGACACGGCCGGCGAGGACACGGCCGACGCGGATTCCCTGGCCGGCGACGGCGGCGCCGCGGCCAGCGACGCAAAGAGGCCGCCCACCGGCACGCCGGCGCGGCTCACTTCCGGCCGCTTCTGCGGGCGGGCAGCTACCGGCGCGTCTGCCGTCCTGGATTCGTGGAACACGCGGCTGCCGTCCTGCCCGCCCTCCTCGTCCTCCTCGGGAATGGACGCCGGCATGATGGGCTCGGACAGAGGCCCCTGCACGGACACGCTGTCGGACACGGTGTCGCCGGCCTCGCTGCCGGGCGCGCTGCCGGCGACGGCGCCCTTGCTGCCGGCGCTGCTCTTGCGCAGGTTGACGACGCGCGTCTTCTTCCGGCGGCCGTTGGCGTACGCCTTGGCGTGGCGGGGGCTGTGGCTGTTGGCGCCCAGCGACAGGCCCGTCGTGGCGGCGCCGAGGTTGACCATGGACGGCCGCGACGGCAGGTGGCCGTGCACCTGGCTGCTGGTGTCGGAAAAGGTGTAGGTCGTGGTGGAGGCCGTGGTGTTGGTGGCCGCCGCCGTGAACGAGTTGCCGCGCGAGAGCGCCGGCGTGACAAACGGGGGGCTGCTGTTGCCGCCCGACGGCGCGTCCTGGCGCTCCGAGGGGCCGGCCCACGCGCGGAAGACCACCTCGCGGATGCCGGGCGTGAACAGCGACAGCGTGCGGTGCGAGTTGGTCAGCGCCGCGAGGCGCACGAGGTTCTTCTGCGAGAAGAGGGACTGCGACTCGGGGCTGCCCGTGGTCGCCAGCGACGGCAGCTCGCCGGCGTCGACCGGGTTGCCGTTGGCGTCGACGGCGTCGGACGGCGCGTCGGCCAGCGGGTTGACGCGCAGCTCGCCGGCGTCGCCGTCGGCGCCGGCGCCCGCGTCCGCCGGCTTCGGCGCCTGGTCCGGCGACCACAGCTGCAGCGACAGCCGGTGGATGATGGCGGGCAGCTCGTCCATCATCAGGTCGCGCAGCTTGCCCTCGATGGTGCGCTGCAGGTAGTCGCGGACGAACTGGATCGAGTCAAAGGTCGACGAGACCTTGAGCGACTCGAGGGGGTCGTTGCGGAAGACGAGGGTGAGGCCTTTTTGCTTGGAGAAGACGACGATGATAAAGGCCGAGAGCTTGATCTCCGACAGCGTGATCTGGAGCGGGATCGTGAGGCCGGACGCGGCCGCGAGCGGCTCCGGGGAGGTGAACGACGGCTTGGAGGAGAGGTAGGTGTTGAGGGGGTTTGCCTGGGATGTCAGTGGGGGAAGAAAAAAAGAAAATAACAATAAAATAGAAAATAGAAAATAGAAAATAAAAATAAAAATAAAAATAAAAATAAAACAAAAAATTAAGTAGTCTTAAAAAAACAGAAAAAGAGAAAAGAAAAGAAAAAAAGAGAGAAAACAGAAAGAGAAAAGGAAAAAGGAAAAGGAAAAGGAAAAAAAGGGAAAAAACCCACCTGCACCCGTGTCTTCAACGTCAAAAATGCATCCCCTGCGTAGCACATCTTAAAGATGCCCCGGAAGCGGTCCGCCGCAATGTCGCCAATCTCGAGGATCTCGAGGTCCGGCGGCACCGAGCCCAGGTTGAACTCGGTGACGAGAATGTCGTCGACAATAATCGGCGGCTTGGGCGTCTTGTTGAGGGCAGTCGTCAGCATCTCGCGGGCGCGCTGGTAGAAGCTGGCGTCGGCCGCGAGCGGCGACCAGTTGAAGTTGAAGGCCATGGCGCAGGCTGCGCGTCGTCGGCGTCGGCGTCCGCGTCCGTGTCGTCGGCGAGGCTGGCGACGGCACGCGTCTCGGCCTCTCCGCGGTGCTGGCGGTCCCTGTCTCGTGGTTCGCGTGCGAGGCTATGTCTGTGCTCTCATCGTGTGGCGTAGAGGGATGCCGGCGAGGCGCGGCGGTTGTGTCGTCGTCGTTGTCGATTTTACGGCTCTTCAACGTCGAGCTGTGGCCGAGTGTGGCCAAGCGTCCGAGTATCGAGTCGTTCGAGGCTGCACGAGAGCAGACGCAGCAAGCAGCGTTGAAGCGAATGGCGGTGGAAACAGCGTTGAGGCTGGCCGGGCAGACAGAAGGCGAGAGACGTGAAAGAGTACGAAAGATCACGAAAAGATCACGAAACACGTCCGTCAGACGATGCAGATGCAAAAGGAAGGACCGAGGACGGGAACAGCAAAAACAGGAAGCAGCGGCTGGGGCGCGAATGCAACGCATGCGAAATGAGAAAATAGGGAAAGACCCGAGAGCAATGCAGTGCTGTTAGTGCAGGCGCAGGTGGGCCGTGCGCTCGAAAAACGAGTTTGTGTGGGCGGAGAGGCCCGGAGCAAATCCAGGGCACCGCAACAGCGATGCGGTCAAGGAGGAAAGAGCGATTGGCAGTGGCGTGAGGGCGGCGCCCAATGGCAGCGCGTCTTTTGTTTTCCGGTGGCAGGCGGCCCCAAAACTTTTCTCACCTTGTTTTTCCCGTAAACTTCCACGCTCGCGCCTTCCCCGCCTCCACAACACCCCGTTGCTGCCACTATGTACGCTCGTACGAGCCTTTAGGCACGTGACCCTTCACCGCCTGTCTCGCAACTGCAAGAGCAGACTCCGAAATTACGTCGTATCTTGCCAGCACTGCCGGCGCGGCGGGGTTTGCACTGCAGATACATGGGTCGTGTGGTCGGACGTGGAGCGCTACTGCAGAGTGCATGCAGGAAAAGCGACCGTCGACCGCCTGCAGCGACAGCGAAGCATTGTAGCGGCAGTAGTGCGACAGCAATGGACCTCCGGCGCAGGGTGCATGCAGCTGCTCGTAGAACGGGAGAGAAGGCAAAAGACGAGCCGGGCGCGAGACGGGTCGGCGGGTTTCTCGGTAAGGACCAACGGGAGTGGAGTGGGGAGACTTTCAACGCTGGACGTCGATGGTGCGCAGTGGCCTGTTGTCTTGGCCGGCGGGGAGGAGGCAAGGACGATCAGGCCAGCGCGGCGACAGTCACGACTCGTTCCGTATGTATCGTACAGGCGGCTACGTCACTCAAACGCCGGGTGAGGCGTGCTACCAGGACCCGTGACAGCAGCCGCTGACCGAACACAGGACGAACGGAGAGCAAGATGTGACGAGGTGGGGTGGACGATTGATGATATGGAATGACTGCAGTACGAGTTTGTACATAAGATACTACGAGTACTCGGGACGGCCAAGATGCGCAGGGTGAAACAGGGAGAACGTCGAGCCCACCGCCTTTTCGGCAGCGGGGCAGACAACTCAGAAGGCGAGTGCGGAGGGCAGTCGCTGCAGCCGAGGCCGAAAGGCGTCAAAACGATGCAGCTGCGCAGGCGGTCGGGCAGCAACAGCATAGGCAGGCGGCGGGCGAAACGCCGTGAAGGGCAAACGACAGCGGCAGGAGCAGTCAAAGAAGTCCGAGTCGGAGCGTGCGGGCCGGACCGGATGAGGCAGGCGCGGGAGACAGTGAAGGAAGGTAAACAAAGAATCAGTAAAAAGATGGAGAAGAAAAGGAAGAAAATAAGAAGGAAAAAAGAAGGAAAGAAGAAGAAGAGAAAAGAAAAGGAAAAAAGGAAAAAAGAGAAAAAAAGGAAAAGAAATAAGAAAAGGAAGAAAAAGAAGAAAAAAAAAAATAAATAAAAAATAAAGAAGAAAAAAAAGAGGGGACTCCGAAAACGGCTCGACGACCCTGATAGGCGCCCGTGCAGACCAGACTGGCCCCTCCCCCGCCCGCACTTTGCGATTCGCTAGCCTGCTCGTGCGCAGCCTCTGCTTCTTCAGCCTGCCGAAGCTGCAGCGAGTAGGAAGCGAGCATGGGGAGGGCGCGCGGGAGGGCGCGCGGGAGGGCGCAGGAGGATGCGCCGATGACGAGCTGGACCTGCAGCCGTGCGGCGGCGGCAAACAAACAAGACGGGCCTCGTTTGTCGGGCCTCGTTTGTCTCGTGAGGACATGGACAATCGTACCAGCACTCGTAATATCCATAGTAAGACCGCACAGAATCGAGGCGCAGTTGCCTTGTGCGCCGTTCTCCGTCGCTCTTTCCTCACCGACACTGCGCCGCAGACTGCTGTTGCGCGCCGGGAAGGAGCAAAGGAGCCCCGTGAGACGTGAGACGTGAGCAATGACGATATGTGCAAGCGCACGGGTCGCAGCCAGGCCCCAGCCTCGGGCGGCCTTGGCAACCCAGCCGGCCAATTGGCGCGCAGAGGCCCCAATGAAGCGAAGCGAGACGAGCAGGCGACTGCCTGCCATGCCAATAATGTCGTTCATCTCAAACAGGCACTTCCCAAAACGGAAACTGCCGGTGTACGCTGTGCGCACGCTCGTTCGCTCGCTTGGCCGTTCCTGCCAATTCTTGTTGTTTTGCCTCCCTAGCCGCGACAGCCTCTCACGTAGGGTCCTTTGCGCTGCTGGTCGCGCCTTCCCCTCCGCTCGATTGCGCCTGCCTCGTCTGCCAGCGGTCGCTTGCAGCTGCCCATTCCCACATCCCATCGCGGCTGGCTTTGTCCTGCTCTTTTCACCCTCGTTCCGTCGCGTCGTCGTCCGCGCTCGACCCTATCCGTGTACTTTTCTCTACCCTCCCCACACATTGGCGTTTTCTTGGCAGCCTCGTTGCGCCGGTCTTTTTCGCAATCTTTAGCAATCTTCTTTTTACGGATTTTCAGGAAAAAAAAGAAAAGACAAGAAAAAAAAAAGAAAAAGAACCTCCTTTTTCCCCTTCTTCGGCTTCGTTCTTCCATTCTGCCTCCTGCCGGCATCTCCTAGCATCTCCCCCGCGTCTTTCTCTCGTCTGGCCTCTGGCCCCTGGCCCCTTGCTTCCTTCCACATCTCCATCGCGGTACCCACCCCCACCCCGGATGGCCGCCGAAGCAGACACCGTCGCCGACGACACCCCCAGCGGCCGCTGCTGTACGACTGCTGCGCCGGCTGCTGCACCGGCCATTGCGGCCGTCGCGACCGTCGCATCCTGGCCGACGCAATCGCCACAATCGCCGCAGACACGGCCGCGCCCGCACACGCCGCCGCTGATCACCACCATGCCGTCGGCCGTGACGTGCTCGCTGGTCGGCGAGGGGTCGGCCAATGCCGTCTTTTGCGTGAGCCCCGTCAAGGACGTCAAGGGCACCACCAAGGGCACCACCAAGGGCACCGCCAAGGGCACCGCCAAGGGCACCGCCAAGGGCACCGCCGACGGCGAGGGCACCGCCGGTGAGGACGACCCCCTGTCGACGCACCTCCTCCGCATCCCCAAGCACGGCCCGGGCGTCGGCCCCGCCACCTGCCTCGAGCACCACGCCTTTTACTCGTCGGTGCTGCAGCCGCTGCTGGGCGCGGAATGGCTGGTCAGCCAGCACCTCGTCCAGGGCGTGGTCTCGACGGGCGTGCACGCGGCCCTCAACGAGCTGCTGGCCGAGCTGGACCGCAGCGGCCAGCGGCGGCCCGACTGGGCCGGCGCGCGTGTTGCGGCCGACGTCGACGTGGCGCTGCTCGTCGAGGACATGACCGACGCCTGCAAAAAGAAGACCCGGCGCTCGCCGTCCACCACGACCATCCAGTGCAAGCCCAAGTGGCTGGTCCAGTCGCCCAGCGCGCCGGCGGGCGCGCGCCGCTGCCGCACGTGCGCCCTGTCCGCGGCCTCGGGCGCGCCGCCCGGAGCCGGCGGCGGCGGCGGCAAGGCCGGCGGCGCGCACAAGGTCAAGCCCTGCCCCATGGTCCTGGTCGCGGACCCGCCGGCCACGCCGCAGGCCGAGGCCGAGCTCGAGGCCGCGCTGTGGGACTATGTCTGCCGGCACCTGGGCCGGGCGGCCTCGTCCGCATCGTCCGCCGCGTCCGCGCCGCCCGCGCTGCTCGCCACGCCCGCGCCGCCGTCCGTCGCCCTGCTCAAGGCGCGGCCCGCGATTGTGCGCTGGCTGCGGACGACCAGCCTGTTCCGCCGCATGGCCGCGATCCAGGCGGAGCTCGACCCGCACGGCGCCTTGTCCATCGACCCGGAGGCGCCGAGCGCCGCCGCCGCCCTCGAGCGCCTGCAGACCGCCATGACCCTGCGCGACTGCACCTGCTTTCTGCGCGTCAAGATCAAGACTGGAGACGGGCCGGCGGCGGCGCCGTCGCAGCCGGCACTGATCTCGGCCAAGCTCGGCGACCTCGACCGCAAGGACGGCCGCCGCAAGCTGGCCCGCTGGCAGGCCCAGGAGCGCGCCCTGCTGGCGGGCGGCTTCTACCTCGGCACCGAAGAGCCGCGCCAGCAGACACGCTGCTGGCTGGAGAGGCGGTGCTGAGGGGGTTTTCTTTTTTTTCTTTTTTCTTCTTTTTTCTTCTTTTTTCTTCTTTTTTCTTCTTTTTTCTTCTTTTTCATTCCTTTCTGTCATCTATCTCCTTTGTCCTGTAACGCATATGTCAAGGTCTTTCTTTACATTCCCATGTCAGTCTGCTGTATGATAGCACTTGGCCTGGGTTCTATCTTCATCTCATGGTGTCGTGTGATGACGTCGGGGACGTCACTTCGAGGCCATTGGATTCTTTAATGGTAATAAATTCTCCGGCTATCCATGAGCTTTCCAGTTTCTATGCTGCCCGTACACAGATGACTAAGCGAGAAGACGCAGATGAGATTGGCAGGTGGCTTATGAAAGGATCTAGGTGCAAACCGAAGACAAGTGGCGCAGATGCTGCCGTGGTATCAGAATATCCTTGTGGAACTGCAATGCCAGGCAGAAACAGGAAGAAAGAAGAAGTGGACGAAACGAGAACATGCCAGAAATCAACGCCAAACTGAGAACAACTGTCGTATCTCATGCAGATGCAATGCAGGTCTATGAGACGTGAAAAAAGACGCAAAGACATAAGACGCAAAGACGCAAGGACAAAAAGACGTGACAGACGAGAGCCAGAAAACAGAGTAAAAAAAAGGAAAAAAGGAAAAAAGGAGAAAAAGGGAAAAAAAGAAGAAAAAGAAGAAAAAGCACTACAAGTGCGTCACGGAAAAACTGAGGAAGCTGCCGACGGTCAGGCCGGCAACCAGGCACAGCCCCATGAAGCCGCCGGCGGCCTCGCGCTCGCCGTCCTCGACCCACTCGCCGGCGGCCATCATGGCGGTGGAGCTCAGCCAGCCGCTGCTCAGGCCAAAGGGCAGCTGCACCAGCAGCAGGTAAAAGAGGTCGCTGTCGACGACGGCGCCGCGGCCGCCGAGGTTGCACAAAAAGTAGAGCGGCAAGAAGACGAGGCGCGCCAGGCCAAAGGCAAACAGCAGCACGGGCCGCCGGTGCAGGGCGGCGGGCACGGGCAGCATGGTGGACATGCGGCCCAGCAGGTCGCCCAGGTTCCAGAAGAAAAAGGCCAGCGGGATGAACGCCGGCGGGCGCAGGATGGCCGGCAAGGCGGTGTCCGGCGGTCCCTGCCCCTGCCCCTGCCCCTGGTCGAGGACGGTGCGCACGGACAGCACCTTGGGCGTCAGGACCGGGAAGAACATGGTGACGAGGAAGCAGACGAACACGGCCAGCGCCAGCCAGTGCAGCTTGAAAAAGAGCGTCTTGAGGCTGACGACCTTGCGCGCGGCGCGCTCGGCCTCCTCGATGGACGCCATGCTCTCGGACAGCGCCTGGGCCATGCGGTGCTCGACGATGCGGTCGTGGCGCCGGCTGAGCGGTTGGAAGGCCGCCAGCGTGGCCACGGAGATGACGACGGCCGTCAGAAAGTAGTAGAACGCCGCCGTGCCGGCCTTGCTGACGGCCTCGTAGTCGGGGGCGGCCGACCGCGCGCCCACCGCCGCCGGATCGTCCGACGCCGGCGCAAAGATGAGCACCGTCAGCATCTGCGCGACGGGCGGCAGCACGCCGGCCACGCCCTGGCCGGCCATGATCGCCTGCGTGTACTCGGGCCGGCCAAAGGACGCCGCGTAGGCAAAGGCGCCGTTCTGCAGCAGGCCGCAGGCCCAGGCCGAGCCGGCCACCATGACGACCAGGAACAGCAGGTAGACGTCGGTGTAGACGCCCAGAAAGACAGACGTCGACGCCGTCAGCAGCCCAAAGACGGCCACGTTGAGCACGAGCGCCGCGTTGATGCGGAACGGGTACGAGGCCGAGTACTGGATGTTGGTCAGCACCAGCATCGCCGCCAGGTTCGTGCACGTCGACACGGAGATGATGGTCGACTGGAAGGTGGCCAGCAGGCCGGGGTCCTGCGCGAAGCGCATCTGGAAGTAGGGCGCCGCGGCCATGAACATGTTCCACGCCCACAGCATGGCCACGCCGATGAGCATAAAGATGCCGTACTCGAGCCACGAAAAGGGCGCCGCGCCCGCGTTGTCGTCCTCGAGCTCGCCCTCCATCAGCGACGACGCGTAGCCGCTGCCCTCGTCGTCGAGCTGCAGCGGCATGCGCTCGTCGACGGCAAAGTAGCCGCCGCCGCCGCCGTCGCCGCCCTTTTTCTTGCCAAACATGCTGCGCAGCTGGTCCATGATTCGCGGCATGCCCTGGTGTGTGTGTGGAAGACGAGAGGCGGAGATGCTCGACACGATGCGGAGATACTCAGACGAGGCCCGGTGGCAGCGGACGCTCTTTTATGGCAGGGCACAGCTGCGATGGAAGGGCACAGCTGCGCGGGTCGAGGCCGCCAGGGCAGCCGGCGTCGAGAGCCGCGGAGACAAGAGGCCGCGGGGCCAGAGGAGGAGAGGGGAGAAGAGCGCGCCGGGGAGGACGGCGCATACGTCGTCAAGCGGGCCCAAAACAAGAAAGCGGACGTGACGCAGTCGACGATCGGAGAGGCGGGATCGGTGCGCAAGCGCGTAGTTAAGGAGTGGCGGCAGGCCGTGGTGTTGTTGGGCAAGTGGTCGTTGGTCGTTGGTGGAGGTTGAGGGCTGAGGGTTGAACGGCTGATTAGATAAGGCGGCAGCCAGGGCAGGCGCTGGTTGGCCGGAAGGAAAGACCCGGGTGGCCAAGGCGCCGCGCGCCAGGCAGTCGCGAGGTGAAACCAGAAGACCAGAAGGAGCGACCCAAAAGGAGCGACCGCAAGACAAAGTTGTGAAAGGACCAGACACCAAAAACAGAGCCTGCCCGTGATCGACGGAAAGACCGTATGACGACACGGCTCGACGCGTGCCTGCCTTCCCGTCAGGGCGATGGCAGGTGCGGTGGCAGGCAGGTGCGATCCCGTGCGATCGTCCCGCGCAAAACTAGGCTGACTACTCGCACTATTAGTACAAAGTACATGCTGGTCGTGCCTGCCGCTCTTGGCTGTCGGCCGGAGCAGCCCGCCCCCATATGAGACGACAGACGACACGCCCTGGCCGCACCGGGACCCAGCGACGGCCACGATGCACCACCACGCCAGCGCCGCCAGCGTGTGCGTATTGGTAAAGCGATTCGGTAATATGCAGTGTGCTAATCTCGCCGCCTGCAGTCGATGCGCGGAGACGCGCTTATCACGCCGGCGGCGTCCCCGCGCTGGCCTCGTCCTCGTCCTCGTCCTTCTCCTCTCTGCCCGCATTCTGCCCTGCTGTCACCGCGATGAAGTCATCGAGCCGCCCGCGTCGAGCCTGGCCAGCGCCACCGACGCAATCGATCCGGCCGCACGGCACGCCGCGGCGCCAGACGAAAACAGGGCATGCCAGCCGCACGCGTAGCTGCCGGATCTCGCGTCGCATCGTCGTCCCCAGACCAAGATGCCCTGGCCCCCAGCGCGCTACCCCGTGTCGTCCGCTCGCCGTACTCGTATGCGTATCTGCGTATCTGTCTTCCCCCACTCGAGGCGCCAGCTTATCGTTGGAGGACGAGAAAGAAGGAAAATAAAAATAAAAATAAAAAATAAACAAAGAGCGGAGAAGCAGGGAAAGGCGCCCAGCTGGTGGCAAGAAACGACACAGGCCCTGCCCCAACTGCATGCAGCCCTGGCGCACGCCGTGGGGCCGCCGTGTCTGCAGATACCGTGTGGGCGTGTGAGTCGTCGACGCTGGGAAGCGATTACGTCTGCCGGCCAGGCAGACGCATTTCGCAATGTGTCCTGCTTTGCTCTCGTGCCTTATCCGCGTCAATCTGCTGCCGGCTCGATATCGCCAAGATTGTTCGAGGCCCGGCCGCACCACGCCGCTTTGTTGATATCGTGAATCGTGAGGCCACAGGCGGCGAGGCTAGTAGAGCACCATGTCTTCCTCCATTTCCACAATGACGCCCTTATCTTTCTCCTCCAGAGCGTCGGGGGCGGAGAGGCCGTCGTCCGCGTCGGCCTCGCCCGTCGTCTGCCGTTGTGGGAGGGGCGCGTCCGTCTCAGCTTCAGCGCCCCTGTCGTCTGCCCCAGCGCTGCCGGGCTCGTCCGTGGTGGCCTTGGTCGACGCGCCGGGCGCGGGACTGGCTGCCTCTGGCTGTGCGGCCGCCGTCTCGGCGTCGTCGTCTGCAGCTTGCCCAGCCGGCTCGGGCTCAGGGGACGTGCGCTTCGGCGTGTAGCGCACGCCGAGCTCGGCAAGCCTCCGTGTCTTTTGCTGCTCAAACTCCGTCTTCTCGCGGGCAATGCGGCACTGTGCGGCCTCAACTTGGCCCTGGATGGTCCGTCGCTGAGACGGCGCAAGCTCATGTGGACGGTGGTACTGCACGGTCAGTTTTCAACTCTGAAGAGGAGACAACACGGAAAGAAGCACAACGCACCAGCGCCGGCTTGGCCCGCGTGCACAGGCTCTGCGCGAGGAGCAGCTCGTTGGCGTGCCTTGTCTGCATCACCGCCTCGTCGAGCTGCACCTGCTCAATCGCCCGGATGCGCTGCAGCTTGGCCAGCCGCTCGGCCGCCCTCCGCCGGTCCTCGTCTGTCTGCTGCGGCGGCTGGCCTCGCTGTCCGCCGTCTGCCGGCGCTCTCGCACTCGGCCGCGGCGCCGCGTCCCGGCCGGCCGCCGCCCGCACGCGGGGCCGTGCTGGCTGGCCTCCGAGGGCGCTCAGCAAGCCGCCAAAGAGCCGCTGGCCGCGCTTGCGCTCCTCCTGCGAGACGCTCACCACGCGCCTCCGCGCAGGGGGAGACGGCGAGTATCGGCTGCTGCCGCTGTGACTCCGGCTCCGGCTCCGGCTGCGCTGCGGCGACCTCGGCCGCCCGTCACGCGCGGCGCTGTCGCGCCGCGGCCGCTTTGGCGCGCGCTCTCCGCCGCCCGGGTCCTCGTCGCGCAACGCCACGTCGTCGGGTCGCGGGTGCTTGGCCGGGTGCGGCGATACGTGGTGGTCGCCATCGCCCGGCACAAAAGGCACCGGCAGCCGCGCGCCGGCCTCCTCGCCGGCCTCCTCGCTGTCCGCGCCGGCAGATACGACGACGTCGCTGCAGCCGGCGGTCGCCGCAAAGTCAGCCGCTGTCTCTCTGCGAAACGTAAGATGCTGGTGGCTGCTTGCTTACCCTGCGTCCGACGGCATAGTGCTGCGGCCTTTTCTGTCCGGTCTGCCCGGCTGTGTTGAGCACGCTTCGGCGCCGACGCGGTGCTGTCCCGGGATGCTGTGTCGCGATCGTGGCGGCGGCGCTGCAGAGGCCAAAACAAGCGATGCTGCAAGGCTGCCGCGAGCTCACCGTGGCCAATAGCGGCAGCGGCAGAACGCGCCACAGCCTGGCAGCGCTAATCGCAGGGCCTAGGCGCTGCAGATGGGCATCGCTCTCTGTAACTTGGTATCTTACATCAATCACTCTCTTTCAATCCTCCGCATTTGCACATTTCCCGTAATACTCTTGACACGACAGCCACTTTCATAACAAGAACATGCTCGACGAGCTCTTCGCTCGGCCGCACAAGATTAGACAATATTGATATTGGAAAGAAAACAGAAAAGAACCGCGAGACCATCGCTAGTATTGCCCTTCCAAGGCAGCCTGATGTGGGAATGGATGAACAAAAACAAAAACACAGCTAAAAGGCAGAGAATCCAGTGGCCGAGCCGACGCTGGCTCCCGGCGAGCGTTGGTAAGACAAAAGAAACGACATAAAAGACTGAACCCAACGTTTCCTGTTTCGAGATCGTCTGCAAGGAAAATCAAACAACCCAAAATGGATTGCAACATAACCAGGGCCGGCCCCCCCTTTCTTTTTGTGACAGACAAGAGTGGCTTTTTGCTCGTGTGCAAAACCTAAAACCTCCCCGGACGCCTAGGAGACAAAGACAAGAATAAATAAATGGAAAGATAAAGTGGAAAGATGTGAATACGTGGAAATCGTAACCAAACGCCCAAGCTCTTCGTAAATGGACCGAGTAGAAATGGCAATCGTTTCTCTCCCCTCATAAGATCGTAATAAAAGGACCGAAATATCACTGTCCGTTCTCGGCCGTAGGCGGCGTGGCCAGGCCCGCCGTGTTGGCGTAAAGAGGGGCCTCCACGGTCGGAGGAAACATGCGCGGCACGGCCGGCGAGCTCGAGGGGCCGTCGGTGCCGTCAGTGCTGCTGGTGCCGCCGGTGCCGTTTGCCAGAGCTGCCTGCTGCAGAGCGGGCGGGGCAGGTGGCGACGACGGAACGACGCACTGCAGCGGGGGGAGCTGCACGCTGTCAAACTTGCCAAAGGCCGTCTGCGTGGCAGGCGGGTAGCCCACGCTGGCGCGGAGCCGGTCGTCGTCGGCGTACCGGGCCGGAGCGCTGTACTGCTGGTAGTGGTTGCTGTGGTCCGGGTGGCTGCTGCCGTGGCCGTGCATGGGAGCATGGCTCATGCTATAGCTGTGCCCATGGCCGTGGTGCGCATGATGCGTCCCCATACTCGAGCTCGGGCCAGGGACGGCATGGCCCGGATGCGGATGCGGGGGGTAGTAGGGCGGATAGCCGGTCGGACGCAGCGCCTCGTCCGCCGCCACCACACCGCCGCCGGATCCGTCCGCATTGGCCGCCAGGCGTGGCAGGGCGTTGGGCAGGGGCGGCGCGTGGCTGCCAGGGCCCGGCGAAGTGGGACGCCCGCAGTGCGCCGAGGCGGCACTGTAAAGGAAGCCCGCCTCCGACTGCGAGCGCTGGTGCAGGCCAGAGCGACGCGTAGCGGCCGCGTCAAGAACGTACGACGACTCGAGCTGCTGGGCCACCGGGAGGCCGCCGAACCGCTGCGGGTTGGGTGCTGGAAGAACGCCATACGCGGCCTCGCTGGGCCCAGAACTGGACGTGCTATGGTGGCGTTCATGGCGTTCATGGCGTGCCTCGAGGCCGTCTGTCGCGAGCATCTCGTAGCGATGGTCCACGCCGTACGCGCGTGGGCGCGCATAGGGATCGATGGCGGTGAACATGGTGCCGTACCGCGGCTCCTCGGCGTAGTAGCCCTGTCCCTCGGCGTGGCTCTCGCGGATGCCAGCAAAGGCCGGGCGATGGGCGAGCTGCATGCGGCCGTTCAGCCCAGCACGCGCGGCCATTGGCGGCTGCTCAAACCGGTCCGCGAGACCGCCCATGCCGTGGTGCGGGGGGTGGCCATGGCCCTGGGCCATGATGCCAAAGCCCTGGCCGTCGCCGTCGCCGTCGACGCGCTGGCGCTTCTCCACGGGCGCCTGCAGGTAGTCCATGCCGCCAAACGAGCGGGCGGAGGCCGATCCCAGATAGCTGCTTGGTTGACTGCTCCGACGAGCCATGGCGACCGAGTCCGACCGGAAGGCCGCCGTGTTGACCGACTGCGACCGGCGATGGCCGCCCGCTGCGCCGAGGCCCTGGGAGCCGGGGGTGGCCCGCCGCTTGCTGTATGTCTTCTTGGAGCTGTTGTTTGTGGTGGGCTCGTCGCTGTTGCCGTCGGTCACAATGTTGGGCAGGATCTCAATGTCGGGGATCTGCTGCAGGCGGCCGTGGTCAATGTCCGACTTGAGCCGGTCGACAATGCCGAGAATGTCGGGCGTGGAATAGCCGTCGCCAATCTGCGCAACAACCCAGTCGGGCACGGCGGTGCCGCTCATCTCGGCCCGGTCGTCGTCAAAAACCTCCTCGTCGTCGCCCCCCATGCCCCGCATGCCGTCGTCGTGAAAGGGCCGCTTCTTGCCGGCGGTGGCCATCTTGCTGTCGAGCCGCAGCTGCTCCCGCTTGCGCACAGAGAGAGACCAGTCCTTGAGAACCGGGCCGCGGTTCTGCCGGGCGTTGCTATCGCTCCAGGCCTGCACACGCCGCACCTGCTCCTGCACGAGCCCGATCTGTCTCTGGGGGTACTCGCCGCCATTGCGGTATCGGGTCCGCTGGTAGTGCTTGCGGCAGTAGTGCACCCACACGCCGGTGGGAATCATGCGCGTGCACAGCTTGTTGCGCCCGAAAATGTGCGAGATGGCCTTGCGCAGCTGCGAGCCCGTCTGGCAGTCGCCGCGGTACATGCAGACCGACGCAACCTCAAAGTCGGTTGCCGTCTCCGAGGCACGCACCGACGCGGCCTGCGAGCAGCCAGGAGGGCCCGTCGCAGCAGCAGGGCTCGAGCTCGGAGGGCTGGGCGACAAGGTGCCCGTGGTTGTCATCTTGACAGGGGTCGAGCCGGCATCCGACGAAAAGATGCGCTCGCTACTGGACGGGCCGGACTGCCCGGGCCCGGTCGGCGAGCTGGACGCCGAGTCCTCCTCCATGCTGTTGCCGTCGCTGTGCTGTGATGGCGACGGGGTGGGCTCCGGGATGGGGCCAAAGGCCGGGAAGCGGGGATCGAACGACGACGCCGCCCCGATGGACGGGAAGTCCGGCGCCGACACGGCCCGCTTGTGGCGGCGAGTGGGCGAGCTGGGTGGCCGCAGCCGGTCGCCGCGAGACTGGGACGGAATACGCAGAAGGGGAACCGGAAGCCTGGATAGGGCGCTGTTAGCATGTGCCGCCCTCAGCTGCTTGACCTCGTCGTCGTCCCGCTTCGCCCAAAAAGGCCCTGAAAACCTTATAGAAAAGCACTTCGTAGGGGAGAGGGCTTTTCAGCATGCCAGGCACTGACCAAGTGATGCAGGAAGAAGCGTTGCTGGTCGGAAGAGAGGCGCGCGATGACGAGGTTGTCATGGCACGGGGAGGGAAGAAGGAAGAGAGAAGAATAAGAATCTCGAGAAGAGAGCGCTTGCTGTAGAAATAGCCACGACAAAGGGGCGGGGAGAGGGGCCCAGATCTTCCGGGAAAGGAAAGAGCAGAGTGATTCAAAGGAAGCAGCAGGAGGGACGTGGCTTCCTCGTTGGGATGAACGCATGCGCAAGCGCAGAGGCAGGCCCTGTGGCCAGCGCAGGGAAGGAGCGACCGGGCCAACACTAGGCAAGCTCCAGGAAGAAGCCGAGAAAGAGCAGAAGAATCAGAAGAATCTGAAAAGAATCTCAAAAAGAATCTCTGCAACAGCCTGGCAGAGAACCGACTTGCAGCTTCAACTTGCACGAGGCAGCCAATCAGAGAGCGGTTGGGGTGCCCGGATTCGTCCCATGTAAACAAAGCACACACTCAACTTTGAGGTGCGCCTGCTCCGACACCACCAAAAAAGCCGGCACCAAACGCAGCCTTCTTACCTGGACGGGTTTTGGTGGCATTCGCCGTCTTCCATGGGCCCTGGCCGCGGGATGATGAGCACAGCGTCGGACGGCGACTGGGCTCTGCCGGACGATCGCGGACTCGGCGCGGGCGGCGTGCCCGTCGACAGGCCGTGCCGTGGCCGGACGGGCGTCGGCGACGCGGGCGGGAAGGCGGGGCCGGGCCTTTCCGGCCTGTCGTCTCGGTCGCGCGATGGGGATGTCTGCATCCCAAACGAGTACTGCTGCAGCTTGAGCTGGTGCTGGCTGCTGCTGGCGTGGTGTGCGTGGTGTGCGTGGCCGACGCCGGGGCCGGCACAGGGATCGGAGATGCGGGTTTCGAGGAGCGAAAAGTCAGTGATCAGCGTGGCCAGCGGCTGGTTCTCTGACACGGTCGACAGGGACGAGATGCGCGAGTGGGCTACCGAGTTGTTTGTCGACGAGGCGTTTGTGTACACGGACGAGAAGCTGCTGCGGGAGTCGGAGAACTTGTGCCGGGGCGACGTGCTGCCGCCGGCCGTGAGATCCAGGGCGTCGGGTGGCACGCTGCTGCCGCATGATGTCGTCGGCGTCGAGGCCGCCCGCGTTCCCGGGGGCGTCTGCACGAGCTTCTTTGTGTTGTCGAGCGCGAGGGAGAGCGAGTAGCCGCCCGCGTCCCACGGCGTCCGGTTCCGGTTCGGTGTCCGGGAATCGCTCGACCGGCGCGAGGGCGTCTTCTCAAACGGCGTTGCGGCCGTGCTCGAGGGAGCCGTGCTGCCGCCTGTTGTTGCCGAGGGCGTCTGCATGGCGTCTGCCAGCTCGTCGTCGCTGCTGCTTGTCCGCTCATGGACCAGCTGCAGCTCTCTCTCCGCCGCCGAGGCCGTCGAGGCCGTGTTCAGCATGGCTGTGACGTCCATCGTCTCTGTGCTGGTCGTTGGTGTCTGACTCGGAGCGTCGGTTCTTGTTGTCGACGCCCAGTTGCAAGGGCCAGAGGCTGCAAGACATCCAAACAGAGCCGACAAGAAACATGCACGCGGGCCTCTGTTCGCTTAGGATGGATGATCAAGATGGTCAGGATGTCGAGAATGTCGAACGGAGACCGCCTCGTCCTACGATATCACAGACGTCGAGAAGCAAAGATGGCCGTGGCCGATGGCCGTCTCGTATGTTGATATCGGCAAGACACCAGGAAACCAGCCGCGGCAGGGCAGAACAAGACGGCAGGTGTCAGGGAGTGGGCGGGACGAGTTACAAATAAGAAGGGCGAGAGAGGTTTGGATTTCCCCGAAGCGAAGAGAGGGAGAGAGATGCCCCTATTTTGCGTTTGTAGGGGGCTGCAAGTGATGGAACAAAAGAGGAAATCGGAAGGAAGCACCAGGGGAAGAGGAGAAAACAAAGAAAAACGATAGAAAAGGGCACAAAAATCATATGAAAGGGAAAAAGGGTGAAGAAGGGACAGAGGGAAAGGGAATTCTTGCCAGAAGAATACAGATCAATCGTGCTTCCGGGATCGACGTTTGAGAGTTGCACAGACGGTCCCCATAAAGATTGAAACAGCCGAAACAACTACAATCCTGGATATGGTGGACAGGTCTTGCGCTGCCGAGGACGTTGGTCGAGGACGGGGAGGGCGATGCAGATGGGCGGCGTAGAAGAACGTCCCATCGAGCCGGGTACTGTCGAAGCCGAAGAACAGCGTCGAGGCGCGCCTTTCCCTTTCCTTTCTGCTCCTGCTGTCGACTCGTGACAACAGTCGTCGTGTACAAAGCAAGATGGGTGCGAGCCGTGGCGACAGGACGGCGGAACGAGCACGGCTTATCTCGGTTTCTGTCGCGACGGTCTACGAGCCGTGGCCAAAGACAACTCGCCCAGGCGTCGATGTCGGGAAGCAAGTGAGAGAGCAAGTGGGATTTGAGTTTCAAGCTTCTCTGTGACGGCGGCTGCAAGTGAACCGAGAGGGAGGGATCCCAGAAACAGAAAGACGCAGGAAAAAGGCAAAGGCAAAAGGGCCCGGAGACGGCAAAGAGAAAGGGCGAGGACAAAAAGGGAAAGAGGCGATAAGGAGGCGGCTGTGTCGTCTCTGGATGTTCAGGACAAGGGAACGGTGATGGTTGAGGTCGAGGTCGATGTCGAGGTTGAGGTCTGGGCCGAGCTCAGGGATGTGCTTGAAGATGGACGTTGGGCAAGGCAAAGAGGAGGGGCGTGGAATATAAAAAAGAGAATATTGATAAAAAATAAACGGCAAAATACGTGCGCATGGGGTGCGGGTAAGAGAAGAGGGGAGGGGCGTGTGTTGTTGTTAAACAGTGGTGCAAAAGTGCTGGGAGCCCGAACAAAGGGTTGACTTCCGAATAAGGGAATGGCAGCGACCTGCAAGACTGAGACGAGTCGAGGGCATCCGGCGAGACGGGAGAGGAGGAAACGCCAATAACGAAAACAAGAGCAAAAACAATTAAGGTGTAAAACGAGAGAACTCGGGCAATGCTCTTTCTCTTTGTCACCCCACCCCTGTCCGGATGTTTCTGGGGCCAGGCCAGCCGGAGGACAGGTAAACGGTGTTGACGGCAGACTCGCTGACCGTTGCAGTAAGATACGAGTATTTGTACAGCGTACCATGTATATGTACAACACAGGACTGCTCTGTCCGACGCCTGGAGCAAGGGGCACGGAGGTGGCTGAGAGCATATCGTGCTGTGTATTACGGCACACGCCCAGCAGACACGTCCCCCGGCATCTGCTCGGTCGTGGGATAGATGCAATGCGCAGGTGCGGGTGCTGCTGTCGGGCAACGCCTTTTCGTCCGTGTTCAGAGCCCTTGGCCGGGCTGACAACGCCAAGTGAGTGACCGCAGGCCGCGCACGAAGAGACGACGAACAGGACGAAGAGCAAGGACGGCCGGGAAACGAGCTTGTGCGCTGTGCGTGATGAGTTTGTATCTTACAGGTGCGCGCTGCGTGTTGTGTTCCATAATAAACAGCCTGCAATGCGCGTGGCGTCCGCTTGCTCCTCTGGGTTGCTTTCAGAGTTGTAGACTGGCGTCCAGTGCCCCTTGAGCGTCACGCTAGCACAGCGGTGCCAAACTGTGCTGCTTTGGAGGCCATCTGAACCTCATGATCTCCGCAGGGGTATGCAAGAAGTACCCGTATCAGTTGCTCCCTACAGCGCAGGGGACCGTTGCGGGCGGATTGGATGAAAGCGAATGGTCGACGGCATGCATATGTATATGTATATGTACATCTTTCATTACGAGTACGAGACTCGTAGTCGTAGGCCTCTGGTGCAGTGGAGGCGGAAGGCGAGAACAAATACAAAAATAGACAGGATCAGGCTGGCAGTGAGCGCGTGTAAGAGACGACACGGCCAGGCTTGCCGTCTCCAGTGGATGGTGTGCCGCCGTGGTGGTGGTGACGACGACAATGCGAGGCGCAGCAGGTTTGCGATCGACAACTGAGACAGCTTGGAAGGCTTTGAAACGGCTGTCCAGTGCGAGCAGCTTGGGCGTGGCCTGACCTGGACGCCGGGTCGACAGAACATAGCGCCAACCAGGGAGTCTTCCTGAACAGGGCGCTGACCTGGCTAGGAACCACCTCGACGACCAGGGTTTGCCTCCGTGTTAGTGCAGGCCATTCATTGAACCACGCTGTAGAGTATACGGAGTCATACCTGGCAGCATGTGCATGCACATGCACTGTCCGACAGGTGTCCGAAGCCACGAGAAAGAAAGAACAAGCTGAAGAATGAAGAAAGCCGACGAGACGCCGTGGATTCCGAAAAGGCACAGTGTGCGGAGAGCACGTTTCCAGTCCTTTTGCAGGACCAAACAGACGACGCGCTCTGTAGTGGGCAAAAAAATATAATACGTCCCTTTCCTGCCGCGACTGCGTAAGCATGGCCCAGGGGACCGCTCTGCCATCTCGATGCCAACAAGGACTCGACCCCTGGAAGACCTCCCTTGGTAGCTAGACGTCCGCGAGGCCGGCAGTGCTGGGTCTCCTGTCGGGCGGAAGCACGCCCATTTCAGCCCCGGAGACGCCGTCTCGAACAGTCCCGGTCTCCACGGCGAACGCGTGGAGAAGAACGAGTACGACACAAGGACTCGCAAAAGGACAGGACATGGAATGGGTTGACGGCACCCCACAAAATGCTGAAGTAATGCCCAGACGGCCATCCACGACGGTGGCCTGAGTCTCCCTTGCTGTTTGTGTCTGTTTGTTTTTACCTGATAGCCATGCGTGCATCCTTTTGCTACTCGTGTCCTGTGCCGTCTTAATCGCAGTGTATAAGCAACCGCAGCACAAGAAACAGGCTTTCGAGAACATAGGCACACACCTTCTCGCCGGACCTCACCCCTCCCGTCCTCGTAGGCTTGGGGCCGCTCGTTGTCGTCTTCTGCAGGCCCTGCTGCAGCCGTTCTCGCAAGGCAGGACATGGGCTGATCGCGGACGGGAGAGACATGTCGCGATTGGCTGGTGCGAGGTCTTTGCTGGTGTTTCAGATGTGCTCCAAACGGCAGGGGTGCGGCAGACAGCCAGTGAGCCTAGCAGGGGGGCGACGCCTTTCCGAATCGAACCTGGCATCTCAGATTCGCCCACGAGAACTGAGTATATGTAATAATACTCGTACGCTCGGCTGGAGAAAGAAGAACTTCTGTCGCGATACGATGGCCGACTCGTTTCAGCACGCCAGCGTCCTCGGTAGGCCCGCGCAGGATCGCCCGCCAGGCAAGGGCCCGTTCATGCCTCCGTCGCGCAGCAGACGGCGTTTGGCGTTCTGGGGAGGATGCCTGTCCACACACACCCCTCCCCCTCTCCCCCGTTCCGAGGATCGGGTCACAGCGAGGTGCTGTTTCGGCTGTGGGACGAGCAGAGGCAAACGGAAGCAGGCTGGCCTCTGCTTGTCCAACGTCGGAAAGTTCTGGCGCGGGAAGACGTGTCTCATCGCTGGGTGCTGGCGATGCAGAGGGCGTCCCATCCTTGTGCGGAGAGACAGGACGCAACGCTCGCGGTCCACAAAACAGTGTCTTGCCTTGTTTTGCCTTTTCGTGCAAACTTGGCAGGCGCACCGGCCACTGTTCGTAGCGGGCAGTTGCGATGCAGCGCGGCGATACAGGTATGTTGAGACGGAGCTCTTTGTGCCTTCCTCTCTCGCCCGTATTCCCTGGTCGCTGCTTCCTGCGCACGTGTCAACCCAAAACAGCGTGTCTCAACCGGCGACTTAAGCTTTTTTAGTGCGCTGTGAGAAGGAAGGTACGAGTTTCAACGTCTCCCATCATCGCCTTGTCACGATGTGCCCCCATCGTGGGCAGCCGGCTCCAACGCCAGCCGGCTCCAACGCCAGCCGTCCCCAGCGCCAGCCGACCACGGTCCTCTTGCAGCGTCTTGGCGGCCTGCGCGGTTTGCTCGTCCGAAGAACGCAGCTGCCGGTCTCGCCGGCCATCTTCCCGACCGTCACAGGACGAAAAATGGAGAGTTGCACTGCATGCTTCTGCAGGCGCCCCGTAGACTCTCTCTTTTGTCTTGCCTCGAGGGCGGGTACCCGGTCCAGGCCTTGCCGTGCATTTGTTATTGTTTGTCATTATTTGTTATTTCGTGCTCTGCAGATACTTGCACTCGAATTGCCAGCGAGACGAGATCCGTGTTCAAAGCCGTCCCGGCCGTCTCGACGCCGCTTCCACGCTGTTTTTTCTCTTGTACCCCTTTCTGCCATTCATCTTTCGTCAGTTTTCAAGGCATCAACCAGGCCGGCGAATAGCGTGGAGTGCCGGCGGGACGAGAATGCTGTGTAATACAGCACACACTTGCACCTCTTGCAAAGTGTTGGGGCAAAGCGTGTCGGTTTGATGGCTCTGCCGACGGCATCGACGGCCCAGTGCTCAACACAAGGCTTCTGTCCACGCCCCAAAGACGTAACACGACGTCGTTGGCGGGCAGCGTGGAATGTGCAGATTCCAGTGGCTTTTTTCCCACGAAAACCGGCTGCATTCTCTTCTCTTCTCTTCTCCTCTTCTCCTCTTATTTTGCTGCTTCCATCCCGCTGCCGATCGGTCAGATGCACTTGCTAGCTCCATGTATGCACCTGTCCCGTCGGTTCCGAGCTTCGGCTGGTCCTGGGACGCGATCTCGGCCTTGTCTGTTATTCGTCCTCTGTCCAGAGGCATTGAGCGGTGAGTTGTGCCGTCTCCCCTGCCAGATGCCAGATACCGGGCCGCGTTCAGACGACAACACGACAGAAGGCTCCCGAGGAGAGAACCGCGGAAAACAGCAGCTCGCGTTCACCCGGCAGCGTGGGCTCTGCTGTACGTCGACTGTTTGTCTAGCCGTCTAGACCGGTTCGGACCCGTCGGTGACGCTCCAACGGCTCCGGAGACAAACAAATCGATAGCCCAGACATAAATAGAGCACAGACTAAAATAACTACAGTACGCGTCTTGTGTGGAGAAAGTGTCTACTGGGTACGGCCAAGGTGAGAAGGTGAGCAATATATGAAATCATTTCTCTAGTAAACACTCGTAGATACAATATACAACACAGAGAAAAAGAAAGAAAAAAACCAGTCAGCTCACGCCCACAACGCTCGATCCACAACCGTCTGGTCTGTCCGTCTCCACCCCTTTCTGCATCTGCCTGTTCTTCCCCACCCGGCTAGAACGGTGGGCAGGACGAGAATAGCAACAGACCAGGATGGCCAGGATCCAGGCATTTAGCGTGCACTGCCAGTCTACTCGTACAGAGCAATGGTCTCCCACGAATCCCACGCGGACGGCAAGATGGAGATGCGGATGACGAAAACGAGGCGGGCAGAGGGTCAGCGAGTATGACAGAGCGCTCGGCCGCAGATCCTCGCGTCTGTTCGTCTGCCAGGGCGATGACGACGCCTGGGGGATCCCGGGCAAGCCCATGCATGGCGAGGCACGGCATACGAGGCACAAAGCAAACATATGACGGTGAGAGGGCTTGTCTGATGTCCGCCGTCTTGTCCAGGGTGGTCTCGTCGTGGATCAAGTGAGTAGGTGTCAAAGGCAATGTTTTATCCATTTATTTTATATTCATTTTTTATTTTTATATTATTCTATATCGTATATTCACGCACCCCCCGTGAGCTTGGCCTCTCCCTCGATCTCTCTTGTCTCTGCATCTCCAGCCTGCCTTCTGGCAAGGCCTCTCCGGCCCCAGCGCACCGGGAGGAAGCCAGCATAGCCACAGGGCCACGCTGGCAGGCTGACGCGGCGGCCGTTGTTTGCTCTCGTCTCGTCTTGTCGCGCGCGTCCCTCGGCGTCGACGCAGCGGGCGGCCTCGAGGAAATGTGCTGCGTGTCCACGACGTCGGGCTGTGGCAAGCTGCGGCCTCTTGCGGGGCCCGTGTGGGCTCCGACTTGCATCTCGACTCGCCGGTCCATGCGTCCGTTCCATGACGGCAGGCTGCAAGAACGTGACGCCTCCCGTCCACCATGCATGCCCAGGGCACGAGCTGCTGGCCCTGCACCACCTCTGCGTGTTTACCGTCGGTGCCCACTGCATGGACTGGCAATGTCCGGAACAGACGTTTGTATTGCTCAAGCTGAAAGACGTTGCCTGGTATTCTCTGCCCACTTCCCGTGCCGGCGTGCTCAGCAACGCCAGAACTGCCCGTCTGTGCAGGCTGTTGCGGTTGTGCGCGGTGGGACGGCCCCCTCGTTTGTTGTTTGGATTCTCGTATCTCTTTCGCTGCCTTGTATCCTGTTTCCGGTTGGCTCTCCAGGACTGCCGCCGTGCAGCTTGTCCTCTTGTCCTTTGGAGTCGCTGTCCGCCCGTGTTCCCTCGCGCGTTTTCGTCCTTTCGTCCTTTTGTCCTTTTCGTCACGCCGTAGGACGCATCCTCTTGTCCTCCTTGCCGGTTGTGTCCGCTTGCCCGACGACAAAGTGCAAAATTCTCCGATAGGAAGAAGGAGAGCTGGCCCATGAATGCTGTGTCCGTCCTGCGTTTGTTTGCCTCCTTGTTTTCTTGGTTGCCCTTGTGCCCGGCTGCCCTCGTCTCTTCTTTGCAAGCTGTTGGAGGCCAGGCCTCGCTCGGTTTTGACGACCAAAGGGAGAGGGCCAGCGCTTTGTAGGATGGGGACGCCGTTGTCCTCCCGTCCACGCTGCTTGAATGTGCACACGCCACGTCATCGGATGCTTGTCTTTTCAACGAGAATAGCGAGATAGGACAGACAGCCAGTGCGCATGGCAGGTCGGCGTGCTCTTGTCACGCGCGGAAACGGAACGAGATCGGGGCGAAAGGGCGAAAAGAAACGTGCTGGCTTGCTGTCAGAATGCACGCAAAGACAAATCGCACAAGTCGGGAAAAAAAGGCACACGGCGTTCCGAAGAACACGAAAACCTAACGTTTCAGCGAACCCGGAGTAAAATAGAATAAAAAAGGCCCCCTCACAGCTGCACACTGGCCACGACGTGCGGCTGCCCTCACAGCTGCACGCTGGTCGACGGCGTGCGGTTGGACGGCCCGCGGAGATGGGCCGACGAGCCCTTGAAGAGGCTCTGCCAGATGTAGGCCTCGCTCAGCAGCAGCTCAATGTCCTTTTCGGTCCAGTCGCGCGTCGGGAGCGACTGCAGGAACATCATGACTTCCTGAAAGTCCATGCCGCACAGCTTGCTGGACCACTTGACCAAGAAGGCAGCGCAGACGTAAAGGTGGAACTCGGAAAACCCGTTTTCCTCGGCCTGTGCGTGTCAGATGTGTCCAGGGCCATGTCCGTGTCTCTTGCTCGCGCTCAACGTACCATGTATGTATCCCACATGCGGATCGTGTTCTTGACGCTGATCTCGCGCATCAGCAGGCAGTTCATCCAGCGGAAGCTGAACTGGATAAACTCGACGTGTTCCTGCTCCAGGTGCTGCGCCAGGGGCGCGTCGATGCGCGCCGTGAGGTCGCGCAGCGCCGCCACCTGGCGCTGGATGCCCGGCTGCGCCACAATGTAGTGGTCCTGGATGCCGTCCAGCAGCTTTGTCAGGCACCAGAACGAGTCGGCCTCGACGGCGTCGAGCACGGCGCGCGGCAGCTGGCCCGGGTCCATGCCCGTCTCAATGTCGGGGTCGGCAATGTACACGCCGAGAAATACCTGCCAGAACGGCGTCACCAGGTCGTTGATGCCCTGCACGTAGCCGCTCGCGGGGTGGCGGACGGCCCAGACGTACAGGATGCGCTCGAGCGACCGCTGCGTCGCCTCGTAGCCGTAGAGCTCAATGTGCGGGTTCGTCCGCGGCACGTCGATGCTGATCTGGTGCCACACCGCCTCGTCCAGCCCCCGCCCGCGGTTGCTCGACGGAGCGCTGCCGGCTCCTTTCTGGCCGGCCGCGCTGCCCGGCAGGCTGCCGCCTGTGCCGACCGCGCCGCTGCCCCGGTCAAAGGCCTGCCGCACGCCGTCCAGGTACTCGCGGCGCTTGCGCTCGAGCGTGGCCACGCGGCGCTCGCTGCTTGTCGGCAGGTAGCTGAGCAGGAGCATCCACGTCATGGCGCGCACCTCTTGCGGGATGCCGGACCAGGCCAGCGACCGCAGGTCGGGCAGGGGGATGGTCGACGCCTGCAGCAGCTTCTTGAAGCGGTTGATGCGGTGTATTCGCGAGTTGATGGCCTCAATCTCCTTTGTGCTCGCGCCCGGCGGCACCGGCGGGTGGTCGATCAGGTGCAGCGCGTTGGCCGGGTCGCGCAGAATGTCCTTGTACTGCGGCCGCAGGATCTTGCCCTCGCTCTTCTTGGGGACCGGGTACGACGGCGTCGGCCGCTCCACGGCAATGTCGGCGCTGTTGGAGTACCGCCGCGCCTGCAGGCCGCCGCGCGCGGAGGAGAGGTCGTCGCCGTCGCCGTCGCCGTTGCCGTCGTGGTCCAGTGTCGCCAGGGACACTGCGTGCCCGTGGCCTCCGCCGAGGCTGCCGCCGAGGCTCCTGTACGGCGTTGCGCTGCTGCTGCTGCTGCTCTGAGCTGCCGTGCGCCGTGCCCGCCGGTTCATGCTGGAGAGGCTGGGCAGGCCAAAGTCGTCGCCGTCGTCCTCGTCGTAGCCGTACACATCCTCGGACTCGTCGGCGTTCCAGTCGTTGTCGGTGTTTGTGAGGAAGCTCTTGTAGTTGCGGGCGTTGGACGCGCCGCGGTGTTTCTGGGCGGTCGGCGACTGGCTGCCGCCGGCCGCGTGCTGCCTGCTGGAGGAGGAGGACGGCGGCGTGCGTGGCCGGCCCGCGGAGGAGCCGGCAATGTTTCTGGCGCGCGGTCAGCAGGGGGACGAGCAGAGGCGCATCAACGGCCACGCACAAAGAGTCAAACTTGAGCATGTCGGCGTGCGAGTACGCCGCCCCGACGACAATGCCGGGGTCTCGCCGGCCACCGCTCTCGGAGCTCGTCTTGGGCGCGGCCTCGCGGTGCGGAGCGCGCCAGAACGGCGATGTGGAACTGGAGCACACGGATGTCAGCGACGGGCAAGCCGTGGACAATACGGGGGAGAGGGCACGCACTCTGCTCTGTCTGTTTAAAAACGGAAAGAAAGAAGAAAGAAAACGAGGTTAGCGCGAGGTCGGCAAACATGTGTCCTGCCTCCACAAAGCCAGCCTGCGACATACCAACTTGGACCATTTCCTGCTGCTGGGCGCCTGTTAGCACGGTGTGAGCCAGGACCAGCTTCGCAGACGCAGAGACAGACCTGGTGATGTGACGGCTTCTTGCCGCTTCCCGAGGAGGAGAACATGGCGGTTCGGCGCTGGGACGGCTCGGCGTGGAGGGCAGCAGCTGTTGCGGTCCTATGCTCATGGTGGTCGACGAGGCCGGCAGGGTGGCTGGACGGTCGGGCGCGGCCAGAAACACAGGAGAGGACACGCAGACAAGAAAAAAGAAGGGAAAAGCAAAAGAAACAAGAAAACGACGACGATGCCGGCGCCGAGGGCCGCCGGTGGCTGCAGGGACGGGCTGCAGGGCCTGCTGCACTCCGGAGCGTCTGCTGGGTCCTCGAGAGCAAGCGCGTGCCTGTGTGCGGCAGCAGGGCTGTCGTCGGGCGTGTCGTCGAGGTCGTCGAGGTTGTTGTCGGCGTGGTGTCGCTAGTTCGCTTGTGCGGCGGCGGAGCATTCAGTGGTTCGACTCGTCGACGGCAGGAGCCCCGCTGCCGCACGCGGGGGATGCTGCTGCAGGCGCCTGCGATTTGCTAGCGCGGCAGGTGCCCCCCAACGGTTCAGACAGTGCCCAAACGGGCTGTCTGCAGCGTTTGCACCGTGCACGTGAGTGCGCGCCAGCCTCAGGCAGAAACACCGTTCGTTGGCTCCTTCCCGTAGCGTGCGGTGACCTCAGCACGCGGCAGGCGCAGAGCGGAGTGGGGAAGGAGCGAGACAGCCGGCTGGTTTTTCCCTGGAGCTTACTACGTCGTACTCTCTGTACTTTCCCTGCGACGCACGCTCAACAACATCCCCCCTTTCTCTTCCTTTATCGTTGTGTTTACCATCACCAATCCAGCCTCGCCTGTCTTTTTGTTTCTGCCTGCGACCCGAAGCCATCGGCAGTGCTGCTGTGGTTTTTCGAAAAGAAGGAGGCGCCTTCAGCGTGGGCGTTTTCGCAGTGCTTCGACCTGCGCATCGAGAGATCCAGCTGACTTGAAGACCGCCGCGACGATGACAGACGCCGAAACCTTTGACGACGAGCTGTTTGCCGATCTGTGAGTGTCTCTTTTTTCGTCGCGCTGCGGCGGCCTGCCAGCTCCGCCTCCGCGGCTGTGTGGATGCGCCTGGTGCGCCGCGCCGGTGTCCTTGTTCCGGGACGTTGTTCTGACCAATGCTCCAGCTACAACGACGACGAGCCCCAGACGTCGAGAGCGGCCGCCCCGAAGGCTGCGGCGCCGGCAGCTGCGGAGCCGGCCGGCCACGACGCCTACGACGGCGCAGGCCACGGCGACTTTGAGGACTCGGTGCAGTACGACGACGACGATGACGACGACGTGGACTTTAACCTCGGCAACGGCAGCAGCAGTAACAACAACGCGGCCGGCGCAGGGTCGGGGCCCGGGGCCGGCACGGGAAGCCACCAGCACGGAGGCGAGGCGTCGCAGCCGAGCGGCAGCGGCGGCTATGCGCCAAGGGGCGGGCCCCCTCCCGCAAAGGCCGGGCCCAACTCGAAAGAAGACGGGTGAGTACTCTTTCTGTTGCAGCCGCGCGTGCGTGATTTTGTTTGGTTGCTTCCCCCTGCGCGTGCGCGCGTGTGCGTGCGCGGTGCCGGTCTCGCGCAGGTCGCGGGCCGGTTCCGAGGCGCGGGAGGCGGCGGGCCTCGGACGTTGGGGGCAGAACGGCAGAAGAGAGAAAGCAAGCCAAAGAGCGCGGGGAGCAGGGGAAAGTTCACTTGGGCTGGAGGACGGCCGCTGGGAGACAACTCACGTTTTGTTGGGCGAGGCCGCACGCCGGACGACGCTCTTTATATCTGCCCATAGACAGAGTAGGCCAAGAAGACCAAGACGATGCTCGGGCCGGCGTCTGTCCGCCGCGTCTTTCCGGCCACGAGGCGGGTTCTGCCCAGTCTTTGCACTGCTTCCGGTGTGGCTGGGCAGCGCCCTTCTCGAGATAAGTATGGCGTGCCGGCCGCTGGACAGACCTGTCGGGCAGGCAGATCCGGGCAGGCAGATCCAGACAGACAGGGCAAGCAGAGCCAGGCCACAGACGCAGACAGCAGACAGCAGACAGCAGACAGACACAGACAGACGCAGACACAGACAGACTGCATTTGCAGAAGCAGCTAGACGGCCTGGAAGGCAGAGTTGCTGCTCTAAAAAGAAAAGACATATCAACAAGCCACCGCATCGACGCCAGACCAGCCGCGGCACGCCACGGGCTATTTTGTGCTGTTCTTGTCCTGTTGTCTTTACGCCTGTCTTGGCCCCTGGGCCCTGCCCGCTTCAGGCGTCTGAACTCGGCATCTCAGCGTGCCCTCACCGTGTTCTCAATGCACCACCGGGCGTTGCCCTGCATGCTTTCTTTTCTTTTCTGGTTGCTTCTCTTCTCTTCCCTACGCCAGCCGTTTCTCCAGTAGGAATAAAAGCACACGGCATCCGCCTTTCCACGATTGTATATTTGCTTTTCTTCCACGCATTCGCCACCTCGTTCACTCTCCTCCACCAGCACCAGCACCACTGCCCATCATGACAATGACTGCTCTCGCGGCAAGCGCTTTTGCGGACCTCATGGATGACCTTGATCTTTCGTGTGCTTTTGCGCGGCAGGCGACGCCCATCCCGGTGCCCAAATACCCTGTCTATCCCATCCCAGCCACAAGTGGACGGCTTCCGGTGAGGGAGCTCGACCCGGAGACTGTCCGTCGTCAGCTCTCGTATGTGCTCTGCAGTGCGATTGAAAGATTCTTTTCATGTATTTTTGGTTTTCTTTTTTCGGCTTTCTGTTTACTTTTTCTTTTTCTTCTCTTTTTTTTTTCTTTTTCTTCTTTTTTCTTCTCTTTTCTTCTTTCTTCTTTCTTCTTTTCTTCTTTTTTCCCCTTTTTTTCTTCTTTTCCAGACTGAAACACTGACAATGACAGAAAAATGTTCATTGGAGGCTTGAACTGGGACACAACAGACCGTGAGTATTGCCGCCACCGCCTTCTCAAATCCATCTGACAATCCGCCCAGAGTCACTCCGCGACTACTTTTCTCAGTTTGGCGAGGTGCTCGAGTGCACCGTCATGCGTGACGGTGTGTCCGGGCGCTCCCGCGGCTTCGGCTTCCTGACGTTCAAGGACCCCAAGACGGTCAACATTGTCATGGTCAAGGAACACTTCCTCGACGGAAAGATTGTGCGTTGCCCCCCGCACAGCACAGCGCAGCACGCCGGCTAACCGGACCGCAGATCGACCCGAAGAGAGCCATCCCCCGCGACGAGCAGGAAAAGACGTCCAAGATCTTTGTCGGCGGCGTGTCGCAGGAAACGACCGACCAGGAGTTCAAGGAGTACTTTACGCAGTTTGGCCGCGTCGTCGACGCCACGCTCATGATGGACAAGGACACGGGCCGGCCGCGCGGGTTCGGCTTTGTCACGTTCGAGTCGGAGGCCGGCGTCGAGGCGTGCCTGGCGGCCAACCTGGAGATCCACGGCAAGTCGATCGAGGTCAAAAAGGCACAGCCCCGCGGTAACCTCCGCGAGGACGACGACTCGGCCCGCCGCGGCGGGCTGGGCAACAAGTTCCGCCGGGGCCCCATGGGCGGCTACGACGACCAGGCCGGCGGCAGCCAGGGCGCCGGCGGCAGCGGCGGCGCGGCCGGCGGCATGACGCCCCAGGTGATGGCCCAGTACTGGCAGCGCATGCAGCAGTACTTTGCCATGATGCAGCAGCAGATGGCCATGAACCGCGGCATGGGCGGCAGCGGGATGGGCAACATGGGCAACATGGGCCCCATGGGCAACATGAACGGCATGGGCCCCATGGGCCCCATGGGCGGCATGGGCGGCATGAACATGCCCCCCATGGGCAACATGAACAACGGCAACATGGCAGGCGGCATGAACCAGCAGCAGATGATGCATATGATGCAGATGCAGCAGATGATGATGAACCGCAACGGCGGCGGCGGCGGCGGTCAGGGCGGCCCCATGAACGGCCAGATGATGGGCGGCCCGTTCCCGGGCGGCAGCGACGGCGGCAGCGGCCCCAACGGCCCCGGCGGCGGGCGCGGCGGCAACTTTAGCGCCATGGACCAGCAGCTGTTTGAGCAGCAAAAGTACGAGCAGAGCCAGCGCGGCGGCAGCGCCGGGCCCGGCGGCGGCGGTCCGGGCAGCGTGTCGGGCGGCGCCGGCGGCAGCAACGGGGGCCAGTCGCCGTGGGGCGCCGGCCACGGCGGCGGCGACTTTGACGACGGCAACAACCCCGGCGGCGGCCTCCTGAACCAAGGCATGCTCCACGGCGGCCGCGGCGGGTTCCACCGCGCCGTCCGCGGCGCGAGCGGCGGGCCCGGCGACCCGAGCAACGCGCCGCCGGCCAACGCGCCCACAGGGCCCAAGAACGCGGGCCGGCCAGGCTCCAACTACCGCGGCGGCGGCCGGGGCGGCGGCGGCAGCCGCGGCTTCCACCCGTACGCAAGGAATTAGGAATCTCCTGTTGTGAACTGGCGGTGATTTGGCAAGAGTCGAACGAGCAGGCCGCTCTCAGAGCCATGTACAACACCTACATTGTTAATGTGCTGTTTTGTTGTCTGGGTGTTTTTCTTTCTTTTTATTTTCTGTAAAATCAGAGCTCTTTTATATTTTGCACGCTCGCCTTGTATGGTCTACCGAATCTTGTCTTTGTAAACCGGCCTATGGCTCAGGCGTACAGCTTCGTGAAGCCTCCGGCCGGCGGCTGCAGCCAGTTCCGGGCGTCGTACGTCGTGCCCTCGCCCTCGATGACGTGGAACGTGTAGATGATGCGGCCCTTGCCGCTTAGGTTCTTCTCGCTCTTGTGCAGCAGGTTGCCGTGGATCAGCACCAGCGAGCCGGCCTTGACCTCGCCCAGCACGTACCGGCCGGCGTCGTCCTCCTCGCCGGCCGGGATGCGCAGCGCGGCGTCCACGGCAAAGCCCGGCGCCGGGAACTGCGGGCCGGCATTGTCCACCATGTGCGTGCCGGCGCTGTCTTGGCGCCGCACCAGCCGCCGGCGCACGGGCGCCGCGCGGTGCGAGCCCGGCCAGAACGACAGGCAGCCGTTGGCGGCGGTGGCGTCCTCGAGGGCGTACCAGAAGCCGACGGCGCTCGGCGGGTCCGTGTACAGGAACGTGCTGTCCTGGTGCGGCGGCACGGCGCCGCCAATCTCGGGCTGCTTGCAGATGACCATGCTCTGCAGGCAGCGCGCGTCGCGGAAGCCGAGGCTGCGCGCAATTGGCGCGACGGGCCGGGCGCCGGCAAAGGCGTCGTCGGCGGCGGCGTCGGCGGCCGCCGCCGGCGGGCGCGTGACGCGGGCAAACACCGGGTTGCGCTCGTGCAGGTAGTGGCCGATCTTGTTGACGGCGCGCTCCTTGGGCTTGGCCAGCCGCCCCGTGGCCGCGTCAAAGGCGTCCTCCTCGAGGAAGAAGCGCACCTGGTCGCCCGAGCCGAGAAAGTAGTCGTCACCGACGTGCTCGCGGCCGTCGTCGCCGCCCGTCTGGAACTTGGTCAGCGGGTGGCCCTCGAGCGAAAAGTCCTCCTCGAGCAGCCGCTGCGTCTCGCGCAGCAGCGCGGCCACGGCCGCCGGCGGCAGCGCGTCCGGGATCACCAGATACCCGTCGCGCTCAAAGTCCGCCACCTGGCCCGGCGTGAGGCCGTCTGCGGGAGGCATCGCGGGGGTGGGGCGCCTGGCTGGTTGTCGAGCGGGGGTGCAGAGACTGTGAGAAGAAGAGGCTGCGCTCCGTGTCTGGTCCTGCAGACAGAACCGATGCTGGAGGTCGTGCGTCATGCGCAGAAGCTCTTATCGGAACCAGCCGTGCTCCACCACCCCGCTAGTCGCGATAGTGCGCCCTTTGGCAAGTGCGACTCAGAAACAGCAGCTTCCGCGGATGCGCTAGCCGCCGAGAGCAGGAAGGCGCCACTGGCATGTGCGCCCATGTGCGCAGGCATCGTGCCCTGCATGTGCCCCCGCTCTTGCCTGGTTTCGTTGGGGATCCGTTCCTGCCGTTTTTCACATTTCGTACGGAGCATATGTATATTGTATATTATACATACATATATATATATATATTATATATACACATATATATTTACCCTCGAACATATTTCTTTCTGCCCGCCCTCTCATCGTCGCCCCGATGCGCTTGCGAAAGGCCGCCCGCGTCATCCTCGTCGGCGCGCCGGGCGTGGGCAAGGGCACGCAGTCCGAGCGCCTCCTTGCCCGCTTTCCGCAGCTGACGCATCTGAGCTCCGGCGACCTGCTCCGCCACAACGTCAAGACGCGCACGCCGCTGGGTTAGTTCTCCTGTTCCCGGACACGCCGCGGGCGGCCGCAGCTAACCAGGCGCCTCCCGTCCAGGCATCAAGGTCGAAAGCACCCTCAAGACCGGCGGTCTTGTGCCCGACGACCTCATCCTGCGCCTGATCCGCAACGAGCTCGTCACCCGGGGCTGGCTGCGCAGCGGCCCGCCGCAGATCATGACGCTCGCGTCGGCGGGCCTGTCCAGCAGCAGCACCGGCCCCGAGGCGGCCGCGTCCGAGGCCGGCGCGGCCGCCTTTGTCTCGTCGCCCACAGCAGCGGCGGCGGTCTCGTCCACAGCAGTGCCGGCAGCCTCGCCCGTCGCGCCATGCATCTCGGACGACCCGTCGGCGTCCTTTCTGCTCGACGGCTTCCCGCGCACGGCCGGCCAGGCCGCCCAGCTCGACGCCCTCGTCCCCATCAACATGGTCGTCTCCCTCAAGACGCCCTTCTCGGTCATCCTGGCGCGCATCCGCGGGCGCTGGGTCCACGAGCCCTCGGGCCGCGTCTACAACGAGACGTTCAACGCGCCCAAGGTGGCCGGCCGCGACGACGTCACGGGCGAGCCGCTGGTGCGCCGCGCCGACGACAGCGAGGACGTCTACCGCGCGCGCTTCAACAAGTTTGAGGAGACGAGCGCGCCGCTGCTCGCCCACTACGCGCGGCAGGGCGTGCTGTGGGAGGTCGAGGGCATGAGCAGCGACGAGATCACGCCCAAGCTGATGGCCGAGTTTGAGCGCCGCTTCTGCGCGCCTGCGAGCTGAGCCGAGCACGTGTCTCTCGTTACGATGCCTCGGAAGAAACGTCTCTTTGGTGCCTTGTGCTTTTTTTGTTCTTTTCTGTGGTGCCTTTGGCATTTTTTTGGGGGGTTTTTTTTTTCTCTCTTTTTTTCTCCCTGCTCTCTCCTGTGGCTCTATGGGTTTGGCTTTGATTCTCGTGCTCGGCCTTTCTAGTTTTTGGTGGCGTTCTTGGGCGGTGCTCGGATCTCGTCCTCGTCCCGAGGCAGCTCCTCGAGCTTCTTTCCTTCATGTACGATATCCGTCGTGCCATGGCAACACAGCGTCCTCATGTCGACTCCTTACGCCTCGTCCGCAGTCAACAAGGCCCTTCAGAGGACCGGCATTTTGACGTAAAACGATCTTCTTGGGGATGGTATTTTTTCGTAAATTTGTCTTCTTTTCTAGAATATTCTGTTTTTCTTTGCCATCTGCATGCTGCATTATGCTTTGGCATTGGGTAAACAAAAATAAACCAAAGAAATTGCTGTCGACTTATTCTTAGGAAGCACTCAATTTGTAGAGCTTGCCAAATTGCTTATGTTTCAAAAAACTCTCAATTATCCATTCAAGCAGGCGGTGCAATATGTGGCCGACGAGGCTGCCAGCAAAATAAGCACGGCGCCTTCCAGATAAGCATCACGGCAGTAGCCGCTGCCCCTCCATCTGGCAGGAGCGACACAACAACCACCGCAAAACAGCGCCGGGACATGATGAACGAGCAAGACTACACACGCGTCGCGTTGATGACGCTCGCAGGGCCCGAGTACCGCCGCGTGTCGACCGCACCGCCGCGCCTGCCCACCGACGACGAGATCCCCGTTATCAACCTGGAGGGCATGTGGTTCTACGGCGATGGCGGCGACAGCAGCGGCACTCTGCCGGACCGCGGGTCGCCCCAAGCGGCCAAAGCACGGATTGCGTCCGAGATCCGCAAGGCGGCGACGGGCCCGGGCTTCTTCTACGTGTCCGACCACGGCATCCCGGAGGCGGTTGTGAGCACGGCGATGAGCCAGGCGCGGCGGTTCTTTGAGCAGCCGCTGGACCGCAAGATGGGCGCGCATTCGCGGGCAGACCCGCTGGGCAACGGTTACGTGCCCATCTACAGCAGCCAGATCAACCGGGCCGAGACCCGCGACCTCAAGGAGGGCTTCAACTTCCGGTACCAGCCCCAGCACGACCCGCTGCACCGGGGCCGGGACCGGGCGGCGCTGCCGCCGCTGCCGGCCCAGGGCAGCGACGCGGTCTGGGACAAGACGGCGCACCTGGACGGCTTCAAGAGCGACACGCTCGCCTGGTGGCAGGCGTGCCTCGGCCTGTCGCGCGGCCTCGTGCGGCTGTTTGCGCTCGCGCTCGACCTGCCCGAGACGTACTTTGACCACATGGTGACGCAGCCGGGCGCCGACGGGTTGTACATTTGCTACCCGGGCACGGCCGCCGCGCCTCCGGGGCCGGACGGCGGCGGCAAGGCCGGAAAAGCCGGCATCGACGTCGGCATCGGCTCGCACACCGACATGCAGTGCTTCACGCTGCTGTGCCAGGACGACAGCGGCGGCCTCGAGGTGCTGCTGCCCACGACGGACGCGGCCGGCGACGACCCGCTCTACGAATGGGTCGGGGCCGTCCCCCGCCGCGGCACCCTCGTCGTCAACATTGCCGACTTTCTGCAGCGCCTGTCCAACGACCGCTTCCGCTCGACGGTGCACCGCGTGTACAACCGGCAGGCGGCGCCGCGGTACTCGATGCCCTTTTTCTTTGGCTTCAACTACGACGCCGCGTGCGCCGTCGTGCCCACGTGCGTCGACGACGCCCACCCGGCACGCTATGCGCCCATCACATGCGGCAAGGTACGTAGGCACGCCCATCCACCCGCCCGTTGCGCCCGTTGCTGACGAGCGCGTGTGCAGTGGCGAGACGAGCGCATGGCCCTGGCCCGGACCGTGCCCAGGACGTGAGGGACGAGGCTCGAGGACACGGCGTGCGCGGACGGGAAGAGGGTGTCGAGCCAGGCCACGCGGGCACACGCATTAAGAACGTGCAGAAGAATGTTGGCGTCCGCTGCGGTCACGGGGAGGAGGTGTCGTGCATGAGGGCCAGGCCCAAAGCAGCTTGGGGGCCGCAAGTCCCTAAACAGCGCCCGTTCCGGGCACTTGACCGCCTGTCCCCGCTTCCCCGCAGGACTCCGGGCGGTGTTAATACAGCGGTCTTCCAGCACGTACGCGTATTGTTACAGGCTGTTGGTGGCGGCAGGCTAGTGGGTCTCGTGCCAAAGGGCACATGGCAGGTGCGGTGCCTGACGAATGAGGAAGCCGCAGCCAAGCGCAGGAGACCAGCCAAGGCTGTCGGCCACCGTTGTTTTCGGCGGTTTCTTCGAGTTCGGCCTTTCTTCTCCTCTTCGATTTGTGAATCCGCCGTCTCTGCCTCTCACCAGTGCTCCTGTGCTCGTTTTCGCTGTTTCATTCCGTCCTGTCAGCCCATACGGCTGGGCGCTCCTTCCAGGCACAACCCCGCCGCTTCCTGTCGCACCTACCGTTACGTGGCCAGGCTGCGCTGTTCGGTCCCCAGTTTTATTGCCCCATCTGAGCCTCTCACTCTCTTCTCCTGACGCTCGTACCACGGCCACCGTCCTCGGCATTTCAGTCCAGTATATTATCCCGCCGCTTGTCCGCATTGTCTGCCCCGGCGCCCCGGACGACGGCTCTCTCCGCCCGCGCGCTTCCAGGCCGCTCATGCTTCACTAAGACGCTGCTGCTGCAGCCGGCCGCTTGCCCCCCCGGCCTGATGACAAGGCTCTCGCAGCTTGCGTGCGCGCTGCTGGCCGCGGCGTCGGCGGCTGTGGGCTCGGCCGTGCGCCCAGACGCGCACGCGGCCACCGACGCATCGCCGTTCTCGTCCCGCTCGTTTCTGCCGCAGCACGTGCTCGATGCCCGGCCCGGCCACGGCCGGCCCGCGGCTGCTCTGCTGGCCACGCCCCAGGTGCTGGACGAGTTCCTCGCGGCCCTGCGGGTGATGCAGGACGCCTACTTTGAGCCGTGGCTGGGCCAGTGGCCGCGGGCCATTGACTGGACCGCCGCCGTCGCCGGCACGCACATGGCCGGCGCCCTCAGCTCGCTGTCGCGGGGGCTGTCGGCCGAGGAGGGCGTCAAGGAGAAGGAGAACATGGTCACCATGTACTTTTCGCAGCTCCTGAGCTACTACTTTGGCCAGGATGCCTTTTCCATCCGCAACGAGGCCTACGACGACATGCTGTGGGTGGTGCTCGGCTGGCTCGAGGCCGTGCAGTTTATCGACTTCCACACGACCCTGTACCACCAGTCCGCGGCGGCCGGCCCCGGCCTGCGCAACCAGTCGTGGTACGGCAACCTGTGGACGCCGGCGTTTGCCCACCGCGCCCGCATCTTCTGGGACATTGCCGCGCAGGGCTGGGACAGCAGGCTGTGCGGCGGCGGCATGACCTGGAACCCGCGCCTGGAGCCGTACAAGAACGCCATCACCAACGAGCTGTTTATCGCGGCGTCGGCGTCCATGTACCTCTACTTTCCCGGCGACGCTAACACCTCGCCGTTTGTCAACGCGCAGCCCCTCGCCGGCGATGCCAACACCACCGAGTCCCGCGAGCCGCACAGCGCGCAGCACCTGCAGGCGGCGCTCGCGGGCTACCGCTGGCTGACGCACGCCGGCATGATGAACGACCAGGGCCTGTACGTGGACGGCTTCCACATCAGCGGCTGGAAGAACGGCAGCAACCCCAACACGCGCTGCGACGACCGCAACAACATGGTGTACACCTACAACCAGGGCGTCGTGCTCACGGGCCAGATCGGGCTGTGGAAGGTGACGGGCGACGAGCGCTTCCTGCGCGACGGGCACCAGCTCGTCCAGGCGGTCATCCGCGCCACCGGCTACGACCTGGCCCGCAGCCGGCCCGTCGACAACGTGGCCGACCTCGGGCCCGGCCAGCTGCCTCCGTGGCGCGGCCTCGGGCGCGCCGGCATCCTCGAAGAGGGCTGCGACGTCGGCGGGCAGTGTTCCCAGGACAGCCAGACGTTCAAGGGCATCTTCTTCCACCACCTGACCGCCTTTTGTGCGCCCCTCGACATGGCCTACTTTGACGCGCAGCCGGCACACGACACGGAGGCGGGCGCGCTGGCGCGCAATCTCTACGCGCGCGCCGTGCGCGACCACAAGATTGCCTGCGCGGCCTACCTCGGCTGGATCCGGCACAATGTCGACGCGGCCCTCGCCACAAAGGACGCGGACGGCAAGTTTGGCATGTGGTGGACGGCGGGCCTGCTGCGGCCAAACGCGTCGGCGTGGGACGCCGCCGACGCCGACGCCCTCCCCGACACAAACCCGGGAACCGACGGCGTCGACTACCGCACATACGGCGTGCCCAAGAGCGGCACGTGGATTTCCGCGCCTCTCCGCGATACGGCGCCCTACGAGGGCCGCGGCCAGTCGCCCTTGGGCGGACATGCGAAGCAACGCCGCGGCGGCGCGTCCGCAGACACGGACAAGTCCTCCGAGGCGCCGGGACACCGCCCGTCCGACCCAAACGACCGCGGTCGTGGCCGGACCGTGGAGACGCAGGGCGGCGGGCTGGCTGTTCTCCGGTGTCTCTGGGAGATTGCGCAGCGCTCGGCCGAGCTGAGAAAAGACGACGAGGCATGAAAATTGGCATCATTGGAAAGGACGGCGTTTCTGTATCTTTAGGCGTTTTTATTAGCGGATATTCTCGTATACTTACGAGTACGAGTACTTACGAATTGTACATGTGGCTTGGATCAAGCCACAGACCCACTTGGCACTTGCCCTCGCACAACTTATTTTTCGCCCGCGATTACGATTTTCCGCCCCGCCGAAAAGACTCCACCGAAAAGCCCATCACACGAAAAAAGCAGAAAAAATTAAGCAGGGCCAGAAAATCGTTCTCTGCCTTTGAGACCCCCCCCATTTGACACTCGACCACGACATCTCGACCGCCCATCGACAAGCACACCCAGCCCTCCGGAAGCACCACGATCTCTTCCACATCGCCCACCAACCGCCACGATGGCCACCGAGCTTACCGTCCAGTCGGAGCGTGCTTTCCAGAAGCAGCCGCACATCTTCCTCAACTCCAAGACCAAGGTCAAGACTGCCCGCCCGGGCAAGAACGGCCGGAGATGGGTATGCGATGCGTCGACGACGCCGTGCGGGCCTGCAGGTGGTCCCAGGGATGCAGCGGCTGATCAGGTGTCAAACTACAGTACAAGAACGTCGGCCTGGGTTTCCGCACGCCCAAGACCGCCATTGAGGGCAGCTACATTGGTAAGTTGCAGCGAGAGGAGGAGGAGGAGGCACGGCAGGAAGCTCTGGCGGCGGACTGTCGTGCACTGGGCGCGGCATGGCCAGCCAGTACGGCAACGCGAACAAGCGAGGAGCGACGGGCGACGCGACGCGACGAGGGACAATCGAGGCAGACAGCCTCCAGCAAGACCTCGTCGAAGCGCTCCGCGCCCGCCGGCCGCCCAGGCTCGACGCACGGGAGAGAACACGGACGAGACAGCGCTAACTCTGCGACAGACAAGAAGTGCCCGTTCACCGGCCTCGTCTCGATCCGCGGCCGCATCCTGACCGGCACCGTCGTCTCCACCAAGATGCACCGCACGATCATCATCCGGAGAGAGTACCTGCACTACATCCCCAAGTACTCGCGTTTCGAGAAGCGCCACTCGAACCTCGCCGCCCACTGCTCGCCGGCCTTCCGTGTTGAGGAGGGCGACCAGGTCACCGTGGGCCAGTGCCGCCCCCTGAGCAAGACGGTCCGCTTCAACGTCCTGCGCGTCCTGCCGCGGACGGGCAAGGCCGTCAAGGCCTTCAGCAAGTTCTAAGGGGAGACAGACGGAATAAAAACTGTTGTTTGGCAATTTTTGTCGTTCTCTCTCTTTTTCCATGCCGCTTTCTCGACCACGCTCACCACCGACCACGATCAACCACGGAGCCAGCCAAGGCGCCTTTTCTTTCGCAAGAGGCAAGGAAACCGGCAAAGACGACCATCCACCGGCGTTGGGTTTTTTTCTTTCTATTTTCGTAGTTTTGTTCCTCGTCCCTGGCCCGGGCTCTCGGCGAGACGGGCCAGCGCACGGGGGAGAGGACGGGGAAGGGCTCAAACACACAGACATCACGGGCGGGCGGCAGAGAGCGAGGGGGCTGCAGGTTTAGAGACTGTGCTTTCTGCTCTGGTGTTCATTTTGCTAGTTATAACGGACAAAACGGTCCAGGGAAAAGTTCTGGTAGCCAATGCAAAAAAGTCATAAAGAAACTGTTCCCACGTGACCTGCAAGCTAGGCCAATCGCGATAGCTGCAAAAACCAACGACCGAGACAGCCTCATTGCACCACGCCTGCATTGTGCTGTTGCCCACGCTTCTCGCGCCAATCGAACTGCATCGCTCGCGCCATGGGCTGGCTCGACGGCCTCTTTGGTGGCGGCGGCAGCTCGTCCGATCCGCTGGCGAATCTCGACCCCAAGCTCCGCGAGTTTCTGCAGAAAGAGTCGCCGCTCAAGTACCACCAGCAGCAGCAGCAGCAGCAGCAACAAGAGCAGCAGCAGCAGCAGGCGCAGCAGACGCAGCAGACGCAGCAGACACAGCAGAAACAAGCACAAATACCAGAATCGTCGACGCCAGCCGTCCCCGCCGAGAGCCTCTATCAGGACGGCCGGTATGCCGAGATATGGAAGACGTACCGGCCGCTGGCCGCGGTCGAGAACGAGACCAAGTCGGAGAACGAGCGCCTGATGGACGTGCTGGACGCCTACAAGGACCGCCGCCTGCAGATCGGCCGGGCCGCGCTCGAGAACTGCGCGCTCGAGCAGATTGAGTGGAACGACTGCATCAAGCACGGCCCGCTGAGCAGCCGGATGACCATGTGCCACGCCGAGATGAAAAAGTTTGAGCGCTGCTACAACATGCAGTCGGTGGGTGGCCCAGCGTCTTGCGTCCTTGTCCTTGCGACCTTGTCCTTGCGTCCTCGTCCTCGCGTCCTTGAGCTTCTGCTGACCCCCACAGCGCCTCCTCAAAGCCCTCGGCTACCTCAACACTCAGGACCGCACGCCCGAGATGGACGAGCGCGTGCAGGTGCACGCAGACGCCCTCTACCACAAGATGCTCGAGCAGGAGGCCGCCATTGAAAAGGCCAAGGCGGAAGGCCGGCCGCCGCCGGCACTGGACTTTGCGACCGGCCTGGCCGTCCCCAAGGCGCAGGCCCGGGCAGCAGCGCCCGCGCCGGCTGTGCCCATCGAGTCCGACCCCAGCATCCCCGAAGACGTGCGGAAGCAGTTTGCCGAGAAGCTCGAAAAGCTGCCGGCGGCCGAGCGCTCGGCCGAAGAGGCGGCCCTGCGTGCCGAGGTGGCCGCGCACACCGAGATGTCGGCGCGTGTGGCCGAGCTGCGGGCGGCCCAGGCAGCCGCGCGGGAGCAGCGCCGGTCCGAGGGCAAGGCAACACTCAAAGACCGCGTCAGCAGTCTGTTTGGACAGTAGAGGGGGAAAAAAGAGACAAAAGAAAAAAGGGCCAGACGACTTATGACTGCAATCCTTGTATATTAGCATCATCACGCATAGAAAATGGCCATCGGAAAGCGAGCCGCGGCCAAGGAGGGAACGACAAAAACGCCAGTCAAAGGACACATGGGAATGGACTCGCGTCGTGACGGTCGTGTATATTTCTCGTATCTCTTCCAGATCTGCCGCCTCACGCCGCAGCCACCCTCGGCGGCCTCCGTCCCTCGAGCACGGCCGCCGTGCGCTCCAAAAAGGCATTGAAGTCGATGATCTGCTGCAGCGTGCCGCCGCCGTGCAGACTGCCGCTGCCGCCCGCAACCTGCTCCGCCACGCGCCGCACGGCCAGCTCCAGGTTGGCCAGGTCCGCCGTCTTTTGCTGTGCCGGCGTCAGCTCGGGCGCCGCGCGCCCTTGCTCGACCGCCAGGTCGATCTCGTGCATTGCTGCCGAGATGTTTGCCGTTTTCTGCAAGGTCAGAGGGAAGAAAAAAAAAAGAGAGAAAAGAGAAAAAGAAAAGAAAAAGTAGACGTACCATGGCCTTGCTGACGCGCTCTTGGTGCTGCGCGCGCAGGGCATCCATCCGCAGCGCGACCTGGCCGCGCTCGGCGCGGATGCGCAAGATCTCCTCGCGCAGCGCCAGCTTCTTCTTGTGGGCGGCGCGCACGCGCTTGCGCAGGGCGTGCAGCGCGTCGACGGTGGCGGCCTGCATGAGCAGGCGCGCACGCACCTCCTGCCGGAAGGACTCGAGCGCACGGCGGGCGACGAGCGTCTCCTTGAGGGTGGCTGCGGCAGCGTTGCGAGCTGCGTCGGCACCGTCGGCACCGCCGGCACCACCACCAGCCGCCGCGGCCAGCCGCTGCCTCTGCTGCTGCTGCTGCTGCCGCGCCTCCTGGTGCTTCTCGCGGAGCGCCTGCAGCTTCTGCTCGACAATGTCCTCGCAGATCTGGGCCAGCACGTCGACGGCGTTGACGCCGCTGCGGTTGGCAAACGCCAGGTCGGCGCCGGCGGCCGCCAGCTCGTCGTCCTCGTCGTCCTCGGCGCCCTCGTCGTCGGCGTTGCCGGCGCCTGCGGCCGCGCCGCGGCTCTTGCGTCGGAACTGGGAGTACCGCTGCACAGTAATGGGCACCGGGGCGCCGCGCGCGCGGCCTGCTGTTCCCGCGCCCTCCAGATCCTCGTCGCCTTCGTTTGCGTCGCCCTCGCCGCCGTCCGTCTCGTTTTGCCGTTTTCTCCTGCGCTTTTGCCCCGCTTGCTTGCTGGCCTTGGCCGGCTTGGCCGGCACGGCCGGGCTCTGTTCGTCTGACGGCTGCTGCTGCTGCTGCTGCTGTTGTCGCCGCCTCCGTTTTGCTGCTGGCCGTGCGCCTTCTGTGTCAGCTCCCGCGGACGATGGCGGGCCGGGCTCGGATGCCTCCTTGGGATCGGACCCAAGCTCTGGTGACGGCTCATGTGCGGCGCTCCTGCGCGGCCGCTTGCGGCCAATGATCTTGGCAGCCTCGACTGCTTCAATCGTCTCGGCTTCTTCTTGTTCTTCTGGCTCCACGGACGCCACGGCCGGCCTCGCTGTTGCTGGTGGCCGGCCTCGGGTCCTCTTTGGCTGCTTTGGCTGCTTTGGCGATGCTGCTGGCGGCTCCGGCTCCGGCTCTGGCTCCGGTTCCGGCTGCAGCGGCATGCGCTTTGCGGGCCGGCTGATGGGCGACGACGACGGCACTTCAGAGGCAGTTCGCGCAAGTCGGCCAGCACGGCGCGTCGTGGCCTGCGACGCTGGCTGCTCGTCGGCTGGCCGCTGGTCTGGCTCGGCTTGCGGCTCGCTGGACGGGCGAGACGGCCGTGCTGGGCGTGTCGCGCGCGTCGCGCGCGTGGAGCGGGCTGTTGTCGCTGCTGTCGCTGCTGTTGATTTGCGCGCCAGAGGCGACGACGATGCGGGGACGTCGCCGCTCAGGGCGTTGTCGGGCGACTCGAGGACGACGGAAGCGGCGGGCGAGGACAGCTCGTCAGCCGCATCATCGGCGCCCTGAGCCTTGGCCAGTTTTGCAAAGGCGCCGCTGCCCGCTGCGCCGGAGCGCGTGGCCTTTTGGTTTTGCTGCGTCTTTTGCGCCTCGGCCTCGGGCGCCGCAGGGATCTCGAGGGCGACGCCGTTGCCGGTGGACGGCACGTCCACCATGGTAGACAGCTCTGGCGACAGCTCGTCGAGCCCCGCGGCTTCTCGCGAGCCGACCCGTCTCCGCGGCGGCGAAGACGAGACGGGCGGGTTCTTTGCAGCAGCGCTCGACCGGCTGCCCCGGCTGCTGCGGCTGCTGCCCGTGTTGGAGATGGCCTGCTGCAGGGCGGCGGATCGGCTCGTCGTCGCCGCGCTAGCGGCTGCCGCCACAGGCTGCCGCCGCCCGCTGCCGGGCGCGTCCGCGGGGCTCTCGCCAATCTCTTCGGCGCTGCTGCGCAGCGACGCCGCCGACTGCGGCGTCGTGCGCGGCCGCTCTGCCGTGCCGGCCGCGCCCCCGACGCCCACGCTCGTGCTGCCGCCGTCGTTCAGTCGCCTTCTCTTAGCAGACGAGTTTGGCGTGGCGCGCACGGGGGCGGGCGGTGTGGCTGGCGCTGTCGCCGCGGCGCCTGCTGCGGCGGGCTGCTGCTCTGCCGCCTTCATCGCCACCGCGTCGGGCTGCGGCGGCGACGACGCCTCGGCCGCGCCGTGGAGGGCCTCGGCCATGGGCAGAAATAGGTCAAAGGCTGCATCTTGCACCTGGTGTCGCTGCGCGCCGCGCATGCGCTGCGCCATGCGCTCCTCGCGTCCTGGACTGTCAGCGTGCTGTTGGCAGGAGAGAGAGAGAGAGAGGGCCGGGGACGAACTCACGGGATGCCATTGTGTCCCGCCACGTCGTGGTCTGGGCTGCTATGCTGTGAATCCCAAGACGTGACGTTTTGAGGCGGCGGTGGATCTCGCCTGAAATCGCTGCACAGAGTGTTAATGGAAACGACGCGTCGTTCAACGGCGACGGGCAGGCGCGACCGGGGCGGGGCCAGGAAAGCGCTGCTGATTAGGGACTTTGGCGCTAGCCAGCCCCCAACACAGCGGCACAGAACAGCCACAGGCCACGCTTGGGCCGTTTTAGGGCATATTCCGGCGCAAAAGGTGCTAAGCTGCCGCGAAAGTCTTGGCAATCTCAGCCTCGCCGGCGACGACACGCGGCGACGTGCGGTTTACAGGTACAAAGTATGCGTTTGTTCTCCCCGGAGCGCAGATGGACGGTCCGTCATAGCATTGTGACTCGTGGTGGGTATAAGTTAACTAACAGTACGCATACAGCGCCGCAATGGCAAACACGCAGAGGCCCGGCCCAGATGCCTCCATGTCCCAAACGCCCAGGAAAAAGCAGCGCCGAGAACGCCGGAAATGCCGAGAGAAAAAGACACGAAGCGGCGTCATGCGGCCGGCTCCCTCTCTGCTGCTGGCGGTGGCCGGCCGCCCTTGGTCGTGGTCTTCTTGGGCACCCACTCCATCTGTGCGTCGTCAAAGACGTGGCTGCCGGGTCAGCAGGGCAGGCGCCCGAAGCAGAGGAACGGGCCACTCACTCGTGAAAGTCGGTGTTGGCCAGCGCCGACGCGCCGTACTCGGCCTCGAGCATGTCGCGGAACCGGTAGGGGATCTTGGCGGGCGCGCCCTCAAACACGGTGTCCCGCAGCGGGAACAGGTAGGTGTCGCGGTACTCGTGGCCGTCCTTGCAGCTCAGGATGCCCTCGCCGGCCGGGTGGCTGGGGTCGTAGCGCGCCGTGGTGATGTCGATAAAGAGGCCCGTCTCGGTGTCGATCCAGCGCGCGTCAATGACGTTGAGCCAGTCGGACTGGTCGCGGTTGGTATAGTGCGGGTTGACCTCCAGCAGGTAGTCGCGGCCCACGGGCAGCCGGGGCGTCTTGTAGTGGAAGACGGACATGTTGTAGTAGGCGGCGAGATAGTACATGCTGGGCTCGAGGACCTGGGCGTCAATGTCCGAGTCCCAGGGTAGGATCTGTGGTGTTAGATAAGAGAAGAGGAGAGGAGGAGAAGAGAAGGGGAGAAGAGAAGAAAGAGAAGACAACCTACCTGTCGATTCCACCACCAGCCGAGTAGGGAGCCGTGCATCAGCCACGTCTGGACACCAATGTCGGCAAAGGTGGAGAGATATGTCTGGACGAGGCTCTTGAGCGCATTCTTCTGCTCGTCGTAGCCCAGGACACGGTCGGCAAAGCTGCAGCGGTCAGTACGGCACAGGGAAACGGGCGGCAGAGGACACGCACCGGCCGTCATAGTGAGCATGGAAGCTGGGAGGTTAGCGACTGGAGGCCACTGGCAGACGGAGGCTTCTGCTCACATGGATTCGTCTGGGCGTGTTAGCAGGAGGCGCAGGAGACAAGAGACACGCAGGCAAGAGACGGTGCATACGAAAGTATTTTCCCGGCGGGTCGCCGGCTCGTCCGCTCATGTCCTTGCGCAGCCGGCGCCGGACAGAGGCAAAATCGGCATCGGCAACGGCCGTGCCAAGAAGCGCAAGAAGCGCCCAGCCGGTGAGGCTGCCAAGACGCATTGTTCGGTCGAAGACTGTGCAGCTGCGTCGAGACGAAGCGGAAACGCCTTGGCGGGGAATGAAACAACAATTGAACAACGAATTGAAACAATGACAATGAAACAAGAGGCAACGCTTGGCGAGGAGACAGAAGAAAGGAAAAGGCGGAGGCGATCCGGAGAAAAGTCCGCCGGGCGACCAGGGTGGCCGACGTTCGCGACAACAAGTGCCTCAAGAGCGGGACAGCTGCAAGAAAGGCTAATATTGCGAGCAGCAGAGACAGGCCAGAGACGGCAAGGCGACGACAGGGGAGGAAGAAAAGAGGAAAAAGAAGAAAACAAGCCAAGCAAAGCAGGGCAAGCAAAGAAAGCAAGAAAGCAAGCAAGCAGAGCAAGCAAAACAACAAGTCAGAGCCTCTGGTCAACTCCAGGACGACATGGCCCGTCCTGCCGCCTTCGCGCCTGTGCGTGTCGTCCTGCGGATCGCACGGCGATGAGTGATGACGAGTCCCGAGTCTGGGGATGGCGCGGCGAGTGGATGGCGGTGGGATGGGCGCAGCTGCCCATCTGATCGTGCTGTGTGTTTGCAGGAAGGAGCCGCTGTCGCGTGTCCCCCGAAACGGGAAAGAACGCCAGACGCCGTTGACAGCTGAGACACGCTACAGGCACGCAGACTCGCTGAAAACCAGGCCGGCTTCCAGGTTTTTGCGACTCGTTTCTTTTTTGCCGATCCCACTGCCCCGTGCGTTTGCAGCAGCTCAAGCCCTGGCGCCGCGTCATCGGTGGCGGTGGAGATGCACGCAAGGACTAGGGAAGAACGCGGCAAGACGACGAACGCTGTCACCAGAGACTGACGCTGTAATATATATGTACATATACGACGCACAATGTAATCATAACGCCTGATTCAGAAGCCAAGATTGCGGCATCGCAGGCGTCTACGGCCCGTTGCCAAGACCGCAGGGCGCGGCCGCCCGTGTCATGCGTCTGCCACCCGCTTGGTCGTTGACAGGCCGACTGGTTCTTCTGGAAGAACAATGCCGAATTCCTCCACAAGCGGACAGCATGTTGTCCCATCACTAGCTTTGCTTGGTTTACTTTGTTCACGCTGCTGCCAACACGGCCAGCCACTGTCCACGCACCTCCGAGTCGACGGCCCGTCCTTCATGTGGTCTCGCCAGGCTTTGACACCCACCGCCCGTCCCTTTTTCGATGCAGACGTCCGGTACGTCCGGGCCTCTGCATAGACTAGTTCCGTGCGGCTGGACAGAACGGCTTGTTCTCCAGCTTCTGCTTCGTCCGTTTTGTCTTGGCAGACGAGCAGATCCGTACATAGAAGATGTATTACATAATCATGTCTTCAAGACAGTGCTCCACGACCATGTCGTACTGTGCTTATAGCAGCCACTGTACAGTGCGAAACTGCCATCTCCACCGGAAGGCTGAGACCCTGTGGGGCGTTGCGAAACCCAACCGCCGCAAATGAAAGCTGGCATGCGGCTACCTGTGACGAGTCCGGATCCACCACGTCCAGGCACCACGTTGAGCCCTCGTCTATCATCAGCACGACACGCCTCGCACGTCGCCTCCACCGCACTCGCCATCCTTTCAACGACACGCGGTGCCGCATCGCATAAACGCGCCCGCACATGACAGCACCGCAACAATGACCGCATGGAATGTGAGTGCCGCCGCCGTCGCGCAGGCAATCGAGGCTCGCGATGCTCCGCGGCTGCTGCAAGCTGGTCCCGGCTGACATGTGCGCTTCAGGCCTTTCGCATAACAGGCGACTGCCTGCACCTGCTGTCGAAATGCATCCTCATCTTTTCCATCCACCGCAACCGGAGCGCCGAGGGTACGTGATGCGGAGAGGGACAGCGAGGAGAGGGGGGAGGCGCAGAGGAGGAGAGGGGGAGAGGAGGAGAGGCGCAGAGGCGCAGGGACGCAAAGCCCTGTTGAGCGGCGGCTAACCGTCCAGGCGTCTCCCTCATCACGCAGATCCTGTACGCAGCCGTGTTCTGCGCGCGCTACATCAACCTCTTCCACGAGACCTTCCCGTGGAACATCTTCTTCAAGGTCTTCTACATCACCACCTCCTTTTACATCATCGTCATGATGCGCTGGGTCTACCCGCGGTCGCGCGAGCTTGAGCTTGCCTGGAAGATGGGCGCCGGCATCGTCCTCGCCTCGCTGCTTCTCTCGCCCTTTGGCATGCTCATCTTTATCGAAAAGTACATGTGGAGCTTCACCAACGTGCGTCCTCTACCGCTGCCCCCCCCCCCCTCCGTGTGCCCTGCTAACCGTCCCAGTGGCTGTGGTCCTTTTCCGAGATCCTCGAGTCCGTCGCCGTCCTGCCGCAGCTGCTGCTGCTCCGCCAGACCTCTGTGCCGACCGTCATCGACTCGTACTACCTGCTGGCCCTCGGCTCCTACCGCGGCTTCTACATCCTCAACTGGATCTACCGCGCTGCCGACCCCAAAGACACACCGCCCAACGGCCTCTCGGTCATCTTTGGCGTCATCCAGACGCTGCTGTACCTCGACTTTGCCTGGGTCTACTGGACCCGCCAGCGCGTCAAGCTCCGCAACGGCGGCGTTGTCGACGCCGACGACATCCGCCAGGGCTGGCTGCTGCGCCGCATCTTTGGCAAGCACATTGACAACGCCCACGACGGCGCCGACGACGAAGAGAGCGCGCCCGCCTTGGGCGCCAGCCGCAGCGGTCGCTTTGGCGGCGCACGCGGCGGCGGCCGCGGCGGCGCCGCCGCCGCTGCCGCCTCCAACAAGTGGGGCCCCCGCGGCATCTCGGTCAGCGCCGACGACGCCACGCTCGAGCACGAGCGCCTGTTTGAGGCCGAGCGCGCCGACGGCCACCACAATCTGGACGCCAGCGTCGACCCGGACGCCCAGATGCACGACCCCGACGACCTGGCGCGCGCCCTCGGTGACGAAGAGGGAGACGGCCTTGGCGATGCCTTTGAAGACGACGAAGACGACGACGACGACGACGGCGCTCCGCCGCCGGTCAACAAGAAACGCGACACAGCCGACGTCGGCGGCGTGCGGAACGACGAGTGGGACGATTGAGCAGGGGGGGGAGCCAGGTCCTGGACAAACGAAGATGCAAAGATTGCTGGGTTTGTTTTTTTTTCTTTCCTTTGTTTTTTTTGTATTGTTTGCTTTTCTTTTTTGGCAGAGCACTGTAGGCTACTCTTTCATTTTGGACGCAAGATGTCACATACCCATGATTTTGAGGATGCTTCTTTTCCTTATTTATGTACATTTCCTGCTGTGCCTGCGGCTTTTTTCATTCCATTTATGATATTTTTGTCAGTCTCGGCCTGGCTACATCTGGTGTATCAGATTGGAAAGCTCTCGTCAGGCAGTGCCTTCATTATCAGGTGAACACTTGAATTTATTTTGTGTGTACTTAATTTACTTGTATTTATTTCTATTTCTATTGTTATTTACAAGTTTATTTGCCTGGAGTGTCAAACATGGCGGTTTCAGACAATGTATTAAAATAAAAAAATACGATTACAGTATCTGCAAAAACAGAACATAAATCCAAAAAAAAATTAAATGCCACAACTAATTGACTGATTACTATGACCTCATTCGAGGGGCTTACGGTCGCTGTTTCCCGCGTGCATGGCACCTGCCGTTGGGATGTTGCTGTGCCAACAATCGATTCGGGGTAAGCACCCACCACAGCCAGCCAATCAAAGGAGCGCACACTGTAAACACGACCTCGACGACGACCCACTTCTGGATCGCGACTTTGGATTCCTCGATGTGAATTCGCTGCTGCTATTACTCGCACATTCACTGGTCGCGTCTGTCTGTCGTGACGCCTCCTTTGCCCTCTGCCATTTTCTTTCCAAATCTGCACGGTTCTCCGAGTCGCATCCGCATCGCCATGGCCTCCACAACACCCGAGGCAGCGCCGCCTCGACGAACGCGCAAGTCGACGACGGGCTTCTCTCCCTCCAAGACGACGGACAAGGAGAACGCAGGCATGGGCCCCGACACACAAGGCAGCATGGCCCCGGCGGCCGCTGCCAGCAGAAAGAAGCTGCGGAGCAAGAGCATGGGGCCCGGCGGTCTCGATGCGCTCAAGTCTACATCCGGCAACAGACGAGTCGTGCGTGTTGCAGCCACCCTTCAAGACTTTCAGTTTGCTGACACTCCAGGTGCAGTCTCTCGCCGTGCCGTCGCGGCCGCCGCCGCGCTCGATTCTCAAGCCCACGATGCCCATCCTCCCCGACATCCCGCCACGCAAGCCCAAGGCCGCCAAGGGCAAAGGCAAGGGCTCGCCCACCCGCGGCGAAGACAACAGCACGACGCGCGTCGCCCTGCGCACAGAGGAGGAGCAGCAGGCCGCCGCCCGGGAACGCGAAGAGCGGGAGCGCGCCGCGCTCGAGAAGGAGGTCAACGCCCACCGCGAAGCGCGCCGCAAGTCGCTCGCCAACCGCCGCGTCTCGTTTGCGGCCGAAGCCACCCTGCACACCTTTGACGAGGATGAATACGCCCACGACTCGACCACATCGACCAACTCGACTGCCCGGCGTGCGTCTTCTTTTGCGGCGCCTTCGCCAGCACCCGCGCAAGCGGCGGCTGCGCCGGCGCCGCTCATTGATATTGATCTCAACTTTGACATCCCGGCCCCGGCGGAGCCGCCATCTTCGCCCCTCATCCAGGACGTGGGGGACGAGGAGGACGACGAGGCCGAGGTGACGCGGCTGTCGGCCAGCCACAACGACACGCTGCGGCTGAAACAGCGGCGAAGCTTGGCGGGCACGGCTTCCATGGCCTTCCAAGAGGCGACATCGGCCGGCGGCGACAACACCGTTGCGTCTGTGGTCGATGACTGGGAAGCAGACAACGGCGACGGCGTGGAAGAGGACGACGGCGACGAGCTGGAAGACGTCGACTCGGACGCCAACTCGGACTCGGAGGCCGGCGACTCAGACGACGGTGCCACGATGGTGACCGTCGACGCAGACGAGATGACATCTGCGTCCGTCATGTCTATCCTCTCCTCCATTTCCATGCAGGACTCGACGTCGCTGATCGAGTCGACCACGGACGTCGACGAGGCCTTGCGCCTCGCGACACAGCACGCAGGCGCACAGGCGGACGAGACCCGCCGCCAAAGACCGGTGGGCGAGGACGAGGAGGTCATCCCAGCCTTTGTTGGCTGGGGCAAGAAGGCCAACAGCCTGGCTGCCAGCGCCCCGCCCGCACAGCAGGCCTCCGTGCCCCAGGCCCAGTCACCACAGAGCCAGCGAGACGAAGACACGGCCATGTCGATGGACATGGATGTCGACATGGACATGGATGCGAGCGGTGGCATTATCAAGCCCACCCAGGCGCAGCCAGAGGACGGAATGTCCATGGATGTCACGCGCGCATATGGCGGCATCATTCTGCCCCAGCCCAACGACCTCGACTCTGCCGCCAGCAGTCCCATGCTCATGCCGGACGACTCTGCCGCAGACGAGCCCATGGAGCTCACCATGGGCATCGGTGCCATTCGTCCTGCGTGGAAAGATGACGAAGAGTCTCTTGACGACGACGGCCTCGAAGACATGTCGATGGAAATGACGACCGTTTTGGGCGGCGTGCTTGGCCGGGCGTCCCTGGGTGCCAACAAAGCTCGTCGTCTCAGCCGGCGGCAGACCTTCCGCGGAGACATTGACGAGGACGACGAAGCGCCAATGGACATTACCCTCAGCGTGGGGAAAATCTTTTCGGGAGGCAACACTGCCGCGCCAACACAGGACGACGACGAAGACGAAGACGCGGGCGAGATGGAGATGGACGAGACTACGGCGACAATGGGGATGGAAATCACAACGGCTCTGGGCGGTATTCTCAAGCCCGCATCGCCGACAAGAACCGCTGCTTTGGTGCCTCCTAGCACCGAGAATGACGAGAACGCAAGAGCCGCAAAAACTACGACAACGACAACGGCCGGCTCTGCCTCGCCCAGAAAGACCCCGGACTCCACGACGAAGCCGAGCACGTCGCCAGGCAAGGCGCAGGCCAAGGCGGCAGGGCCAGCGACCCCCGAAAGAGCGCTGCCCGGACGTTTTATTGGCAGCCGTTCCAAGTCGCCCAAGCGGAGGACGGCTGCCTCTGCCGAAAAGTCTACAACACCCAGATCGCCGCCCAAGGCAGCTGTGCCCAATTTTTCAAAATCCTTGTTCATGCAAAATCCTGCGACAGGCACCACAGGGCCGGCCGTCGTGCTGACGCCGCAAGGCCGTCGCCGGCAGTCTGCTTTTGTCGGCGCTGGACCGGCGTCCCCCAAGATCACGGAAATCTTTAGCCGTCGGTCGTCGCTTGTTGATGCGGCAAGCGAGTTCGTTGTTGGCTCTGGACAGAAAGAGCGCACCGCCGTCTCGTTTGAAGAGCCGTCTCGCCTCGGCTCGCCGGAGGATGGGCCCGCAGGCTCTGGACCACTGGACGATCGCGAGGCCACCCAGAATCTCAAGGACCTTATCCAGAACCTCTCGCCCAAGAAGAACCCTCTCAAGGGTCGCAAGAGCCTGCATGTGGGCAGCGCCAAGGGTCTGCTCGGAAAGCGGCCGTTTGAGCTGGACGATGACGAGGAAGACGACGGCGATCTGGAGAGCCAGAGCCTTGTCAAGCGGCTCAAGGGCCCGGAGCCCAGTCCGGTTAAGAATGTGAGGCTGCAGCAGCCGCCTTCGGCAATGGAGACCATTGGCCGGTCCTCGCGCTCGCGGCGCAGCCCATCGGCAACACCGCTCCCCTTTGACCGGAGCACGACGCCACGGCGCACTGCCGACTCACACACGCCCAAGTCGGACAAGCTGTTGCGGGAGGCGAGCTTCGACAACGAAGACGCATCACGTGACGGCACGGCTGTCGCTGCGGAGGCAGGAAACAGCGGCGGCGACGACGACGACACCGAGCGCATTCATCTGCAGGACTTTCTCAAGCTGGCCAACATTCACTTCATGGAGCTGGAGACGACCAAGCGACGGGCCACCGAAGGCCCCGGCGCGTTCCACAAGGACAGCAGCGGCAACCGTCTGTCGACGGACGAGGACGGCAAGCCAAAAGACCCAGCCATTGAGTCGCTGGTCACGACTGTCTGCAAGGTACCGCTGCTGGAGATGTACCAGCACGCGTGCCGGGAGCTCAAGAACTACATCGAAGAAGGGCGGTCCATCATGCGCGAGATCGAGGCCGAAACGTACGAGGACAACCCGCCCATCTTCCACGAGTACACGACGGCGACGCCAGACATGCGGGCACAGATGGACAACCAGTTCAAGAACATCAAAATCTTTGCACGGCTGCAGAGCAAGAAGCAGTGGTACGAGTGGCGGACCAAGCTGCACGAGGGCCTGCAGGAGGGCATGCTCAAGGTGCTTCGCGACCTGGAAAAGGACCGAGACGTGCTGCGGCAGCGCCGCGAAAAGGTGGATGCCGTGTACCCCGCCCTGCTTGCCGAGTACGAGTCGCTCGAGCGGGAGCGCGTCCAGCTCGAGGCCTTTGCGGCCCAGCTCGGAGGCGACGACCAGGAGGCGCTGATTGCGGCGCGGGTCCAAGCGGGCCGGCTGAGGGCGAGCATGGAGCAGCACAAGGGCGAGACGGCGCGGCTCGAGGCAGAGATGCAAGCAAGCAAGGTGCGGGTGGTGGCAATGAAGAAGGAGCGGGAGCAGTACCTCCAGGAGCTGGAGGAGGCCAAGCGGATTCAGGAAGAGCGCCGCAGCTGGAGCCACCAGGAGATCTCGTCGCTCAAGACGCAGGTGGACGCCCTCGAAAAGAAGAGCGGCTGGGCCGTGACGGGCGCGCAGGGGACCACGCTGTCGATGGCGTACTGCCGCGAGATCGAGCTCGTCTTTGACGTGGCGGCGTTCCGGCCCGGCCGGCACGGCAACGCGCAGATTGACCTGTGGTACATTGGCCACGCGCGGCCGCGCGACCCGCAGCCGAGCACGCCCGAGACGGAGTTCTTCTTGCAGTGCATCCGCGATCACGTGCGGGGCCTCAGGCAGGCCGAGACACACCCCGGCAAGCTGCTCAAGGTGGTCCGGACCAGCTGGGACACGGCCAAGCAGGCCGCCCGCCAGATCCGGCACCTGCACCTGACGTTCCCCACGACCATGGCCAAGACGTCTGACACGTCGATTGCCGTCGCCGTCAGCGTCTTGCTGGTGCCCCTGCGGACCAAGATCGAGGTGACGCTGCACCTGCGCAGCCTGGACGCGCCCGTGGGCGCCCCCGCGGATGGCGTCCCCGCGGCCCCAAGCAAGAAGGCGCCCCGCGGTCTGCGGATTGCAGTCTCGTCCGAAGCTCGCGTGGTCTACGGCGAGCCCTTTAACGCGGCCAAGATGGGCGAGTTTCTGGCTGCTCGCATCGGCAAGCGGGTCGCACCCGGCGCCGCCGCGACCGCCCTGGCGGCCAAGAAGACCAAGGCCAAGGCCGGGGCAGACTGCTTTTGGGTGGACATGGTGGAGGAGCTCAGGGCCAAGCTGCTGGCACGCGGCCGCAAGCTGGGCGCAAGGGACTGAGGAAATGGGCATGGGTCTTTGGGGGGTCTTTGGGGAGGGAAACTGGTTTTGTTTGGCGTTCTTGTGTTGGTACGGCTTTGCCATGTTTATGAGTTTGAACGACGCACGCTATTGTCTGTCCCTGGCACATTGACTGGGCAGCGGTCTGGTAGACAGGTCTCGTGAATGGGAGAGTTGATGTCGTGGTGCTTGGACGTGATGGCAAAGCATATAGAGGTCCACTTTTTTCACGACCTCTCATTCACTCATGCACCGTTCATTCACTTGTCTGCCTTTGGCTTTGGTAAACCTTGACACGTATTCTCTCTTCTTCTTACTTAAACTTAAAACAAGCTGTCTATCTGACAAGGTGCCCTAACAATGCCTCGTGAATAAAGTCGCATGCAGGCTGATTCTTGTGCTGTTTGGTTTATATTCACGCCTTTCATTCACTAATTCACAGACGCAAAAGTAATTTACAAAGTAAAAGAATTCAAATCAAAATTAATTCAAAGCAACAATAACTCAAAGCAAAAGTAATTCACAAAGCAAAGATGTTTCAAAGCAAAAGTCAGCCACAAATCAGTCAGTCACAACCAGCCCTTCACACGCCGTGACCGGCCGTCTTCTCCTTGCCATCCTCTCGTCGGGTGACTGCCAAAACGGCGCCAGTGCTCGGAAGACGACGCATCCGAGCTCTGCTGCGCGCTCTGGGCCCACAAAACGCGAGCTTGCTTTGAGGCCTCTGCCATTGTTGTGGTGGCTGCCCCACTTTTATGCCAGCCTCGCGATGCTGTTATTGCCCGATTAGGAAGGAACGCGACCTGCATCCGCACCTCTTGCCCGGCCGTACTCTGAGAAGCGAGGAAGGAGCGACCTGCCTCGCCCGCGTTGCCCAGCGCCAGGGCTCCTTCCTTCCCTGCCACCGCAGAGCCCACTTCCTCACCGAAAAATTCTGCTCTTTCCTTCCCCCTTCTCTCCTCTCTCCTCTCTCTTCTTCCCCTCTTCTCTTCTCTCTTCTCACCAACTGCACGCCTTCGTTCAAGCTCACAGAAACTCGCAACCTAAATCGACTTGTCCTTTTACGCTGCAAGCTTCTGCTCTGCAAGTCCGTCCGCACGCTCTCTGGCCCTCTCACTCGCCATCGCCTGCGCTCTCCGCTCGACTCCGTCGTTTGGTAAAGCCAGCCGTTGGCTTGTCACGGCCTCATTGCTGCAGTACGCCGTCTCCGCGACGTTAAACCAGCCTGCCCAGCAGCTCCGTCTCCAAGACGTTAAACGATCGACGTCGTCTTCTCTCTCCGTCCTCCCCCGCCTCCTCGCTCCGCCCGGCAGCGAGCTCGACAAGACCTCCCCAGTGGTGTTTTTTCCGCTCCCCCTTTCCCCCCAGCGCTCTCACAGCTCGCTTTGCTCCGGCAGCGTTCTCGAGACGTGGGTGTTTCCGAACACGAAAAGGT